>CM036246.1:11937820-12450320 GCA_020698575.1 Bostrychus sinensis | reverse complement strand
GGAGAGGCGTCTGACCAAAAGTTGTTTGAAGTTTTTGTAGAATAGTAAACGGTGTTGCCACAGCAAAGCCCCAAATTTCATGTTTATTCTGTAGCTCGCCAACAACCCCTAAATTGTTATAACTCACACATGCAGTGTCCAATGTGGATCAGATTTTAATCACTTATTTAATGCTAATTAGCTGAAAAAGCACCCCCTGCAGAATGAAGCCAAAATCCCTATGGGAGGGAAAAATAAAATTTATTAGAAATGTACAAAATTTGGCAGAGAAATCCCTCAGGTCACAACAATGAAAAAAGTCAATTGGACTCGTGCTTTACTTTGTACCGTTTTGCCATGGCAATGTCAGAATCTCCCCATTTTATTCCAATGGAAATCCTAATACAATGTAATCCTATGGAGCCACTGAATTATGTCAAATTTGGTTCATTTTTAAAGAGCCACATCTAAAAATTTGTCATGTTTTTTGCAACTCTGCCCCAGTTCCAGGTGCGACAGGCAAGGGCCTACCATCGCCAGTTTGCAGCTATATTTTCTATTTGGATTTTTTTTGACCACCATTATTTCCATTATTTCAATGGAAACCAGAGCAAATGGCAGCTTCCAACTCTCTAATGCAAAAGTAGACAAACCGACTCAAATGTACGCAAATGTGAACTACCCAGCAATACCCGAATTTCTTCCTTCGTGTTTCTTTGTACACTCCCTGAAGAAGGCGCAAGCCGATACGCAGTTGGTGTGTTTTAATGTCTCCAGCGCTCATCTAATAAAGGCCTTTTATACTTTTCCAACCAAGTGAGTGCCTGGACCTTGTTTTTCTTTAACTTTTGTTACCCTTTCCATGAGCACCATTGGTTTTGCAGATACCTGTAGCTCCCTGTGTTGCTATGAGGTTATAAAATCCTTAGATCCAAGAAAAAAAATTGTGTAGGTTTACAGTTCTTACAATTAAAACCTATACAAACAAAAATACTAACTAAATATTTCATTAAGTCATTCCTATCACAATAGGTTAGATGACTATATATATTTTTTTCAATCAAGATTATGTTAGTCTCAGCACTCCTTGCTTGAGTAACTCTTGATACCTGTGTGAAGAGGCCGAGGCGCACACACAGCTCTCCAGACTCGCTGGCGTCCCCCTCCGTGCCGTGTAAATGCCGACTGAAGCGTGGAAGAGGGAGTGCGGGGCGACTGTCGGGCAGGAACATGTTCGCAGGAGCCAGCGTGATCACTGCGTTCGTCACCGGACCTGAAATTGGAAGTGATGGAGAGCATAACTAAGTGGTTCAGAAAGCCACACTGACAAATGACGACAGCACAATGACCTAAACTGCAAACACTTGGGCCATTATTCTCAATAAACAAGGCTGGGCAGGGACTAGCTTATTTAAACCATGACGGGCGATGCAAAACGTGTAATATTTTGGTTTTGTGGCCTGAAACCTTTCCTCCCTCGCTTCCTACACATGCACAAGCCGATCAGCTGATTTATGACATCAGGGCTGAATGAGGATGAGGATGGGAGCAGAGCTAGAGCCTGAAGGCAACCAACAGATCAAAGTGAGAGGAAACTCTTCAATTTGTAACCTGAAATAACCTGAAAAGGGGGGAAATGAGCTTCAGCCTGAGCGGTGCTGCAGCACCGGGACTTGCAATCCTCTGAAGAATTCAACACCTCAAACCTGTTAACCTGGTTATCTGTCACTGCTGGTGTAGATTTAGGCTGGTGGTTCAGCGTACCAATCATATTCTTCACAAATTGTCAATATGAAGTTATTTTATTCCAAAGAAATGGTAATTTTGACAAGGCAAACTTATCTTATAATGGACTACAGGAAAAAGTAATGCATGTAGACAAAACTATGGATGTAGGGTTATAGAGATTTATTTGTCAGTATTACCGTGTAATTACTGTATTATGACAGTGTAAATAGCAGTAGATTGTCTTTTCTTTCAAATTATTTGTGGAATCACTATTTAGCAAACTCATTTTACAATGGGTCCATGGTGTCGGTAGCTCAATTCAAAGTAAACCACATACAGTATATTCGATACAAAAGATTCACAACACAGTGATAAAATGTATTTTAAAAAAATATTTATTTTAATGGTAATGACTATAGCTTACAGGTAATGGGAAATTTACATGTTATGTAATTAAAATAAATACTGTATGGTCAAAATATTTGGCTGTATGGATTGTATTTATAATACTTCTGTATATGTGTTTCACTTTTTGATGTGAACTATTAGAATATTCTTACTTCCCCACAATATTCAAATTTTCAGATTTATCACCTGTATAACCTGCTACAAACTATTAGTCACTGTAAGAATCAATAGTTTATGTGTAGAGACATCGGAGAGTACTTTACCTTTAAGTGAGGCTAGGTTCGGGCCTTTTTATTATTTGCTTTGGGCAGTTTTTGTGCTTTTATATTTCACAGCAGAGAGGATGCATAACAGGGCAGAACGGGAGAAAGGGGAATAAGAACCAACAGCCAGACCAGAGTTTGAACCATCCAGCTACAGTTCACAGTCTGTCACTTTAACCAGCACACCACTGCTCCACACTGTGCTATTGTTTATACAGATTAATATATACTCAATGTGTCTTTATTAAAATGACAGTCTGAGGACCTGCACTCCCTCAAAACTTTTATAATATAGATAATGTTTTGTCCTCAGGGCTAAAAATAACTCCTGGCCCCTAACTGTAGTACCGGCTTCACTTTTATTCTTTTATGGGACGGCGGACACTCTGCACTTCAACTTTTGAACCTGACAGCTGATCTTTTATTGGTCCATTACTGTCAGTCCTGCACAAACAGCCTGTAAATCACCGTCCCGGGCCGCCTGCCTCCACAGTTGACTGAGGGCCAGCGGACAGATGGACATCCTCTTGCATTAAATGTCCCCAGCTTCTCAGTGTCTCAGGTGTTCGGTTTAAATAAGCCACAAACTCTGACATCCGCCCGCTGTGGTTTAAACATCAGAGCGGCGTCATGTTCAAAGTGCCACGGGCCAGACACCAAACAGAGGAATACACCCATCTGTCTGTCTCTGAGACAACCTGGTTTAAAAGGAATTCCAGATGCCAGGAAACCTATCAGGGCAGGCAGGTATTTGAGTTTAGCTGACTCAACTAATCAGAACAAGAAGAAAGAATGTTTGATGATAGACAACCAGAATTTGTAATGCATCCTGGTGCCATTCCTGTTCCTAACAGCAGCATGGCTACCTTTCCTGCTTTTATTTAATTATTCTACAATGTCAATGTTTCACAACGTTATTATATACTTGTTATTATACGATGGCTAAGGAGCGCTGCAAGCTGGCCGCTATAAGACTGTTCAGGAGACTGCTCGAAACCCCTTTCCTTTATCTTCTAGCTAAACATGGGTAATACAAATATGCATTTTTGTGGGTTTTCTCTAGCAGCTGTATTTTTCCATGGCTAATTGCTTTTGCTAAAGGCGCATTTCCACTGGTGCAGTACGGCGCGGGGTCAGGCCAGTTTGGGGGTGTTTCCACTTCCCAATGTGGTCAGAAGCGGCCACAGAAGCGTACCAAACCATGCTAATTTTGGGACATCTCAGTTCCAGCTCTGGGATTTCTTTGAAACAAAAAATGTGGAGCTACGTACTGCTGTGAGATGAATGGACAAGAGAGAATGCACAGTCAAGCAAAAACAACAAGCCAAAGGTCAGTAATTTTTTTAAACTAAATTTGACTGTATTTTTTAACCAAATGCGTACTTGTCCTTGTGATAAACAGCCTTACCAAGAGAGAACAAGCTAAATGTTTTACATTTTTCAAAAAAAATAAAGCTAGCGTATATTGGCAACAGCTGTTTTTGGTTAAGCACAGCTCTCACTTTGTGAATCAAAACATTTATAGTTTAGACTGAATTAAACCCATGTTGTTGTATGGTGATATCTGTCCCATACTGACACGACTCGAGCCTTACCATCCTGTGGAAATGTGCCTTATTAGCTTGCATTGCTCTGCCGCTGTTTATTTCCTGGCTACGGTAGGTTGTTAACTTCAAAATGCTGTTGTTTGTAGCTGAGCCAGATCGAGACCGGTTGATATTCAGACTATAAGGCTTAAGCAAACTGAAGGGGAGTCCGTTTCCAAGACCTCTTCAAATGTTTCTTCTAGTTCCGTTTCTTAAGTCCAGAACGGAGGTCACATGAGTGTAAATACACCTTTAGATTAGCTGATCATACCATACTACATTTATCTCCATCTGGTAAAACATTGCACAATTTTTGCCATTATTTATTATGTTTCTCTGTTAAGTTAGACAAAGCCAACAGCAGAATAGAAACTGTAATATCAACAGCCATTAATTAAAGACCGACTACAAGAGTTTTTGAGAAAAAAAGCTTAAAATAAAAGCTCTCCTCCCTCATGTATTTGCATTTTATTTTATTTAATGTCAGATATTTGCTCTGCTTCTCTCTGTCTTTTATGTTATTTTGTGATGTGCCGCTTTGAGCTGGGCATGTGATTGGTCAAAAATTTCAGTCCATGCTCTAGTTCCCCCCCTCTGTCAAAATTCTTTAGAATAAAGCCCAGATTAGGTCTCAGGGTTTCATTTTTTTTTTTTTATTTATTTTTTTTTTTTTTAAATCAGAGACGACTTCCAGTATACTGTCCTATTGAATGAAGAATTTGTTTTTTTCAAATACCAAAGGTAAAAATCCGGTAGTGCACCTATAAGTACTGTAGGTCAACCAATGGGAGCTTGAAAATACAGCTGTGATGATGTATTGAGACATTTTCACGAATGGTCCCCATTACAATATGCCATTAGGAGATTTAACAATATTCCAAAAATACAGGAAAAACATTGCACACTTCAGTGTCTCCTTCAGTGTCACTCATGTAATGTTTTATACAAATTACTGTAGATACAAACTGTGCAGGGTGTAACGGTGGCCAATAAACAACAGCATGTGGCATGTTAGAGCAGAAGGAAAAACATTTGTTGGCCTACCACTTTGGTAATCAATGCTCATTAAAATGCAATTGGGTTGTTATTAGAAGCACCTGTACATAATCAGGAATTGTGCCAATTTTACAATCAGGACAGGAGACCACATTAGTGTAGCCCCTACAGATGCTGGCCTTTGCAACTTCTACTTCGCACAACTTCGACATACTCTTGTGTCTTTCCCCAAAACAAGCAGAAATGTGGACTGCCCTGGCCATGACACATTTCATCTGGATTTCCATTCTTTTCAAGTGAGCTTTATTCCTTTGAGACTTTACTTCCACCGAATTAATGTGGACTCTTCTATAATCCAAACAACATCAGATTGCAATTTTGGAAGCACAGTTGGACGGTGTTATCTCGGCTTTAAACCAAATGCATAAAATCACGGTGAAAACTAGGGCTGCATCTTGCATCACAAATGTACTGTCATTGCAATGTCAACAAGTGCAATATTCAGATATTCACAATAATGGCCTTCCATGTGGCATTTGACACATTTTATGCCAAATCAACTGGCAATACAGAGCTTTAAAATAATGGCATGAGTATTAGAGCTTGACTAATGCCAGAGGAAGCTAGTATAGAGCCTGTACTTTGTTGCAGTATTGTATTCAATTTTAGGACTAGATTCAGTGGATTCAGATACTGCATATCTTACTGTAATTGGAATATTCAGAAAAGTTACTGTATATATTGTTTTTTCCTTCTAATGAGCACCTCTACTGAATATCAAGTTGCACTGAAAGTATTTCTCATTAATTCATGTGCATGAAAATGGTATCAAGATAAGATACGTTTTAAAATGTTATACTTCTATACTTGATAGAAGGGATAAAAACATGTGGATGTCCAATAAAGATCTCGGTCAGGTCATTCTATTGTAAAATAGTCCAGAAATGTCTGGAGAGATTTTATGCCTGTTCCAAAGAGCTCTTTCAGTCTGCGCCAACTAGCTGCAGATATTTTTTTTTAACCCAGAGCTGTTCACCCATTGAATGAAAACTGTAAGAATTAAGGACCAATTTCTTATTTTCCAGTATAGTGGCCAAAATGGATAATTACTGGTGAGGTTAAAGAGATTTTGGCTAAATCCACCTGTTCCCTTTGATCTAGGTCGCTGCATATCCCCAAAGACACTCTTCTCTCAAACCAGAACTCTTCTCCAGGCCAAAATGTGGACCTCACGAGTCTTAAAAGTAGTGTCTAGTCTTTCAAGTGAAGGTGGTCTGCTGTGCTGACACATGTCCACTGAGGATAGCCCTTTCCTGCTGGCCCATTTGGTTCTGTAGTGGCTGCTTGGATTTCCCACTATACCCCTAGCTACATACACCACATTGCATTACCATTTGTAGCTGAGAAGTTGGTCCTTAGTTAGCCTGCAGACCCACGAGACCAATATGTGAATTTCACATATACACTGTGTATGTTGTAACCATGGAGTAACTATTTCACCACTGAAATCAAGGTTTTAAAATTGAGCTTGGGAATCGGGCTGCTGATGGAATGGAAATGTTTATCTTCAAGCATAGTAGCATGTTTTTGAAGCCAATATTTCAACCAACACATGAAGTTTACCCTGCTATGAATGTTTGTCTCTGCCTTTCATCACCTTCCTCTAATGAATCGTTAATGTCGACTTTGACCACGTTCATCAAACTGACAGAAGCGTCCTTCACCTGCAATCTGACGTTTCCAAGTCGATAAGCTGCTGTTGATATTCGGCAAAGGAATAAGCAGAAGCATCAAACTTTTAGCAGCTTCCAGGTCACATGGGACAACTTGTGTGGAAAAACTAATTAAGTTGAACAAACCTGCAACCAAAGAAGACAGAGCATAAAAGATTTAGCAGCTTCCAAACAGAAAGCTATGCGGCCCTTGTTAAGCTTGGAAAGAAAAAATAGATTCAAAAGTCATCCGAGCGAAAAATCTAAATCAACAAAAGTGATTTTTTTGTGCACAGAAAAACAGGTTTTGACATAAGCTTTGTCTGATTGAAACTGACAGAACACACATTGCTCTGTACAGTACAGAAAACCACAGAGCGGAACATGATAAACTAGATGTCAAGAACTTCTTCATGCTTTTTTAAAGGCTTTCTCCAAAATACCACTCTTCCTCTGATCCGTCAGTAAATTATTAAAGTGGCTTCAGTCTCATCCTGGGTTCCTTGTGATTTGTGGTGTCAGGTTGGAAATAAGCACTGAACTTGAGCAGTGAAGGTCACCAGGTGGACTGATGTGATAATGTCTAGAGAGAAACATCACTTCGCAGGTAGACAGCTTGTAATCACAGTGTCTTTGTGCTGTCAGAGGCTAGTTACTGACTTGTTTTTGCCTCAATAAGGATTTAAGTGAATGGATAGTTAAGTTGTTTGTACTACTTCCATCAGCTGGAGGCTTTAGTAAAATATTGTTCAAAAGTTGGAAGCTGGCAAAAATTCTGATTGTATAAATGTAGGTGTTTTGTAATACTACTTCGTCAAATAAAACCTTTATTTTGTATTACCTTCTGCAGGGAGGTTATGTTCCAGCATGTATTGGTTGGTTTGTTAATCTGCTAGCAAGAACTCAAAAAGTAATGGTATAGAACGAAATTTCATGTAAGGTCAATAACAAGGCAAGTGAAAAAAAAAAAAAAAAAATCATTTTTGGTGTGGGTCCAACAATTTGTAAAACATTCTGTACCTTTGCGAGAAAGGTCCCAAAATAGTCCAACTACAAGGTGTCAGAAAAGAAACAATAATATGTTCTTGAGGATTCTTTGCCAGAAGGTCCTTGATATGAGGTCTGAGCACTATATTTCTAGCATTGTGAGATAGGGCCAATGCATTGGTGGAGGTCAACTATAACATTGATAATAAATAAAAATAACTGAATATAATGAACAAAAGTTACTCAAACCATAGGAAATGAATCAAAGTCTAATATTTATTCCATAGGGACTTCAGTTTCCTAAACTGAATTGACTGTGTGTGACTGGCACAGAAATCTTCTCCTTAAGTGGGTCATTTAAGGAAAAGGAAAAAGTGTTTCTAATATGCCAGGGACTTGTTTCTTATTGAACACACTTATCGTGTTGCCATTCAGCTGCAGCATCAAAGCATTTCTGCTCATTACAGATATGACGTCAATTTGTTCAGTATGAGAACTTATTCATCCATCCATTATCTTCTGTTGCTAACCATCGTGAGTCAAACATGACTTGTGGTGCTTCTGGTTGATATAATTATTTATTTATATTGTCATAAAAAACCCAGCTGACAGCCAACACAAAGCTGGACAAGCTCTTTCCTCACTGCCGTGCGAAACTGTGCTGCTGAGCCACAAACTCCAAATTGAATTTAAGGGGCTTGTCTTGTGAAAACCTCTTAAGTTGTCAGAGGAGAAATAATTTGTTTCACTATGAGATTAAGTTAAAGCACAGATGTTAAGTTTTCACTTGAGAAAAGCCAACTCATTATCGCTCCATCAATACTTTGTGATCGATATTCAATCAGTCACTACCTGACTCTGATCCAACAGTTAATAAAGCCAGACCAGCTTGTCCCAAACCTTTGCTCCCTTGATTAAGGTTTTATAGGCAATAGCTTTGTTGTATGTGTTGATTGGTTCTATATGCTCATTTAATCAGCCAATTTATTTCTTGCTGTGCATTGTATTAATAATATTTTATTATTAAATTGAGCAATATTTATATGATTATTTAAAATGGTGGAAGTAAAAAAAAGAGAATTGCAGAAAAATATGCAATTTTTACAGCTGTGGTATACAGCAGTAGTCAACAGCGTAACTCCAGGATTGGTGGGGACATTTGTGCATGGGAAAAGGGGAGCTCACTTCTTGCTTCTCAAAGCCTGAACCTCAGCACTGAGATAACAAGTATAACAGGACATACCTTGTCATTTGACGCTTTTTACGCACAGAACCAATCATCTGCAAATCTCAGAATAAAAAAAAAATGGTAATGTAATAAGGTTTATGACTAACCCATATATTCAAATGCAGCAGAATATGATCATTGCAGTTTTGAATGAAGTTGTAGAAAACAGTTTACACAAAGTGTTAATACACTAAATAGAAAAAGGTTGTTATATTTTGGCCAACCTAACTGTTAAAGCCATCATGTATAATTATTTGAAATAATTAACAGTTAGTTAAGACCATCTGAAGAGTATATTTTTTATTTTCTTGCCCAAAAGGTTGTGTTTTTGCTGGTTGGGCAGAGGCCCCGGGGAAGACCTAGGACACGCTGGAGGGACTATGTGTCTCAGCTGGCCTGGGAACGCCTTGGGGTCCACCCGGTAGAGTTGGGGGAAGTGTCTGGAGAGGGAAGTCTGGGCATCTTTGCTTAGACTGCTGCCTCCGCTACCCGGTCCCGGATAAGTGGAAGAAGATGGATGGATGGATGGACTTGGTGGATCAATGGATAGAATATTTACATTTGAAATAGAGAATCTATAATTTGAGTTTAGGTCTGGGCACTATACCTTTCTTTTTTCTGATATCCTTATAGAAGAAAAAAAAAATCTTATATTGAATGACCGCATCAATGCCTTGGTTGAATTGTGCACTTTCTATTCTAGTTTATTTTATGCCCTCACTGATTAAGTTTGAACTTTATATGTAACTCACTGTAAGCTGGGATATACTTCCTAATTATAGTGAATATCTTGGCTTCATTTTTGGTAATTATAATTGTCATATGCAAGATTATGTTGATAAGATGAGATTAATCTATTCTTAGCAGTGGTTTAATTAACACTAGGGCCATGAAACAGCAACTTGAAGTGGGAACAGCTGTTGCTGAGCATTTACTGTGTTTAATATAAATGAAATGCCAATGTACAGAGCAGAAAAAAAGTTCTACATTTTCTTGAATTATGACAAAACAATAAGAGCAGCAATCAAACTGCCCAAACAGCCCTTATGGTTGTGAGGTAAATGGGGCCTAATTTGACCACTGCTTGGTCAGCGAGCTCAAATCCTGCAACAGTGTGCAGAATCCAACAGCAATAACCCCCAAATCTTTTGCAGCGACCTAAGACCTGCTGGTTTAATCTACCAGCCTCCACTTCAATCTCTTTGTAAAAAAGCATTTCTATTCTTTGACCAAAAAACAAATCCTGATGTGCAGCTTATCAGAGCGAACACACAAAGACAGAGCGAGGAGGAGAACGCCGCCTTCAATCAGTAAATCAACAGCCGAGGAGCGAGCCGACGAGGTGACGCTCTGCCAGCCCCATTTCACTGCCAACAGCAGCCAAAAACCCAAAGAGGAGAACCTGACGTGTAGGAGGAGATTTACTGCAACCTTCAACCCAACACTCCCATTTAACACTGAAATACGTACATTTACTTTTTGAATGTTGAGAAGTTTCCTGCCTCAAGCACTGACTCGGCCTGCTGTCACTCACTTCCTGTCTGGGGATTTTTCAAATTAAATTCTTACAGATTACCTCTAAAATCAATTACAAAGCCTGTGTCAATGACAAAGCACGTGGGATCAGGAAGTGTTTGCTGCGATGACTGTCACACTCTTCGATCAAATTGCAGATAAACATTGGATAATTCAACAGCAGAGCGGCGAATTATGTAGCAAAGGAAGGATTTGTAAGTGTTGTTAACAAGGCCTGGGGTGGGCACACCTGGTCATGTGATCACATTAAATCCTTTTCCCTTTGAGCTACGCAGTTGTCCACACAGCCCCAAGGTCAACTTTAAACAAACTGAACCATCAAATGTGAGCCCGACCCTTTCAAAATAATAGATTAGCTGTGTGGGCAGAAATCAAATAGAAACAGATTAACAGAACGAATCATGCAGAAGAAAACGTGACCTCAGCTTTGGCTCAGCTGGGAAAAGGCAACGGAAGAAAACATGATGAGCAGATTATTACAGCTCGTACTATGGCGGGAAGCTGTTGGAATTCCATCACTTCCACTGTCCACTCTGCCCTCTGTCACAAGGAGGGCATCGTATTTGGCAGCCTAAAGCTCTCTTATAAAGGGATTGACACCACCTGCTGTTAATCTCTGTGGAGCAGTGCTTAAAATTCACAAAGCTGTACAGTGCTTTCTTTGAGAGCCGCTAAGATTTCACTGACTCATGTAAATGTGGTTAAAATCAGCGTGGATACAGATTGTCGTCTTTGAAGGAATAAAATGCCTCTTCTGAAGACTCTTTCCTTTCATTAGACGCAGATGACAGTATAATGTAAGATATAGAGCATACTTTTATTAAACGTAATAGTATCCCCTACTGTTCAGTTGGATTAAGATTTTTCCACTGCAATTTTTTTTTTTACGTGCGAGATGACATGAACTTGAAAACAAAAAAGTCTTGAGCTTTTTGCAGTAATTGTATTTCTGTCCTTTATATGGCTATTATTGTAGAAAAACTATTCAAGGATCTGTAATTAGGTTTGTTAGTGTTATTTTGCACTGTGGCAAAACACAAATGACTCTTACTGATTGGTCCAGAAAACTGCTGCAAGGTATAATTGGAATAGAGTACTTTAACAAATACAAGGATTTTAATAGATAAGAATGTTCAGCTTCAGCAGCTACTGAAGTCTTTTCATAGAAGAGTATCTAAAGTTAGGGAGCATTATCATTGGTGCTGCTGGCTGGTCCACAAACATTGAATTAAAGGTCAATATTACACGTGAAAAGTACATGTGCACACCTAAATTAGCATGGTGAGCCAGCCTCTCCTACTTTCTTTTCAAGAGGAGGACAGTCTGATTCCTCACTCACAGCAAAGCGTTTCTCTCCATTCGATTAGGAACTGGCCCGTCACAGCCGTTTTTCAGCAGCACGTCTTAAAAATACGGTAGCGTACCAGGGTATCGCTGGCTACCAAGTTAATTTTATAACTTTTTTGACCGATTAACAGTATTTAGTTCTTTCCTTCGCATTTTTGTTCAGTCCTCTGTGCGTTTTTTTTTTTTTCATCTTGTTTCCATTTTAACAACAGTAAAGTCCCGTTGACGTCCGATGTAACAATCACATTCAACTGGCTTCTGCTGCTGTCCCCGTTCAAAAATAAGTCTAGAGCTGCTCATAATACACTGTATTCTGGTGTTTTATCACAAAAACAGCAGAAAAACTGTTTGTTTGGGTCAACGGTGTGCTGCTTATGGCCCGCCCTTTGGTTTTCTGATTGCTCCACCTATAGAAATTAAATGTATCTTTTTTGTATAGATTAAAAAAAAATGTGTCTGTCCAGGCTATACTTAAACGAGTTAAAGCTAAGAGCAGTATGGCATGGTCTAACATATACAGTAATTAGGGGCAGTAGTTTAAGATAAGCAAACTTTGTAATGTATTAGGAATTTGAGGTTATTAGTTTAGTTTAATTTGATTTCATTGTATTTATTTATTCAAAGAGGAAAAGGCTGAAATGCCATTTTGGGTTATGGGTAGTTCTGGGGTAAATCAGGCACACTGTAAAACCACACATTTATTTCTTTGGCACATTCAGGACAGTTCATCCCTAATGCTATCGTTTCAGGATACTTAGGATATTGGGGATATTTTATTAGTCCCATAATAGCTTTACTGCTTGATAAAACCTGACAGGTGTGTTCACAGGTGGTTAATGTTCACAAGAAAAACAGACTTTGGAGCGGCAGTCAAAGTGATGTGTCCTTAAAAGGTGCTCATTAAAAACCACATTAGCTGTGCAGATTAGACATTCTGGGGAGTTTCTTGGAGCTCTCAGGGTTGAGCTGACTCGTCTCTATCGGTGGCAGTCTTCCTGTCTGCTGAGCCGTCCTTAACCAAAACTCTGACCTGCCAAACGCCCGCTCATTAACAGTCACTCGGGAGCCGCGATGTAAACGTGAAATGACAAACCGACAAGGAGGACAAGGACACACCCCTCCATTAACATCACAACGGGTGAATGAACCGCTGCTCAGGTCGCCATGACGACAAAAGATGAATAATTCAAAGAGACAAGGATGAGATGCTGAACGAAGGGAGCGATTAACCCAACCTGTCAGATCATTGTCCTGCCGTGATGTCCCAATCTGACAGCCTCAGTAATCGCTGATCGATAACAAGGCACTTCAGATGTGCTCAAACTGGTTCAATATTTTAACAACAAACTTTAGAAACAAATTCAAGTCTCAAAGTCACTGTGGTGGAAAACCCCAAATAATTGTGTGGCATTAAAGTTTTATTATAATTGAACTGGCAGTCTATGCATTATTTACATTCAGATTTACACAGTTTTTTTTTTTTTTTTTTTTTTTTTTTAGAGAGGCAACATTGAGTTTATGAGTTCGGTGACTTTGCAAGCTTTTGGCCAAGATGCTTCTGCTCTATATTGAAATGAATCGCCTGGCAAGCTCTAGAAAAGTTTTACGACAACAAACCTTTGAAACGCCAAAAACATACTACCAAATACAGCTACTCAGACACTGAAAATTACAATGCCAGGTTGACAAAATCTTAAAAATGATAAGCTATTGGAAGTCGAAGCAGAAAAATCACCACACAACACTACGTAGACTAATATACCCCAAAGGCAATCAAAATTTCAAGTGTTTTAGATGCAATTTGCATTCTCTCATAAAAATGGATTCTCTTTGTTCTTAATTATGTGGACTTGTTTTATTTGCAAAACCTAAACCTATACATGGTCTTATGATGTGAAGACCCAGGTTTGTTCAAAAACTCAAAGCAGATTTCTAGCTTGTTGTGGCAATAGAAACTGGCTAATTATCTCCCACTCAATTACAAATATCGATCGGCTGCTTGGCAGAAGCCACAAGAATTACACTAATGGTCCAAAAGTGGTCCAAGCACCATACATCAACGTGTTAGAGGCTGACATGCTGCCAACACACTGCAGAGGGAGTAGCCTGCAGAGATAAGGCCAGTGTGTTTAGTACATGTGATCTGAGCGGGCTGCACACCTGGACTGCACAATGTTTTATCACAAAATGAGCAAAAAGGCATGTTCAGACTTACAGCTTCGACACACAATTAAGAGTAATCTACAAAATCGGGTAACTGGATGAAAGTGTTCAGGTCATTCAAGTTGTAAGGCACAAGGAAATATATGGATGGATACCTATTAAAACGTCCAATTATAATAATTGCATCAGACAACTGTTAAATGCCTTTCTGATGAATGAATTAGCAAGTTGTGTCAAAAGCTAAATTCTGGCATTGTTAAAGTTATATTGTGTAGACAGAGGATGCACTGTGGCAGATTGGTTAGCTCTCCTGTCTGTGGGATTTGTTCTAAATGATTTGAACTCCTTCCACCAAAAGCCATGCAAGTTTAAGTTACTAGGAGACTACTACATTTTTTTTTTATTACGAATGCCTATGTGTTACAGTTAGGGGGGCAGTAGAGCATATTTTCCACTAACTAGAGGTTTAGCTGTTTAATCCCCACTTATCCCAATTCACACTTCCATTGTGTCCTTGGGCAAGAATCTTTAACCACCTTGCCTCTAGTGTCTTTGGAACTGGTAAGATGTTAGTGTGATTATGGTTTTGTGTTTTGGTGAAGCCCTTTGGCCAATATGGCTGCCACATCTCCACCAGTCTGCTCCAGGATATTGTAGTAGTTTACCACCACCAGTGTCTGACGATGGAGTAAATGAATAAGGGACTCAGTTGCTAAGTGCGTTGAGTGTCTGAAAAGCATCTATACAAATTCAAACCAGGATTATTATCATTAAACAACTAGTTAAGAGTGTACCCTGCTTTAAGCCCAACCACTTTGTCACTGAATATACAAAAGGTTACATTGTAAAAAACATTAGAATGTGTCTACAAGCTACCCATCAAACAAGAAGTCATCATTAAGTCTCCCATAACATTTTATTCCTAAGTTGTTTTTAAAATAAACCCATCATGAAAACGCTTGCGGATGAACTCATTTCTGAAGGTTTATCATCACTTAGCAGCATTTCTGGTTGTACGATAAGAGCCTTTGTAAAAATGGCATGTTGCCTTCAGGTGTCCTTGTCGCTGTCCTGTTGAATGCTGCCTGTTGCCTTCAGGTGCCATCCTCTATAATGCAGCATATTGCCTTCGGCTGTCAGTCAGTTTGTGGTAATGATTTCTGAGATGGAAGGTTGTTTAGGCTGTGTCTGAGCTGGTTGTAGAGTGAAGAGGTCTCGCTCTGACGCCTGCAGTGGAAGCACACTGCTGACAGGCCGTTGATGCTTAATAATGGTCTGTGAGATTTGACACGTTGAAAGTCGGCAGCCTCGAGGAGACAGAAACACTCAGTTGCAGATTCCAGAGTGGAACCGATTCGTATCTTTTACTTCTGCATTTCCACCTTGGCGTACCTCTGTGATGAACTCTGACTGAACCTGCGAGTTGAAATCAGTTTATGTATGCCCCATCTGTAGCTCCTCACATACAGGCATTAAGGGGTTTGAAATCACCAAAAGAGGACGTTTCACTGATTACATTTAGTTTAAAGTGGTCCCTCAGAGTTGGGTAGTAGCTCTACAAGAAGCTGTGTTACTTGTTTAATTACATTTCCCTAAAGCGTAGTGTTAAATTAATTGTTTTCAGTGGCAAAACTCTTACTGATCGAGCAGCGCGGCAACATCCACACAAGAATTTCTGATGCTCAATCCCAGTGGAGCCCTGTGCTGCGGAGTGAAATGAAATAGTGTGTGACGCCAGCGGCATACAAGACAATGAATGCTGGAAAAAAAAAAGCTTCTCTAAAAGTTATTGCCAAACAAGTTTAATCATTAGCAACATCCAATTGATTATAGCACACACTACCTTTTCACCCATTCTCCGAGGCTGTGTTTCACAAACCCATTTTGTAGTGACCCATTTAGAAAAGCTAAATAACCCATGACTCAGCTTCAATCAGTCTAATTTAGCATGTGTTCAAACATCAATTTACCACACAATTTTTATGCCATTTCTGCCTCATTTGATAGTATCTTTAAAAAGGCTGTTTCCAGAACAGAACATTGGCATCAAAACATACTTTGTCTCTGAAATTATAATTGTGTGATTAATTTTGTGGTTATGCAAATGTGACCTATGTTTGAGCCCCACATCACTGCCATGTTATGAATCATAATTGACAAGTACCTTTAAATAAGATGTATTATAGTTGATTCAGTCATGTTATTTTGGTTAGAGGTCACAGTTGGCTAGAGGCTATCCCAGCAACTATGGGCTTTAGGCAGGGTACAACCTAGATAGTGGCCAGTTAGTTGTGAGGATGACATACACCGTCAGACAGCCATTTACTGTGGGCAATGTAGAGGGGCACCGATTCACCAAAACAAAAACCAAATGTCTGGAATAGCTGTCGAGAACCCACGGTAACAAAGGAAAGACATGCAGACTACTACCCACAACTGATGCCATGCTGAAAGGCAGGTGCGCTAACCAGTAATACAATTTAGACATCTATTAGAAAAGTTTACTGTGTTTTGAGGTCAGGAGTGCAGTGATCAACAGCTGGAAAGACAAACGTTTTACTCGCATTGACAGTTAAGGAGGACTGTCACAACCCTGACTTGAAATATCTGAGTCAAATTGTAAAGAAACAATAAAACTGCTTTGGGCATGTTGCAGAAGCTGGCCATTTGTTATAGTATTCAGTACAGTCCGGTGTCCATTTAGACTGCAGCAACAAAGCATACATTACTATTCCCAACAGTGATCATATTACACTTATCAATTTTTCAACTTCTGATACTTGAACATTAATGTTTGAATGTTGAACACTGTTTTATCTTCTGACATTAAAAGGATGTAAAATACTATTTGAATGTCCCCTCCCTAAATGATTGAGCATCTTAATTATTTAAATTCTAGGAGATTTTTGGCCAATTCTGAGAGTAGACTAATATGAAGCAACTGAATCGTCTGAGGCTGTGACGAATCAGTTGGTAGCGCCACCGTCATTGATGATGAGGGCCTTTTCTTTCCACAGTCGTTCTCATACAACGCGGGCTACAGCAGGAAAAATATCCGTAAACGTCAAGTGGGCGGGGGATGACCACGACTCTCCAGTCCAGCCAAAGGAGGGATTATCATCTCCTGACAGTCCGTTTGAAGTGTGATCGCCTTCAGAGCACAGCGGCACAGAGAGGATTTGGTTAATTACAAAGTGCCACTCATGATCACCGCGGGGCGTTTCTTCTCCGTGTTCTTGTCAGCCACTGCAGGATCACTTATTATGAATGAGAGCAAGTAAAAAGCTCCATCAGGGTCAGTGCTATGAAGGATCATTAATAAAGTAGCGACTGCAAAAAGGCAAGGAAGTAGAACGTCACCTTTACCTCCGGAGTGATTGAGGCCAAGAAAAAACAAGGCTGCTTAGTCAGATTTCCTAAAATAGTTGCAATATTATAAAGTATAGAGGCGGAAACACAAATGGGTAAGACACTACAGCTGCTCTGTGAGGAACAAATGAGCCTAATGTTTTCCATTACTTATTGATTGACTTTTACTTGAGAAGTCTTAACGCATCACACAGAGTGATGGCAGGCATTGTAAACACTTAGATGACCAATCACAGCAGAGATGACTTTGACTTTTCTTCAGGACACTCTTTACATTTAAGGCAGTAATGGGCTTATAGATTATACCAGGACTTTGTCTTTTGGACTGTGGTTGTAATTACAAACAGGTTTGTTGAAACCTGAGACAAAAGCCACATTTTTAGTCATATAAAACGGTATAAAGGTGTGCATAGTAAGTTAATCTGCAGCATAATGGAAAGTTGGTGTACAATGTGTGAAAGGTAATATCTGGCACAGTGAAATCAACAAAACAAGGTTAAGGGGAGGCACAAAAACCTTATGTATTTGTCAACAAAAAATGAATCAAGTATTTTAAACCTGGGTCTTTCCAAAATTCAGATATTGTTTTTGGAAACGTATGTAAATGTGCCAATTTTTGCGTATTTATTGCCTAATTTGCATATGGAAACTTTTAATGACTCAAACCTTGCAATATATATATTTTTTATATTTACGTTAAGTATTTTGCAGGAAAAGTTTCACATTGGTATGTGTTAGTGTAAAAAAAATCTAATTAGCCCAGTTTTACCTTTTATAACAAAAAAGCAAAAATGGTAGTAAGAGGTTGAAATTGGTGGTGGGGTTGATATAGGGAACCTAATTTTAAGCACCACAACTTACTGTAAAAGTGATCAACCTTTACTTGCTACTATACTTTCATAAGAAAACAAATCAGCCATGTTCATGTAATTCAAGAAAGGTCACCACAGAAATCCTAAATGTAAACTACGGTCAGTTGAATGGTTGTAATCCTATACTTAGCCACTGCCAATGGCTCACATATAGTACATATTCCTATGTGGAAAACAATGTGAGTCTTCAGTATTTGGTTTTATAGTGAAGGGCCATAAGAGGTGGGAGTTTTCCTTTGAGGAATTGTGGGATTTTACCATAATCAACCTGGTAGATTGAATTTTGCGGCGCTTGAGGGCTTTTATTGTGAAGGAGAGTGTGGGAGTTTCTTGTGCACTTGGAAGCCAAAAAGCAATCAATTGTTTAAGGTGGAATGTTTTACAGTCAATAAGCTTCAGCTTTTTTTATGATCAACATACATCGGCCAAATGGATTTTCAGTACACTGTTCATTGGGTTGTAGTAATAACTTGAGTGAGTGGGTGTAGTGTACCTTTGTGGGTGAGGCAGCGAATGCTCTGTTTGCTCTGAATGTCCCAAAGTCGAACAGTTTCATCATGGGATCCTGACAAGAGGAGTGTCCCGTCCATTGACACTGAGAGGCAAGTCACCAGATTCCTAATAGGACCAAAAACATTAAACAGCAAAGTGACTAGATTGCTTGAGTCACAAAGGGTTCACAACACCTATAAACCACCACAGTAATAAAGTCAGGTCACATGATTCTTCTGGGAACAAAACATAGAAAATATTTTTTTTTAAATCAATCAATAATAGTCAAGCAACATGAGCCTTGCAAAAACGTAATGCCATTTGCAATAGATATAATAAATTGCACTCTAAAATATATCTGATTTCAAATAACTTTTACAATAATGACTTGTAGTTACTTAGTCCTGCCTTAAAGGAGCCTGGTATTTTTGATGTCGACAAAAGCAAATTGAAAAATCAAGTTCAATTTTCAAATTTAAACATCAAAACATCCCGAGGCTTTGTTCACTCAAAAATGGTCTCCTTTTAAAGCATTCTTCTTTTTTGGGAACTTGTAGCTCAAAGTTATTGGCAACTTGAAAAAGTTTTTTTTGAGTCCTGAGATTGGCTCAAATCGTCACAGTGCTTCTTTAGCTGTCAGAGAGTTTTTGGCTTTCCCATCCGCCCTGTAGCCCCCACTCCTTGTGACTCTTTTCATATTCCCAAAAACGGAGAGTGATTTGAAGAGACATCAATTTGGTAGTGTGGATAAAAAAGATATGGATAAAGACTCACTACAAAGACTCTGAACGCTAGGGATGGGTATTGTTAAGATTTTAGCGGTACAACTACTCTTATTGAGCCAGTCTTTTAACAGAGCTCTTATGGATACTTTTTGTGCAGAAAAAAAATGCTAATTAAGAACATTACTGACTGACTGTATTTTTCATGCTGGCACAGTTTCTGCCAATATATTTAAATATTTAACAATATGAAGAAGCTTTTCATCATTTGCATAATTCTGATCTCACCTGTGTCCTTTAAAGACCTGGTTCCCGTTGTCGCTGCTCTGAAAGGGTTTGTCCCGGCTGAGACTCTGAAACACACAAAGGTTTACAGTTTACCACATCAAGCTTCATTAGTCTGCTGCTCCACTATCTCCAGCTCCAATGCGCCTCTGCCTTTTCTTCTGCTCTGGCCTGGTGCCGGCCTTAAATGCTTTGATCGATTCCCTTAATTGCATCAATTATAGATTTGGTTACATCAGCAGGTCTGCCGGCGAGAAGGAGTCTGGAACCACCAACCAAAGAGCTGTGTTTCCTGACCGCCATCCTAACACAATGTTATACACAGTTGATGATGATGTATCCCTAGAGATGGAATGAGAAATCAGAAGGATGAATATGCAAAGTGGTTAGCATAAATATCAAAGTGACACACTCCGTAACTTGTTATGTGACTTTTGGCCTAACAGTGAATGATGTTTAAAAGGAATAAATCACCAAAAGCAGCATCAATCATCGTAAACAGATGGTGAAAAGAGCAGGATCAGATTAAAATTCCGGACTACAGTGGAGATAAATGCGTTCTGCCCATCAACTTTGTGACAGCGGCAGTGGTAATGATGCAGTGACTCGTGGCGACCTCTGGCTCGTGTTCCCAGCTCGGCTGTTCATTGATAAACTTGTCACAGCGAAGGAGCCCTGAGCTGCGGGCTCAACTCCGCTTCATTACACTGTGAATCGGGTCTAAGAGGATGAATGAAAAACACACATCTCTCTAGGTAAACGGCTTGAACTCTTAAAAAGGTGAGAAGAGAACAGCACTGGATAATCTGACAGAGACCGCAAAACATCCGCAGGAGGAAAGACTGACTGACTGGAATATTTTTATATTTATGTTAGTCTTGTTTATGAGCTGGAGTTTCACATGAAGGCTAGAAACATTTTGAGTTTCTCTTAACATAAATCTCTTAAATGGCCATGATTGTGGTGTTTTGAGATGCACCAAAGGCTACACTACTAAGTTTTCTTTTTACAGTATGTTATACAGCTAAGTGTCCTGCAACTCTTTCATTTAAAAAGTAAAACTGGACCAATTAGCCACTGTAATTTATGACATTTATGACAACTAAGACATCAAAATGGTGTTTTGAGCTTACCTTATACTTCTCGTGCGTCTACCGTTAGACTAGGCCATCCCACAATAATATCTCTCTCTCTAATTTTCGCTGAATTAACCACTTTCAGTGTTGGCAAAAGCTATTAATTCAATGTTCAGTGGCACAGATGAATCAATGGGAGCTTGACAATAAAATCTCCAAGGCATATTGAGGTCAGATTTTTTTTTTTTTTTTACAGTGACTACAACAGTATTCCTTGAAAGGGCCATATTATGCGAAATCAACTTTTTTGAGCTTTCTACCATGTTATAATCGTGTTCCCTCATAAAAACATACCTGGTGTTTTGTTTTCCACAAACCTGCGCATCTCCCACAAACTCCTGCCCACTCCAGGAAGAACTGACCGAACAACAAGCCCTCTAAATCCAGTCAGATCTCATTTAATTATCAAAAAAAAAAAAAAACAGCAAACAGCTCAGTTTCCACTGAATCTGCACAGCCATATCAATTTTGTACTAAAATGGCATACAAAAAGTATAAGGAAATGAAATGCTTTTTTTCTAGTTTCTGTTCAAAAGATGTCTGTCTCTTTATTCGTTTCTTTATGGTAGTAATAAAATAATTATTGGAAATGCTTACTTTTGGTGACAATATTTTTAAAAATGGTAAAACATGCAATGCTGTTCTAGAGGTGACCAACATTGGTTTAAAAATATGAATAAAAGCATACTATAGCTCCTTTAAACAATCCAGCCACAAGGAGTCACAAGCAAGTGTTGTGCTGGTCCCAACTAAGCCTAGATAAAAGGTGAGCACTGTGTCCAAAAGGGCATCTGCTGTGCAAGGTGACACATCATTTGCTGTAGTGACTCCAAAAGGAAAAGGCTGAGAGTAAAGAAAAAACAGTTTTCTATAAACATAAGAAATATAAATAACATAATTTGCATACCAAGTTTCTCTCAGGTCAGTTTAGAGATAAAACATTTTTTTTCTGTATTTGGCAGGATTTTTTAAACTATGAAATGCCTAAAATGTGTAAAATCCAGCATCATCTTGCGCTAATGCCTAGGGCTATGTTCCACTTTCACACATGAAAAATCAAAGCCTCAAAAGTGAAGATGCAATGTGTTGATTTGTCATGCCACAAAAGAACCTATTATGAAAAGGCATTACACCCCTAGCAAGATGACCAACTGTACCAGTGGCCACTCGACAGTGAAGCAGTCTGAATTGCTTTCTATAGACTGCAGTGGAAAAACTCCCAGGACACTCAGTTTCCAAAATGTCCCCCATATGGACTTTTTTTTATGTCAAATAATTTTGGAACTGTCAAAAAATCTAAAATGGTAACACTTCAGTCTAGTATCTGCAAACCCATTAGTTAGGAAAGCACAGTAGGGGGCAGTGGTGAAGACAAGACAGTGGGCTGCCAAGGCAATTGTGAAGATGCTCCAGAGAACACAGAAAAAACAGGAACTTTTATCTTATTCACCAGTGGCCAAATCCTACTGAAAAAAATATGTCGACCATCTTTGATTTTAGGGGCTTGAGGCAGATCCAGAGGAGGAAAAAACCTGCTTCCTTGCAGTACAAAGCCCTTATTGCTTTGCTGCACCTTTAAACTGTTGTCTCCTCCTCCTCCCTCATGAGCAGTTGTAACAGTTCAGAAAAACCCTACATTTATAATGAACTCTCTTTGTGAGATGGGAGGGCTTAAAGTCTTATAATGAAATGCCAAATGCAAACTGAGAAACAGATGAATGTGACACATCCTGACAATGTCACACTTACAGTGGGGAGAAAAATGACATTTACGGAGCAAGAAAAATGGATTTGGAGTGAAGGGGGACCTCTAGGTGTCATTAAATCTTTTTTTTTGAGAAAGATAATTGCAAAAATCATGACGTTATAATGTGAAAAATGCTCATGCATACACTAAAGGGATAGGCTGACAAGATATAATCTACAAATCAACTATTTTTATGTTTTAGGTTTTGTTGGATTGTCTGTGTAGTTGTGCCTTTAGGTTGAGGCCATGTACTGCATGGGTTTGTGGGACTGGTTGGATGTTTGAATAACAGTTCCTAGTTGTTAAAAAAATATAATTTAGATTTATTGTCAAAGTTGTTAGAACTACTAGTTTTGGAGAATGATCAGTACTTCGAAGGTTTCTGTAACAGCCACTGGTCACAATAATGATCTAGAGCTTCACTCGTTTGGTAGTTAACTTTTGATGTATTTTCTGTTTGTAAGAGTTCAAACCTCAACAGTAAGAAAATGGACAAGTCGTAAAGCGTTGGGTGTGTTCTAGCGTTTGTGGTTTTGTGGCTGGATCCAGGGAAATTTTATACTTTAACTTTGTGAGATAGGAACATCTTTGTTAGCTGTTAACTCAAAACACGCATGCAACTTTCAAGGTCATGAATGCGGAAAGGGAGATGTGATTTGTTTTTTGGTCTGGATTTGAGTCAGTGTTTTGATCCTAGCTGGAACTGTAATGCCTTGGTGGTGGTCTTTCCTTCTGTAATTTTCCTCGATGAATCAACAGTCACAGAGTGGATGTGGGGTTAGGGTTAGGGAAGATTTGCAAAGCTGTGCATTGCTGTACTGCTTAAATACTGTGCAAGTACATCAAACACACAGCTATTTAAATATGAACAAGCAGGTAAATGCTATAGTTCAAGTTGGGAAAGGAGAGCAGCTTTGAACATCCTCTGAGACTGGAGACAGTATCAGTGGCTTCAGAGACGAGGAGGGATAGAAAGGGAGTGTTTATCAAAGACGTTTGTTTAGAGGATTAGCACAGTGCTAAGCTCCGACATGCTAATCTGCCATGAAAAAGAAACAACAGTGAGAGAAAGAGAAGAAAAAGCATGCCGCTGACTGAAGAATGCGATACAGTGGCGTCGTCTTAGAAAGATTTACCCTCATCCGGCTAATTAGCACTCATTGTGTCAATCCTACAGTAATAACAAAGTGGAGGGTTAATCAGACTTGGTATCACTTAAATGTAACTACATCCTCGCACCAAAACCAATTAGTAATTTATGCTTGATTTAACAGCCAGCAAATGAACTGAACATCCCCACTTCTTACATTTGGAATAAATATATTTAATACTGGGAGAGGCTCAAAATGTGTTGACACTAATGTATTTAGTAAGTAATTTTAAATACAGGTTGGAAACTGATTTGTGATAGGAGCAAAAAAAATGGATGTCTCACCTGGCTACATAAAGACACCTGGAAAATGTTGCCATCACTACCACCACAGAACAGGAAGTACTCAGAAGGGTCAAGGGTCACGGACATGATGGCCACATCAAACAGGATGGACAGCAGCATCTCACCTGAGGAGAGTTCCCACACCTGGACAGAGAAGGATAAGAGGAAGAGACTTAAGACAGACTATAAATTTAATTGGACAAAAATTGGTCTATTATAGTACTTGCAGCTTGGATGTTGTATGATATGACAATGATATTTTAACAATCAATGCAAATGCCAAAAACTACAAAAACTTACAATATCTTAAGAATGTCAGGGCAATAAAATGGATAGCACTATGATTTTTATTGATTTAAAATATAAAATATAAAATAACACTTCTACTTGTCATTCTTGTGTCAATTTGTTGGTTCATTTGGTTTTAAGAGTTAAAATAGACTTTCCTCAGAGGAAAATTTGTTATCTGCATTTCACCTATCCTTGCAATGAATTGATCCCAGGACCTTCATGCTCTGAGGCGATAGTCAAATTAGCTAGTTATATTGATTGTACATGCAAGAATGCCCTTATTTCTGTTTATTGCTGTTTAAATAGTTATGCAATACATGTTAATCATTATTTAATTGATCCATTTTCTTGCATATGCAATGTGCAGTATATTTATTTAGTTCAGATATATATTATTCAGAGATAAGCAAATACCTATACAGCTTGTCAAACGCATTCATATAGTAATTTAATAGTCTAACCTATTCTTGTGCACAAGCATTTACCAGCAATGTTCACAATAAAATGAATGGAATTGTTATCATTGTATTTACTGTAACTGCTTTTGTGTTTTGACCGTAAAAGGTTAAAAGAAATACCGTAAACACAGAAAGCCAAGACATTACTCTGCGAGGGTCATTGTTATTCGATTATACCTAAACAGCAGCTTCAGCTTTTCAAATATAAATGTTCTATATAGAGGGTTTTAGGAGCGAGTGCTAAAAAGCTGGTGACAAAATGTGATACAAATTAGGTGCCAAGTGGCCTTTGACCTTTGTCCAAATGAATAGAGCTAACACTGCAAAACAGAGAAAGGTTTCTGTTCCAGACTCACTTAAAAAGGGGATGATTTAAAGTTGAGGGATGTTGCGGCGCCTGACTCTTTTTGGGCAGTGTCTGGACCATCGCTTATGTGACCCCGCCTCCCACTGATTTATGTCCGAAGGGATTTTACCAAATTAAAAACGGATCTGAGGACAGGGCAGTCTCATCAGTGATCGATGAAACCACAAACAGACAGTTTGTTCAGGTTCAAAAGTGACCCTAAAACACTACCTAAATAGATGGTTCAATTAAAAAAAAACACAAATCAATTATTAATATAAAAAAACCGTTACACAGACAAAACAGTAGAGATTGGCCTCCCACTTATCTGATCGTCAAGTCCAAAGTATGTCTGCTACCACAAAGCAGCTTCTCAACAGCCTCATCTATCAGCAGAAAGTACACAAGGTTACGGCACTAATTCTCAGAGGAGCCGAACCATTAGTGGTAAAACACAAAACTCTTTCTGGATCTTCAAATCACATCTGTCTCAATATAATAATAGACTATTTATTTCAATCTTTTCACTTCACTCTTTCAGACAATATGCTATATTGTCTACAGTTGGTAAAGCACCTGCACTTCATGTAAAAAAGTATTAAGTTTAGCTCCCACTTACAATGGCTCAGAAAATAAATAATTGAGCGGTTTTTGGTGTGATTTACTGTCTGGATTTAGGGGAAAACTGTAATGGCAGATTTCTGTGCTCTCAGAATGTGTCAAGTTTGTCTCTCTCTAAGACAAGTAAAAAGTAGTTCTGTCAATTTAAATAATCAGTTTTTGCCTTAGTGCATCAAGTGAACCAAGCCAAAAGAAAGCAAGTCAAAGTAGACAACTCTAAAAGTACACAGCCTAATTTGGTTGTGTGGCTATTGGCTAAATCTGGCACATTTACTTGATGGACTGACGTGCTCATTTTAATTAATGCAGACTGTCCATAATTATAAGGATTTGTTTATTTTTTCTTTCACAAACTCCTTCTTGATGTTGCTCCAAAACAGAAGCTAACTCTTACCAAGCTGTAAACATGTTTATTCCTTTTGTAAAGTTACTTGTGCTTTTGCCTGGACCTGAGGCAAAGAGTACAGCTTTGTGGAACTGAAACTTATTACTCAGGAGGTTGCCACTTGGAACTGCTCAGCCCACAAGATGAGCCAAATTATTGATAACATTTTAATATTCCAAACAAATCATCCAGTATCTAAAAGATTAATGCTGTTCTCTAATTGTACCTTAAAGGACGGTCTGAAAAACATAGAAAAAATAAATACATTTTGTAAAATCTGTCACTGCTATTCACAAATAGAGAAATACAGAAAAGCAGAGCAGCTTGTCTTTCCTGCAAAGCCTCAAGTTAAAAGTACAAGTACAAGAAGAGAGGTGCAGTGTAGTCTGCACTGAACCAGTAATGACCTCGATCCGAACATGGACCTCTACATTAAGACGTTATGAAAAAGATTTGATAAAGACGTCTCTAGTCAGCCACAGTCATCCCTGCAGGGCGACAGACCAATCAGGCGCGAGACAGAAGAGGCGGCCTCCAATTCCACGGAGAGCCTCTGGAAGGACTTATCAGGACTGGGAAACACACTTCATCTCTTCATCTGTCCTGCAGTTAGTCTGTTTTTACTTTAATCCCCAACTCTATGCTATTCAGAAAGTCCCAACTAAACCAAACCTCATTAAAAAATAAAATAAAACTCACTGTCGAAGACAACCGGAAGCTCATTAGTGTCTCGGCATGTCACTCTGACCTGAAACCTTCAATAGCACACACCTAGATTTGCATTTCCACGATTCCTCCAGCTTTAAGGTGATGTGTCACTTTATAACAGCTATCTCAAAAACATTTGCAAGTCTACCAGCAAAAGGACCCTCCTTATGGAGTTCGAAGGTCAGTTAAAGTCTAGCCATCAGCTTTTTAGCATAGAAGCACAAAGTTACAGTTGGGATTTAAGTTTATACATTGTGTCTTCTTAAGATGCCTCAGTCAAATGCATTACGGAAATTCTATTTATTTATTCTGGACATACTTTACTTCATGCCCTTTGGGAGAAAGGGTTTTGCAAATAAAAGAAAAAACACAACTAAGTTTACTTCCCATGTGCAATAGGTTAGAATGCATTATAAAGTTTTTTCTACAGTAAGCTTAGCGGTTCCTTATCTCACTCCTATAGACACTTTTCCTGTTTTACTGTTCGTATAGCTTACTGGTGCCATTGTCTGCGCTCTTCTTTTTTAGGTTCTGTGTGGAGCTGTTGTGATGCTTTGTCAGATAGCCGGTGAAGGTCTCGCTGTCTGTCATGTTATAAACTCATAAATATTACAGCGAGGAGTGACAGTGCACAGGGGAGATGAGCCGGTTCAAAGTGAGCTGGTTTTCCGTGAGAGACACAACACAACACAATGTGTGCAATAATATTTGCAGGCGATGGGCAGATAAGTGTCCCCGATTATCAGGACAGTATTGAGCAGTTATCTGAGTAGCAGGCTGCATGTTTGTTTATTTGTCCGACATACATATCCGCAGTGATAAAAACTGGTTCTGAGGTCATGCCGTTTCTGAAGGACCTTTCATTGCTTTGTGTGCCTTTTTAGTCTCTGGATTTGTATGCTGGGGTTACCTTCTATTAAAGCGGCACTACCCAATTTTACTACTGCCACCCCAGCTGGTGTTGTACTAAAATGTATTACTACTGACCCAGAACAATATTATAGCTACGTTTTGTCTTTATTTAGTTAAAAAAGAAAAATCTAAACCAATTTGCCACCACAAATACTATGACATCTAACTGAAGATTAGAGATTTGCTTAAACTTTTAACAACAGGTTTTGCTTTAGACTGATGAGGACCAACAGTTACCTGTAGATGTGATCTTGCATTGGCAATATTTCTGGTTATGATTTCCTTTTTAACACTGTGCAACACAGATGCACCCAATGCTAAAATAGACTCTTTCTCTAACTCTCTCCAGCAGCCATTATTTAACAACCTATGAGAGGATCTCTTTCTGGAGGGTGCCAGTAGATTAAATTAATTAATAATGAAGCCTATATGATGTGTTAAGGTCTTGTTTTTTTCACAGATGATGATTACAATAGATTATTAAATGATTACACAGTTTTTTTCAATCCAAAAAGAAAAAATACTCTCCTCTAGATAGCTCTATATGACACTGGATCAGAAGTACTTCTGTTAATAGATAAACAACAGTCCAAAAAATTGGTTGTTTATACTATTTAGACATTTCTGAAGGCACACTTTCAAAGTCAGCATTTGAAACCTGAAATGCAACCGCGTCTATGCCCTATCTGCCATATAATCCTGACACTGACTTTTATTGCTCAAGTTTTCTATTCTGTGTGCCTTATGCTATGTCATATGTGATCTCTGACATACAGATTCAAACAGAACACTGCCTCACTGTCTTACAAAATGCGGTTTGTATTGTTATATATTTTGTACACTTTATATTGCACATAACCTTCTGTATTTTTTGGGACACTGCTACTGAAACCGGATTTCCTTGAAAAAAGCATCTAATGTCATTTTATTTATCACATGAGTAGATTTTAAGAAACCTTTTGTGTAGGAATTTAGCAAAATTTGAATAGGAGTTTAATAAGTAATCAACTTACAGCATCACCTTTTTTGTAAATATAGACACTATATAATAAAAGCTGCAGTTGACCCACATGAGTTTAATGATTGACTGTGAAGTTTGTCTTTTAGTACTACTGCTCATAATGTTGTGGGATTGGCAGTGAAGATCTTGACAGTTAATGCAAGACAGATATACGTTTGTAAGTGTGTTGTTTATCATCTGAAAGTGTCACTCTGGATTAACACTGGAAGCTGCAGTCAGTGACTTATCACAGGTGACGGTGAACAATATTAATAGCTGATACTGCTACCTACAATGCTTTGCTAATTCACCCCATGCTTTGTTCCGGTCGATGATAAATGTGAAATGTTGCCGCCAAGGTAATCCTCCCTGTCAGATTCATTTCATTTGAATGTCCTTCACACAGGTAAACAACCAGCTGATTCATGAGCACTTGAGGTTTTCTGAAAAGGATCCTACAATCAAACTGTGATATTTTCAGGCTACTCAACATCTCCTGTCTACCACATAGGATGGAAAAATGACAAATTTAATCGGCATGTAAGATTGTTTGTGCTGAATGAAAGTAGAGAGAATACTTGTGGTAAAAAGATAGATGGGTTTGCGGTACTCAAAATCTGTTGTCAGATATTGTTTCTTCATATAACTTAAAAGTAATCAACAATATTACTACTACTACTAATACTACTACTAATACTACTACTACTACTACTACTACTACTACTACTACTACTACTACTACTACTACTACTACTACTACTACTACTACTACTACTACTACTACTACTACTACTACTACTACTACTACTACTACTACTACTACTACTACTACTTTTTTTTAAAAAGTTTTCTTGTGAAAAAAAAAAGAACCCAGCTATTTTTATTCCTACTATGCTGGCTCAAACTCAAGACTCCTTAATTGCAAAATGAGCTTGATACAAACTCAAAGTCGAGTCAAAAAACTATTTTTAAGCCTTTACCCTCACCATCATTTACAAGTCAGCCACCTCTCTGAGCTCCTCCACCTGCACCCTCAGACCGCCTGCTGCCAACCTCCTGTCTCCACCCACCAGGACTAATCTGAAGTCCTAGGGAGACAGGGCCTTCTCCACTGCTGCACCCACCCTCTAGAATTCCCTGCCCAGAGAGTCTTGAAAAGCACTACATGTACATTTTCTTGAAAATATGGAGTATGTAGTTACTTTACACTTGGGCTCAAAATGCTTGGGCCTATTAAAAAACAGAATGTTGGAATGGAAATTTTGTGCTAAATATTTAAAAACACAAAATGTCCACTTGGTATGTGTCCCTGTTGCCCAGAAGAAACATGATATTATAAAATATTCAATGTTAAGCACCACAAATTATGTCCCATGGGCTAAAGCAGAATAGCTCATCAAATTTTCTTAACACTGTAGGGTAGGATATTATGTACTAACTGTATGATTACATATGTACCAAAGTCCAATGATCCACACATTATATAAGTTCTGTATGTTGTTGATGTTTCCATTGCAACAGTTCACAAATTGCTTTTTTGTAGTCAACAACAGGAGACTGCAGCTTACCTTCACAGTCTGGTCTAATGAGGCAGTGGCCACTCGAGCCTGGGGTCCCATGAGGCCACAGTGCAGGTCTGTGATGGGCAGAGAGTGACGGGAAAGGACATGGCGAGGCTCGGGCACATGATTTGAATCCAGCTGAATCACACTGAAAAAGACCAAAAAATAATTAGGAAATACACAACAAAACATCCCTTAAGTGTTTCCTCAGTTGACAACTCTGTCTAAAACTTGAGTGGGACAAAAGTGCTTAAAGGGAACACAGCAAAAAGACTAATTAAAACAAGTGTGCGCGCAAGAAGAGATTCCCTGGTTCTTTCATTTAGCTCTTTGTGGACATTTGAGGGGCAGAAATAGGAAATACTGCAAGTGCAAGAAACCACTTCAAGCTAAAAACATGATTTATTAAAGTAAACTCTTGACAGTAAGTAAGGGTTTGATCACACAAGACTGAACCAGTCTCCTTAAATCTCAGTCGACTCAGATATGAATAAAAGTTGTGAATGGATTGATCATCTTTTGAGTCAACAGTCCCGGGCAGTTATAGAAATGCCCAAACAGAAAGAGCATCAGATGAATGGCATGCAGGCAGATGAGGGGTGTTCAAACAGCATGTTGCAGCAGTAACATGTTTTATTACTGACTCCAGCTTTCAGACAGACGTCCATCTGACAAACTGAGAACATGTTTAACATTCAGCTCAGGTTCCCCACAATCCTCAGCGCCTTCCTGACGTCATAACATCAGAGGACTCAAGCCCACACTACTCTTGAGAGTGTAAGAGTGCTTTTATGTCTCTGTAAGGACTGGGATCCGGCTCATTTTTAGGCTAGGAAAATGTTTTACTGCTGTTTGAAATGAATCCCATCAGGTACATCTTGATCACGACATATTGTTCTTGAGGTCAAAAGTCATCTGGTATCTTCAAGCGACTGTATTTTGATGAAGGTACAAATGACCTGGTTTCTGTTTCTATTTGTCAGGAAGACAGGCACATCTGAGCCAATCAGCTTCCTCCACAGTGAGTTTGGTGCCAGGTGCAGCTCAGAGAAAGAGCCGGCTTCAGCCTGGGGGGCTTTCCGAATCTGGATCTGCTCCGACTGCCTGCCGTTTGTTTTTATGCCTTAATGACAGAAGAGTGGTTCTGATGCATCTCTGAGTCAATGTGGAAACAAGCAAATAAAGACATCAGAACCAGCAGAATAATAATGAACTAGCTTTTTCACTTTATCAGAAGCTACAAAAAACAGATGCGGGCACCTCAAACTATGAGACAAATATCCCTAATTGACAGAGCCTGCTGTGGTCCAATGGGATTTTGGTGAGTTACATTTAACAACTTAGATAAGTCTGCAAATAAAGATGGCCAGAGTGACAGGTCAAGAATCTGAAGCACTCATGTTGTCTGTCTTCAACTTTCCGGCTACAGAAACACTATAAGTCCTACCTCCTCAATCTATCTGAGTTAGCCATTGTAATTTCTTTGTATAAAGATGACCATAGCACTAGGACTACAAGAGTGGGGTGGATGGTTCCACAAATGAAGATTTAATTTGAATCACAATCATAGCAAATTGGCAATGTAATGTTGGATATTTTTATGCACTTGCTAGGATGGGGGTGTCTTAGTACAGATTTTATCCAAATTGTTCCTATGATGAACTGTCAATGCAGACAACCACTGGGTAAGCATGATTGAAATTATCCTCAAACAACAAGGCGTTGAATAAATGCTTTCAGTGTTATGTGACATTCCATTGCTACACTGTTTGTAACTATTAAAAACTAGGGTCCTTAACCAGAAGACTTGGATAGGGTCTTTCCAATGTGGTAAAAGCATCAACTTCTCAATAAAGCCACTGAAAAATACAGACTGGGTGCACAGCGAGATAAAGTCTTACTGCAGATAGAGGATATAGTAGAGAAAAAAACACCACAGTAAATGTAACTAACAGCCAAAGCTGACTTTTTCTAATACTGCTAAAAGTGTATTTTTTGGCCAAGTCAATTGACTAATTTATCACACCTATTGCAAAGCACTCTCGTCCTACTGGCAAACGTACTGCTTGATCAGTTGTCATCAATAAAAAGGAGGTAGATTTATATCACAGGGATTTTAAAATCACCCACAAGAGTCAGAAGGGTATGCCAAAAAAGAACCAAATATTCAGTGTAAGCAGTCTGAAGTAAACACAAGCGAGGTCTTTGGTAATTTATCGTTAGGCTTGTACATAATTTAATTGCTATCAGGCTGAACAAGCACAAGCAAATAATCTCAGACATCACAGAAGTTAAAATTGTTTTGTTTATGCATTAAAAGGGTATTTATCTTGATGAAATTGCTGATGTAACTGTGAGAAAGCAGAGTGTCCCGATGAGATCTGACAAAGCAGCACTTCAAATGTGTCACTACTAATACTGAAAGTCTATGACAAAGGACTGACAGCTGTCTGACTGGTAGAAGGCAAACTTTTCAAGCTTTACATATACTATGTAAAAGCTCCCTCTAGTGGCCACTGTAGAGTACTTTCGACACCTCTTTGTGTTGTGCATTTCAACTAATCACATTATCTTACTATAAATGTTGTTTATACTTATAGATACAAAATGCAAGATCTTAAAAAATCTGAACAGCCCTGCAATCAAAATCTTTGATAAATACAGATTTTTATTATTTATTTTTGTCTAGTAAGGGCCAATTCTAGTGAGCCTCTCAATCTTCTAGACATTTGACTCAAAGTGAAAATTAAAAATGACAAAATGTAATTAACGCAATATTTTCTAAGATAGTTTATTTTGGATAGGGAAACGATTGTGCCAAACCTGGACAAACTCCACACTAGAGCCAGGTTATCTCTCCCTCCAGAGACAAAATGACTGCTGTCATCTGTAAACTTCAGACATGTCACGTCCTGGTAGTGTCGACTGAGGATGGACAGCAGTTTTCCTGTAGACACCTGACAAATCAGAGTATAGAGAACATTATACTTTCATATTAGCAAATGCTTTTTTTGCCAAAACAAACATAGAATAATTCATACGTAACCAAAGGGCCATCTAAAACCAAACGCTCGCTCACCTCCCATAGGTAAATGGCCTCAGCTACACCTGTAGCAAGGAAGAGCCCATTCGGTGAAGCAGTCAGACAGGTAACAACACCTGGACACACGATTTTCTGCTGCAGCTGATCCTGGAGAAAGAAGACAACATGATAAAACAATTATGTCACACTGAGCACGACATCTCTAACACCAATCACTTCATGTCTGATACAAAAGAATACAATATTTATAATAAGCTATTACAGTTTGTCTCAGCATCCATTCATGGTTAAAGATAAAATTTACTTATTACATAATCTCAAAAAAATATGTATATGTTTCCAAAAGCTGTTAGATGTGAAAAGAACTGCACGAGACGAAGGATGGATGAGGACCATCTGGGGAGCACAGTGTTGGTATCAGTAGGCTACCTTTCTTTGGATTTCCCACACATTGATGAAGTTCTTGCCGAGCTGCGCAGACAGGAGGTACTCCCCGTTAAGCACAGTGAGGGTCCGGGCAGTGCTGTTCCCCCCGCGGTAGGACAGCAAGCTGGAGCCGCTGTGTAGGTCGAACACGGTGCAGTTCCACAGCTGTGAGCCCGAGTCACTGCTCACCACTACCTCCAACGGAGCCGCCATGTTGGGTCGGTCACTCACACAACACAAAACAGCACGCGGGAAGCCGGCGGCTGCGGGTTGGACCTCTGCGTCACTTCCGGTTTGCTGTACATGATGATGATGGGAGCTGTAGTGCAGTAAGTGATCAAAACAGCCACTTCATTGATATAAACATATTATTCCTTTTGTTGAATGTTCGACAGTAGGACTTTCTAACTCAAGCTAGAGCTAGTTAGGCTAATCGTTACCGAAAAGTATGTTTTAGCTAACAAAATATTATTGCGTGATTAAAAAAGTATGATATCTAGTCGGCAATTTAGGTTTTACTACTAAATCCAGTTGTTCTCAAAGAAAAGAAAATGTATATTATTATTATTATTATTATTATTATTATTATTATTATTATTATTATTATTATTATTCACAAAACTGGTCAACCAATAATACTAATGTTAGGATGAACAAAGTAGGCAAGTTTATTGAGATGCCTTGCTGTATTGCTGGGCATAAAGGGCACTAAGTGAAAAGATGAACAGATTTTTCATATATTTATTTTTTATCCATGGCTCCTCTTGACTAATATTAACTGATTATTGTGTTCCCCCTTAACTGAAAACTGTAGCCTATTTAAAAATGCCCAGACTCAGCCTTAAAATACCAAAGAAGTTGAGAAAGTTATCTCATATGCATTAGTCATACTTTTACATTCTGCTAAAACTATGCAGACTTCTCCCTTTGACTCAGTACAGACAGGGGCAGCTGCAGTATTAACAAAGGAAATTCCATATCATCCAACACAAACACTTCCTCTGCCCTGCTGCAGACTCTGCCCACAGGGAGGGCAAAATTACAGCCTCCGCCAACAGGAGCTTGAGCCTTGGAGGGATGGATTGGTGAACAACCAGTCAGATGCAGCTGTGGGCGTCTCCAAGAGCAACGAAGAGGTTCAAAACCTGGAGAAATACAAGGAGAAGGAGGTAAAGGCAGCCACAGAAATGGACAAATGGACAAAGTGAGGACTTGTCTGATCCAGGTGAGATTAGCAAAGACATTCTGATTTGTTCCTACTGCTGTTTAAACAACATTAGACTGAGGACTAGACATCACATCCAACAAGTTCTTTCAGACAGACAGGTATACACACTGACTGTTATGTTATAAAGACATTTTTAATACTTAGTTTCTGCTTTGTTCATACGTAGTCTTGATAATATGACTGTCTGCTGTTGTTTTTACTCTATAACAGTTTTGTTTCAATGGGTTACTTTATCTTTTCTGATCAGATAAACCGTTATTTTCTGCACTTGGAGGGCAGAGGAGGAGACAGCTGCCTAAATGACAAACTATTTAAAGTATTTGAAGACTGTGGGGAGGGTCAGTGTTGATAAGATGAAATATGAGGAGAGGTTTGGAATTGGGCTATTATACTAAAGTGGCCCAATAGCCAACATGATTTTCATAGTTTTGGTCGACAAACTTTTGATGCAGTCACTTATCTCTGACCTACATAACAGCATGTAATCTTCCCCGTATGTTTTTGATTTAGTGTGGCTTAGTTTGGTATGTTATCTACCTTTTGAAAAAATACAATTTTTTTTCAGGAATGTGTTTTTTTATATATCTTAATGCATAGTTTTATCAGGGTGTTGATTGGTCAGGGACTCAAAAGCCTCCTGGGGTGCTTGAGCATCACCTGTTAATTGAGATAAGTGTGTGCCATGTCATGTGTGTTAACTGCTCAGGTGTGGATGGATTCAAACACTGCTGTTGTCAGCTAGTATGGGCCAAAACATGTAAATACAGCCATAATGGAAGCAGTTTTTTTTTTTTTTTAATTGAGGGCATTTTGTTGGCAGCATAACTTTCATATTCTATCACATCTATAGATTTGAACTTATTAGTCTGCATGTGTATGTTTCTAAGTGTTTTTTTTTTATATAATGATGACCTGCATATTGGAAATTGTACAATTCCTGCTTTTTTGCCCCAGATGTTATTGTAAATAATTACATACAAGTTTTTCTTTCTTACAGGTAATGATCTGACCTGAAAAAGCTCCACCCACTGACCACTCCAACATGAGGTCCAGCAGCTCTGGCACACATATTTTGGACCCACTCGCTGCAGGGTCCATCACAAGCAGCAGCGATGAAGACTTCCCTGAGTTCAGCTCCCAGAGTGACCTGGATAGTTTGACCTTTGACCCCTCTGAGGGTTCTCCCTCTACTGAACTACACCACACCTTTGCCAGCCTTCAGGAGGTGGAGCTGATGAGGAGCAGCATCCTGTCTCTCACTCAGAGAGTAGAACTGAACCGCAGCATACTACAGCACCTGTTTAGGTCTCCTGCAGCTGTTGACCAATCAGTGAGCAACGCAGGTATTTCTGTCAGTTCGGATATATTTAACAGAGAGCATGCTCCAGTAATATTTATCTCTGGATTTGTATCTGTGGATTGGTATCTGTGGATTGTTTTATATGGAGTAAACGCACATTATGTTTGTGATATGGGATCCTTCAATGACAAATATATCCCAAGGAAGAAAATAAAGACTTATCTTAATAGTATCTTATCCTAAATGTTGTAACTCATAGGGTTATACTGTACAGAACAGAACATGTTTATGGCCAACAAGAGTTATGATTGTTGCAATACAAACTTTTATTCTGTTTTTTGTTTTTGTTCCAGGGTCTAATTTGGATATATCTGATTTAGAGGAGCAGCAAAATGGAACCAAACACAGGTAAAATTGTCATCACATAGGTGATCACAAAACACATATTTTTTTATTTAGCAAATTATATCATTCAGAAATATTTATATTCTTAGACTTAAAAGAGTGCTTATCCTGGGTCACAAGCAGTTCATATGGAGATTAAATATTTAGAAATACTGAGAGCCATATGCACCACAGTTATGTTTATCATCCTATGTTCTGACAGGTTGAAAGTTATGTTAGTATCAACATTTATTCTTACACAACAAAAATCTTGTGTTTTAACAAGTAATTGTGTCAGTCACAATTCAGAATTAATGTAAAAAAAACTAAAAACAAAACATAAGGGAAGGGCCCAAAAAGAACATGGTCCTGTGAGATTTATTACATTTCTTTGTGCAAAGGCTTGGTGAATAAGGTTTATTGTTTTTTTGTAAGGATTTCAGGATTTTGTATGAATTCAACATAATCCACAGTAATTTTAAATCCTGCCAATTAATCAAATGAATAATGTTTGTGGTAATATTTGAGGTATAGTTGATATCTTTAAAGTGTATTTGAATATGTCTTGGTAATAAGGGAATAAAAATTAAAAACAATGAATAAAAGAAAATGCTAAAATCAGCCTTTTTTTAGAAGACACACCCCCAGCGTAGTGCACACACATCCACAGTGCTGATGTAAACAGTCTGTGTCAGTTCTCGTCAGGTTAATTAGTCCTGACTAGCTGCTCCGTCTAATCCTCCTTCCTCTGTCACATCCACCAATGGAGTCAGTTGACATCAGCCTCTCCCCTCCCCCACCCCGTCCCGGTGTTGTGTGTGTGTCAGACCCTTTGTGTCAGCTTCGTTGCCGCGGCAGCAGCAGTGTGCAGACGGTGCTCGTATGAAGCGTCGTCCCGAACCTCTAAGAGCCGACCACAACCTGCTGACCCCCCGCACGCGCTCTCTGTGAGTACAGGTTATTCATTTACTGTCAACAGTGTGTGTTACTGTTTACTCTATGTACGGTATCTAACTTTAACTGAAATGCAACAGGTGGATCTGTTTGAACTGTCAACATGGTTCACTTATATGTTTTCTTTTTTCTATTATTTGAACTATTTTATTGTGGTAATACTTAGTAACTGCAAAAACAAAACAAAAACGTGTGGTATTTTCAATTACTGTTTATTATTCCACATTTTGGTTATTCCTTTTCTTGTCATATATGTAATTATTACCATATAGTAAAAGATTATTTAAACCTGTTCCATCTTCTTTTTCATCTTGCAAATTATGCGTAATAAGGTAAATATAAATCTTACAAACATGGATATAAGTAAAACAATTCTGTCATAGGTTTAGCTTTAAATAGCAACAGCAGCAGCTGCTAAATTACTTGCAATGTCATTTAAAGTGTCCATAATATTTTCTCTTATTTAAATAATATTCACATTATTTTAACAATTTACCAGTTATAACAGTCTAATATAATTTTAGTACAAGAGTAACAATACACATTGGGGTTTGTCACATGTGTGCTACTCCGTCACCTCCATCAAAACTCACTGTCACATGTGGTACACCTGAGGACTGTTGTCATAGTTTATCCACTGCATTTTGTCACTCTGTCATGCCATATCAAAATGATGGAAAATGAACACACTTCAGTGAATTCACTGAGTATACTGTATAAATCATGTCATTATGAAGATTTAAACTAACCTTCAAGATAACAGACAAAAAAACTCATGGTCATAATTTATAATGCCAATAGCTTGTGTCAACGAGTACTAGGGATTTAATAAAAATGTTTTGTCTGGTGTAGGTCGGGGGTTAGATTCTGTCCGGTCGCTCAGGTGAACTTTTTGCCTGGACACCTCAACGATGCATCCAACATTCAAACAGCCAGCAGGTTCACAAGGCGCCGCCCTGAATCTTCTCCAAATCGACGGTTACGCTTTGAAGATGAAACTGAGAAGGAAGCAGAGTCCCGTTACCTGGAGCGACAGAAAAGGAGGACGGGCCAACGAGTGCAGGACATCCTGGTGTCCAAACCAGATGTGTCACAGTATGTCAATGGCATACATAAAGCAGGACTTGTTGATAGTCAGCACATAGGTCAACCAGGGGTGAACCTCCATCTCCATCCAACCCCGCCTGTCTACAACCAGGGCCAAAGCTCATACCTGATCCCACCTGGCAGACCCCACATCAGTCTGCGCACTGAGCCAATTAAAGAGACCTACATTGGTGTAGTCGCATATAATGACAATGATGGAGGAGAAAATGGGTCACAGGTGGAGCAGAGGAAAGCTTCTAACACTGGGGTCCGAAGAAAGGCCAATCATATAAATCATAATGGATTTCATAAACAAACCATGGCCCAATCAGACCTGCCTGTCAACCCATACGCCCCTGATCAAATTGTAACACCTTCACATCCAAGAATTTCACCACAATCTACTCCTAGAGTTTCCTCATCTCCCATTTTTACTCCTTTGCCTCCCACTTCATCATCAGCAGCAACTCAAAATGGCAGGCCCAATGACACAAAAACAAACAAAAAACGTAATCAGAAAAAGAGCAAAGCCAAAGACCAGAAGTGCCAGAACTCAGACCAGACTGTGGACCACAAGGAAAAGAAGGCATCAGTGGCAGAGACGCCTCAATGTGAGCTTCACACTCAGGGAGAATTAAGAGGGGAGACATCTTGTGCTGGAGAGAGCAGTCTGAATGCCAAGTTAAAAACATCTTCCTCATCAGCAGGTCAGATGGTTGGAGTGTCCCATCAATTAGTTTAATTTCTTTAGACTGAAAAAATTATATATTTTTATTACAGTGGGGACCGGCCTTTCTGCATCCAACAGTAATGGAGACATAAGAGTAACACAGCCAATGAAAGTGGAGCATCACAATGTAGATTCAGCACGTCTTGAGCCGTGAGTGTTTACAACAGCCGACAAGCATGAAATTGTGAAATATCTCAGTATGAACTTTTTTTCATTTTTTGCAGTTGACATGATATTAACTAGTTATTAGTTTGTTAATAATAACATTGTATACTTGTGTTAACTGTTGGTGTGTATTTATGACATTTTAGCTGTTATAGAGACACAGGAGCTTGAAATATTGTTGTATAATAACATAAGAGCCTGCTATAAGCTGCTACATACGACTGAAATTGTTATAGGGTGAAAGCATTTTATAAGATTGGTTATATTCAGTCAAAAGTGCAGTCTCTAAATTACTTCTTTTTTCCATCTCAGGGTTGAAGGCTCTCGTCTCTCTCTACGGCGTCTCTTCTCCTCTGTTAGATTGGGCCGCAGTAGGACCAGCAGCCTGGACAGGGCTAGCTCACGCTCCTGCCCTTCTGCCTCAGACCATGCCCCCTCTGGTCCTACAAAGCCTTATGGCCTTTTGAAGAAAGCACCATCTGTGCAGTCTCTCGCCATGGTGAGTACAGAAACATCACCTAATGTACACATAGGGCCATATTTACTAAGACAAGTGCAAAATTGCGAGTGCAGCTTAAAAAATAGCGTCTGGTATTTGTGGGCGTGTTTCGTGTGATATACGAAGAGAAACTGCGCAAGTAACTGCTGCCGCAAATCTGATATGTAAATGAGAATTTTGCGCGAGCATAAAACGCACTGACAGCGAGAGCAACGCTGTTTGCCAGCTCTGACTGCATCTTTCCTACAGAGATGCAACACAAAACACAATCTGAGAGTCCAACAAATAACAGGACTGACTGTAGTAGAGCTGTGTTCACTGTATCTGAGGGAGAATTATTTGATTGCATTTTACTTTCTTTTATTAACTCTGTGTAGTCCATCCTTGTTAAATGTCTCATGCGATTTTGGCGCTGACCAGAGTCACGTGCCTTATTTCCCCTCTGTGAAAGACAGTGAAGGGAGAGGAAAGTCCTTTTCACTGTCTGCCAGAGCCAGTAACCTTTCAAACAATTATATAAAATGTATCAGTTGCCTATATGGCGTGCTGATGGTGATCGAATAAAAATAACAATTAAAAACATTTTCGATGTCCTCCGCTTGATCAAATCCACGCAGCCTTCAGCCTCTGTAGAGGCAGCTGTCAGTCAAGCGCTGCAGCGAGCATTGGGAGGCAATGAGATAAACACAGTGAGTAGAGTTTGCGCAGCGTTTAAAGACTGTTCTGTCACCGTAAGGATTTCAAAGAATGTTAAACAAACTGAAAGCCCAGAGACAGCAGTGGTAAAAGGCTGAAGTTCAGGGAAATACGAGCGAGAATCAAGGAAAAAGTGCCACAGGTAAAGTCTGTTTCTTTGTTTCCTTCATCTTCAAATCAACACATTACTGTTGTATTTTTTGTAAATGAGCCCTGTTAAAGCATTAGAACTTATTTTCAACACCTCATCTGTGCACTAAAAGCTACACTCTTACCTCCACAAAACCTTTGCACCTGCTTCTCCAACGTACTAAAGATGCAGATTTAGCTCCCGTACTCGTACGGAAGAGGATTAGGGCCATTGTAAAAAACAAAATAAAATTTGAGGGTTAAGTTCTGAGAAAAAAAGTCAGAATTCTGAGAAAAAAGTCAGAATTCTGAGATTAAAGTCAGAATTCTGAGATTAAAGTCAGAAGTATGGGTGCCTGTAAGGACTGACGTTGTGCAGGAAAGAGTACAAAATCCATTGCCTGGAAAATCCAGACTGATATGTCTCTGTGTTATTCTACAGAGACATAGTCTGGTCACCACACCGACTGCAGTGGTTTACTCAAATCCAAACCGTACCGTGCATTTTGATTAGTTTATTTAAGTCACGTGTTCTTCGCGAGCAGCGTCACTCGTACGCTCCCTCACCGACAACAATCAAGATGGCGCACCGAGGAGCCGAGAGTTTGTTTCATTCAGCGGTATGGTACGGTAATGTTGAAATAACTCCCTCGTTCCTCCCTCGTGGCTTCACTACTCCGTTTGTTTACTTTCTCACTTTCTTGTTGCTTTGTTAACGTCACGTCCGCCATTTTCTGATTGGCGAACTCCGCTGTCCGTTAACTCGGGTTTGCTCCGCCCTAGAAATCGAATTGATTCTAAGGCGACCAGACTCATCCGCTGGTACAGCGGTGAGTCTGGAATTTCCAGGCAACAAAATCCATACAATAAACTATATAAATGCATTATTATTGATGAGGTTGTGATGTTTGTTTCAGAAAATACATTTTTTATACGTTCTAGAGCACTTTCTCTTGCGCTGTTGCCTCAGCGACTGTAATGGATGGGCCGTCCTGTGGCAACAATAAACAGAGCGCAAATTCTTAAGCAGCGAATTAAATGACTAAAAGGTGACTACTTCCCCAATAAGTGTTTAAGTGCATTCTTGAATGTTTCTGTGGGTAAAAATGTTTAATTTTTACATACAATACATAATATTTCATAGCAGAAGCCTTCCTTACAGGCTACCGTAGTTTCACTACAAGTGCCTGGAAGGATCAAACCTGAGTCATGTTCATTTGTGCAGCACAGGCGTGAACCACATGTGCAGACATAGTGTAAGAATTCTGACTTTATTCTAAGAATTCTGACTTTAATCTCAGAATTCTGACTTTTTTCTCAGAATTCTGACTTTATTCTCAGAATTCTGACTTTAATCTCAGAATTCTGACTTTTTTTTCTCAGAATTCTGACTTTAATCTCAGAACTTAACCCTCAAAAATATTTTTTTTTTTACAATGGCCCTAATCCTCTTCCGTATACTCGTGATAAATGAAACAGCGACTGCAAAGCGACTTCATTTGCATTTTCCCCACCTTGAATTTTGCGCGTTTTGGCAAGAACGCCTTGTTTTACATATTCATTGAATCACAGGAGCAAAATCTGTGCCGTGCTGAATTTGCTCCTGTGAGAGACGCACATCTCAGCTGCAGCTGGATTTGCTCCATCTTTAGCACGTCTTTTTCATTTAGCGTACACGCAAACCTTTGATAAATCTGGCCCATAGTGTTCAGTTTAGGTTTGTGCAAGCACTTGTGGGTAGTTACTCTTGTTGCTGTAATCACAAGCAACACCTGTCAAAATCTTCATAGAATATCTACAATGTAACAGCCAGTCTTTTTCTAATACTGCTAAAAGAGGTCAGGTTTTGGCTTTTGGTTTATAATGACTGGCTTATGTTGAATTGTGCTTTTGTGTTTTATTGTTTTGCAGGGGTCGCCTTTCCTAAAGCTTAGAAAGTCAGCCTCAGTTCAAAACTTTGTGTCAGAGCAGAAGGGTCGCTCTGAGAACTACAAACCATCTGCTCAAAGGTAACTTTTACTAGCTAGAGATGCCTATAGTTATTGATTTTAACTTATCCATCCTGCTGTTGTAGAGTTCACATAAGCTGTTATGTTTGGCAATCAATGTTTCTGTAGTGCCCTGCAACGGTGCCTAAGTGTAGAAGATGTGAGCTGTCCCAGCTCCTTGCGTTCTCTTGGTCGCATTCTCGAGGTTTACTCTGATGGGACACTGCTTTTGGAGCTCAGTCGACCCAAGAGTCAAACATATGGCTTTATTATCAGCAGAGGGAAAGGACGGCCTGACTCTGGTAATGTTGTCTTACCATTCTATTCATATAATTACAGTTCACTATTGCTGCCTGTCAGTAAAGTATTAAAACAATTACTACTTTAGTTATAAATGTTTAATTAATTTCTGTTACAAACTAGGTGTGTATGTGGAGGACATGGTGGATAGCAGCACTGAGAAGCTCTACGCTGGCCTGTTGGCAGTGGGGGACGAGATCCTAGAGGTTAATGAAGAGAAGGTTGCCTGTCTTAGTCTAGACCAGGTTACCCATTTGCTAACCCAAAGCAGCACTGTCACAGTGCGAGTGCTCAGACAGAGGAAGCCTCCTTCACGGTGATGACTCAACCGAAACAAGCACAATACTGCCTGACTGTAGCGTCCAGAGCTAGAGCTTCAGCTACAGCTAATATTCAGTGCATTTCAAAGCTGCTTTGGCATTTGTTAATATAAAAAAAATAATTTATTTGCTTGCCACAATGTTGTTTTACATTCTGATATGGCTTTACATAAACCTCTGCAGTATTTCTTGTATTTCTTAACTACTAAGTTTGTCTTTATATTATTTATAATAAGCCAAATCCAAATAAAAAGAACCTTTGTGATTTGAGATTTTTTCAACTCAGCTTTGGTCTTTTTGCTTTGACAGTTAGTTAGAACATATTCAGTCCTTTTCTCAATCACATTTCCAAATTCCTATAAACAAATAGAGGGATCAGAAAAAAAAGGTAATTTTCTCCAGGACCTTTATTGATCACTGATCAATAACACCGCTTCATTTCATTTCTTTACCATTTAATGACATAAACATAACTTAAAGTGGTTTCCTGAACTGCCTTAGTATAATTACAGGTCTAGTGGTTCATAACATGTCAGATGGTAGTTAAGGTTTACATTGGTTAACATAAAGCAATAATAACAAAAAAAAAAAAAAAAACATCAAAGCATAGTTCAGTTTACATGTTTAACACAGTACAATGATAAAGTTTTTTTTTAACAAAACTTCCAGTCAGAAATGAAATGTCAGATAAATGAGTTAATATAAAAGCAACAAAAATGAATATAGTGGTGTTAGATTGCTTTTACAGCTTCAGTTTTCAATTACTACTGCATCAAATTTATATAAGCTTCTAAAATGAAGAGAAATCAGTATAAAACATAAAATCACTACTCAAATATTAGTCTTCATCAATAGCACATAACACTTCTGATTGTGTCCTTAACACAAATACTGCATTAAAACATATGGAAGTTCTGTTTTATCATGAGCTAAATCCATTATGTTTTATAAACCTGTTATTATGCAGTGAAAAAGTGCAATTATTACAGATTACAGTCATTTTTGTAAATATTAGGGCTCAATATTAGTTTGATATGACATATATATTCACACATCAGTAACTAAAATGATCATCAACAGCAGTAAATACTGAAAAGACTGATATTCAAATTTGGAGTGTTTAAGTACATGATAAATGACGTGAAAAATATAAGTCGCCCTGTGTACCATAGTGTGATATAAAACAGAACCACGCAAGTAGCTGTTATTACACTTAAGAAACATTAGACTGAAACAAACAAAAATAATAAAAGCTTTTAAAGCCAAAAAGTGTCAGGAAGTATGGCTTTCAATAATATTAGCTCAGCAGCAGAGAAAGCCGTCAACTAATGACAAAACATAGCACATCACTACAGAAGAGATTAAGTCAGTTAATGCAAACAAAACAAAATGTAAACATACAATATCTTAGTGTTGTAGAGGTTTTTTTTTTTTAAAAATACCCCCCTTAAAAAAAAAAAAAAAAAAAAAAAAAAAAAAAAATCTAACTACGACCTAAAACTAAATATCTGTAGGATTTCTGTATGAAAATGGGTCGTACTGATTAGCGGAACTTAATATCAGAGTTAAAATAGGTATTTTCAAAGCCCTTTAAATAAAAAACAAAAACATTATTTTTAAGATTAACATATCAGACATATTCACCCTGATGACCTTCGACCTTTTAATAGTTTTGACCCAATACCAAAAAAAGTGCCTTTACTTTTTTCTTACTCAGAAAGGCAGAAGGTCCAGCGGAGTCCAGTAGTCACATTACAAAACCTGACCTGCCCTTTATTGTTCAATTTGAACCATTATTATTTGGAGAAGAAACACAGCTGCTTCAGAATAGCTTCATATACAAATGACATGATTAAAACTAAGACTGAACTAGGTTTAGTCAAAAGTTAGCCAGGATTAAACATTTAAAATAAAATGATTGTTTAAGATTAAAAGTGACTAATTGTAAACTAAATTATTAAACATTATTGCATACAACTGTGCAATAATGTTGGATTATTAATCTGTTTGTTAGACTGAAGGGGGGAATTGAATTATGTGATTAAGTGGGAATTCAGTGTACAGAAAACGATTGTGCTGAGGCTTAATGAGTTCAAAACAGTTTGCAGCCAATGTACAATATTACAACATGACACATAGCCATATTATTTACCTGTCTACAGCAACAGAGGTGGATGCTAGTCACATCATTATGCCCTTATATATATAAAAAAAAAAAGTCATAAATATCAATCTCACACAACTTAGTGTATTCAGAGCTCCAAGGGTTTGTTGTTTCAAATCCTCTTATTTGGTCTAAATAAAAATTTAGTTCATTATGACTAAAAAGAGATTATCTCACAGAGTATGGTCTTATTTAACCGCAGGTGAAATTCAAATGCTGGAAACCGCAGGTGGAGGACAAGGCTCAGTTGTAAAATGAGTAAAGAACACTGATCACTCAAACAGAGTCAGAGTGTAGACACAGGATTAAGACGTGTTTATGTTGAACAAAATCTTCCCTCAATCAAAGGACTGCAAAGAGGATGATGACAACGAAGAGGATCCCAAGCAATACACCAATAGCGCACCACTGTCTGCGATCTAAAGAGAGACAATTTGTTATTTGAGATTTATTCATTCATTCATTTTCTACCGCTTATTCCCATTAGGGGTCGCGGGTGATTGGAGCCTATTCCAGTAACTTTGGGCCGTATGCAGGGTACACCCTGGACAGGGGCCAACTTATCGCAGAGCTGACACAGAGACGAACACAGACAGACAACCATTAACTCACTAGGGGCAATTTAAAATCACCAATTCACCTAACACATGCATGTCTTTGGTGGGAGGAAGCCGGACAACCCACGGTAACACGGGGAGGACATGCAGACCAGAGAGTTCATGTGATGGTGTGTCGGTCGGCCTGGGGCTCAAACCCACGATCTCCTTGCTGGGAGGTGAGAACGCTAACCGCTCTGCCACCATGTACCCCATTATTTGAGATTTATGACATTGTTTATGTGCATTTGTGAATGAGTTGCTAGGCTGATTACCGCTAGTCATATGGGAAACTTTAGCCAGTTTCTTCATAACATTGTCAAGTCTGGATTGAGTGTTGTCCATCTCATGACTGAAGTCATCCAACATCCTGAAAAACAAACAGATTGAAAGAAGAGAGCGGTACTAAAATAGTACAATGCATACATGTGTATTTATATAGAAAATTAATAAGGCATTCTTACACAGCCTGTTCATCGAGCTCCATGCCAATCCGTTCAGACATATTCTTTAACACACCAATTGTCCCAGACACAAGCTCCAGCTGCTCATCCTGTTGGCCTGCTATCAGCTAATTCACAAACCATTTTATTTTAATATTAATCCAATAACATTGCAGCCTTTAGAACACTAGAAACATTTAGTGCTTACATCATATCTATAATTAGTGATAAATGCATTTGCCAAATTATTGGTCACTGAATTGAAGTGTGATTGTACCTGTTGCTGGGTCTGCTGTTCCTCAATGAACTGAGAGTTAGCATTCTGTAACTGATGGTCCAAACGGCTGTATTTATCTGGCCCAGGCTGCCAGATAGGACCTTGAGCACCACGCTCTCCCAGCAGAGCCTTATAAAATATCCAGTGCAAGAAGTATAGTGTTTTTGGAAGCCAGTAAATACTAGGATTTTAAATTCAGTATGATACAACACGAACATGTGAACAATTTACCTCTTTGTTCTTTTTGTCCAAAGATACAGCAGAAGGACTTGACATCTGCTCCTTCATTTCCTAGTAAAAACAGAAAGTGTGAAACACTTTGTAAAGGCAAATGGAGACTCACGAGAAAGGCCAGTACCTTTACAGTCTGCCTGGTGTTGGTTATAAAGGCTTTTCTCTTTGACAACTCAACTGCATCCAAATTAAACTTCTTTGGGTTTGATTCAACAATACGTTTAGCAGTAGTCAAGAATAAATACCCAGTAAAAAGTTTCAATTATCATCATCACAGACAACACTTGTTGTTGGTCAATGGTCAGATAACCTCAACCAATTGTTAAAGGATATTGATAGTCTCATCAAGGTCTTCCAGATCCCACTCAATTGAGCGCAGGCTATTCCTCAACTCATTTGTTGTCCAGTCCATCTCCTCCTTGGAGGCTCCTCCGCCCTCCTGTAGCAGCTCACTCCATCTCTGGTGGAGGCTCTGAGCAGCATTCACTGCCTTCTGCACCTCCCTACACAAAGTAAACAAAACAACAACTAAAATTGCTTGAAAAATAGCCATAACTTAAATCTCAAGGTGAGCTTTTATCTCACGTTTAATTTAAAATGTCTAAAATTATTGGAAATAACGTGATGTTTGTAATTAAGTATGTCTACACATTTGTAACTTATATGTTTTTAGTTAAATGTTGTACTTTTGGTATTACCATGTAATAATGTAATCTCTGGCTTGTTTTAAAATTCGTCTGTTGTTGTACAGATTTAGTTTAATTACCGTTGAAACGTAAAGAAACAATACTTTGCGAAAATTGTTAATGTAACGTTACCATGTGGTATATGGGTATATTGTGTTACTCGCTGCTCCTGCTAGCAGACAAACAAACTAGGTTAAATAACTCTACTTACACAACATGTTGCTAGATTTGCATAAAGACGCACAACATCGTTGTGTATTTTTTCAGGCTTCGGGTTTCTGTATATATATATTTTAAAGCGCCTGGTCATTGCGAATAACATGTTACAAGTTATTTATAAGCGACCGCTAGCTCGCAAGTTAGCTTCTACTTAGCATTAACAGTTAACTGTTAGCGTTGTGTATTGTTCTTACCCTTTGACGACGAAAAACGGATCTTCCATCGACATACTTGCGGCTTTATTTCAGTCAAAGTGTGGCTTCATCTGTCAGTGAGCATTTGTTTACGTATACATCGGAAAAAATACACTATGACTAAATTAAAAGCGAACGTCTGCCTGCCTCCGACTTGCAGCTGATATCCGCTTTGTTTACATGCAGAGGCGGCTTCCGCAGCGGAAACCACCCCGTGACGACATAATCGTGGGAGTAACGTCATGGAGCGTGGGCGATATGATTGGATGGTGGAGTGTACTTATTTAGACATACTAGGGCGCTGGGCCTGGGTAAGAATGGTCTTTATTTCATTAAGCCAAAATCACACTACATAATCCAACAGTGTAAACAAGTCTTATAGTATTTCCCATACTCATAAGGGTTTCATACTTTGATCCGGATGCTAATTTGGTAGTACTTGAACACAATAATGCAACATAACGTAACCTCTATAGATTATTCAGAAATAATGATGGACTGAGGCAGGGTTTGGGCAGACAGCTGCAGTGCACCAACTTTACTGCACAATAAAATACATTTTGATGAGTTAAAGGTCAATGACTTAGCTATAATCTTGCTGCAGAGGCACAAAGAAATAAAACCCTCCAAGAGTGTGCATCAGGAATCCCTGGTACCAAATTCCCCAAAATTCAGGCAACAAATAAACAAAAAACAAACAAACAAACAAAAAAAAAAAAACAGTTTGGCTTCCACAGTGTTTCGATTTATAGTGACCTCAGATCTTGAATTATTAATGAAGACAGTTTTCCAGCTCTGCAATAAGACACAACGACCTCTCACAGGAGGCAGAGCAAAATGTTTTGAACAAGCTTGTGCATCTCTGTTTTAAACAGTCCATTTGGGGATTATTAATAAGGCATTTGTTAATACAGATTCCCCAATTTAGTCCTGGCCAAAACAATCTTCTCTGAGAATTTATTCTTATAATAAAACATATTTGAAAAGAATATTTATTCTTGTGCTTCAGTCCTTCAGCTGAGCTCAGAACACACCTGTAAGTCTGTTTAAACATTCATCTGTGTTTGTTACTAATTTACTGAAAATTAAGCAAAAAAGTAAAAAGATTCCAACCAGCTATTACTTATCACTACCAGAAAGTGATTCTATTCCTGTCAATACAAGCAAGGCAAGCAGCTGATGATGGGTTCATCTGAACCCCATTTAGAGTATGAAGAACTGTGTATTGACAAGAAGCTGGGAGAGGACAGACCACTAGTGTTACAACAAGAAACCTTTTATTGATTTAAAGTTGTCTGGTTATTATTTTAGTCTTTTAGTATCAATAGAACAACCAGAAAACACCCTGTGTTCTCACTTTGGATTCTGTTATAAATGAGAACTAATCCCCGGATATAGGTGATCAATTATTAAACCCTCTGATCAGCTCACTAACTGAGGCACAAAGTCTGACAAGTGAGATGATGTCCGTGGGTCCAGGTGGACTCATGAGGGGCCAGAGGAGGAGTTATGCTCAGTTTTGCACTCCCAGTCTGTACCTGAAGTCTGTAAGATAGCAGAGTCTGTTTGTAGAGGCATGGGGCTCACTCCAGAGGCTACTCCTTCTTCTTTCTGTTGCCTAATAACTGAGGGGCTTGGCGGGGATGTGGTTGTGGATGCAGCATCAGACGCTGTGGTTTTATTTTTTACTGCTGTGACATTTGGTTCCACTGTACTGCGCTCTGTTTCACTTCCTCGTGTCGCCCCTCCGACCCACACTTGCATGCTAATCTCTCCTGCTTCTAAAGTCACATTTCTAATTGTGCTCGATGCAGAACCCCCTTCGTTGACCCCATCAAGCACACTAGTGCCCTGCTGGACAGAGGTGGACAACGCCTCAGTGATGATGGCTGCTGTTTGTGCCACCCAGTTGAGTTCTGAGCGAACATCTCCTGAAGCCACAGTAGCTGGGGGTGAGGTGGAGGCAGTGCCGGTCTGGAGCTCAGTCTGGGGGTCTGGCTCTGGGATGGGTGCTGCAGGTGAGGGCTGAGCGGTGTCAGGAGTAGGTCCAGGCTGCTGTGTAGTAGCAGAAGCACTATCCTGCAGGGCTGTTGGGTTGTTCTGACCTGCCTGCTGGTTCTGAAGCAGCATCTCTTGGATCCTTATCTGCTGCAGGATAGCAGGGAGTTCATAATGGTGGAAGAAGTAGATCATGGAGTGCTGTTAAAAAAAAAAAAAAAAAAAGCTGCTGTTTACTGACACTGATTTTGCGTGTAAATCAATATGTAAAAAAGTTACCCTGTGGTAAGTTGTTTTGAGTTTCTATATATTGTCTTTAAGTTTACCTGAATAAAGAGCCAGGATGTGACGAGGGCCAGGCTGCTGTACTGACCGTTGAAGCGGTAGTGATAAGCATAAAAGGCAAAGTGGTACAAATAAAAGAACCTGCAAAATAGGGAAAAAATTTATACATTTTCCTTCAAACACAAACTGTAAAAAAACTAAACTAAAACTAAATAAACTTTGACCTGTGCATCGCAGCCCAGACTCAAAAAATATTATTCACACACCTTAGCCAATGGCGTTTGCTGGTGTTAGTGTGACAGCAGATTGCGTCATACTGATCAGCTAACCAGACAATGAGGATGATATAAAATGCTGTAGTTGTGTCATTAAAGAACTCAGACATAATGGCCTCCATACCTGAGGACAACAAATACATTCAATAATTTTATTCCTTAAAACAATCCATATATATACATGTTTTTCCTTTAAGTTTTGGACATACCAACGAGAGCAAGGATGACTGTGAGAAGAGGTGCTGCTGGGAAAGCAATAGTCATGTTCATCTCTAACATCTGAAGAAGGTCAACTAAAAAAACAAAGAAACAACTGCATGTCAGTACAGAACAGCATCAGCTATATCACGAACAAATAAGTTAACATTTACTATATTGTTAGCTGAAGAAACTAACCAATGAAGACAAATATTTGATGATGAGAATATCTCAGCAGCATAGAAACCGAAAGGGTCTGAAAACACAGTAAATGTAAAAATAAACAAATGGCCACTTAACTGTATAAATAGTCTCAAGTGTGTTTACAATTATATTATTTTATCACAAAATCTAAAGTTCTAATATGCAAGATTTTCAACTTCCACCCATTTACGTACAAAGATCACCATGATGACAAAGGCAGCAAGGTATGATGTTCTTGCCATCCACATGCTGACGAAGCGGTAATGTTCACCAGAAACCACATTTCTCAAGAATCCTGCAAAATCATAACAAAATATTGTTAACCTCCAGATGTGACGCTGTACCTGTTACTGTGCTTAAGTTTAACTCATGGCCTAATCTCTAACCTTTGTTTTCCTCATTTTCTGCAAGGGCCTTGACACTAGACATCAGGATGTCATCATAACCTAAAAATTCATCCAGCAAGAAGCGACTAAAACCATCGCCAAAACACTCATCCTTCATGGGATCTATAATAAATCAGACAACTGTCACATGTACTGGTTTAGGAAAGTCAAGTCATGTCACCAGAGTTGTGTTAATACTGGGTCTTACCAAGAGTGACTACCATAACAGGGATATTAAGCCTTTGTCTGGTGCTCTGAGACAGACGGAGAAAGCCATACTCCAGAGAATACTCCACTATGTACTCTTCCTGAGGCCACACTGCATAAACAACAAATATTACAAATGAGAGGCTACTAACAAACAAAACATAAAATAACATGCACTGAATGAGCCAAAAGACAAGACAGTCCAGTGGTAGAGTCAGAGATGCAAGGTCTGAGAGGTGGAGGGTTTACCTGCTCTGGTTATCATCTCCAGCTCAGACACTGAGTCCTTCAGCGGCTGCATACCTTTAGTGGTCTGGCTGAAGGAGACGTCCTGGCTCTCATTCACAGCTGGCCCTCCTCCTGGTCCAACAGCTCCTCCAACCAGAGATGGCTTTAGTCGAGGCTCAAGGTCCAGCTCAAACTTGAGTCATACAAACAAACAAACAAAAAACACACAAAAAAAATAATAATAAACAGTGCCACTCATAACCTTTTCCACCAACAAAACAAAAAAAAAACTGCTTTGAATAGAAGAACTGTTTTATAGAAAAATAACAGACACTTTTTCTCACAGCAGAAAAAAACAAACCCCCAATCTAAATCCACACGTTATTAAAAAACAACAACAAAAAACAAACAAACGTAGATTTCTTTGTAACATCACCCCTTACATGCACTGAGCTGTTGTCAAACATCTCCAGAGTCATCTCCTCCTCATCCTCCTCTTCTTCCTGCAATGCTGCCAGACTGAGTCCCGCCACACTTCCCCCTCCTCCACCATCCTCCGCCTCAAGCTCCTCCTGGAAGCCTGAGTCATAGTACTGAAGAAAGACTGGTGCTCTGGTGGAGTTCCGCTGGATCTCAACTCGCAGGATGCCATCCCGAGGCCAACGCTCCCTCACCTCCTCCAGGCAGTTGATTGGTGAACGTGAAAAGGCAATGTGTATGTAGGCGAGGATAAATAGGACAAAGAGTGCCTGTGTATGAGCAAATAAGCAAAAGTTCACAATCACATGTCTAATTAAGGTAACAAACTGGGGCTTTTTATTAGCAGAAGAAATCATAAAAAATGTCTTTATTCATTGGGTGATATTGTACCATTGGTCATAAGGCTTGAACAATCTGACATGTGAGAATGAAACAAATATTGCAATTCTGTTTAACATCAGAGCACTGTCAGTCCTACATCTGATCAATATCTAGTCAAGTCTAAAACTGCCTATTTCTTGCATGTGTATTTTTCTGCTACAAACAACTTGGGGCACTGACTACCTCAAATACATTACAATAGAGGGAAAGACACATGTGTACAACTTAAACCAGTCATCACAGCAGTTCACACAGAGTGTCAAAGAGATGTTGGTCAATTGTAAAGCAGTCCGATGATGACTCAGCACACTTTTGCTTTGGTGTGTTAAACGGAGAAAAGCCTGAATGTATGACTGCTAATCCGATGGAGCAACATAAGGTAGGCCCTGAACCTTTAAACCCATCTAGATTTATGATTTTCTCAATTTAATCACTAATGCATCTAATCCCTAAAATAAGCTTTTCAATATTTATTTAAAAAAACAGTCAATGTCTTATATCTGTAGGCGCACTGCTATGCACACGTTTCAGTCAATCATATTTTCTTGGATATCTACTGCATACCAGGCCGTAACACATGATAAAGCAGCTTTTTGCCAAGTTTAGTTTTGATATTCAGAGCTTAAAAATGAGAGAACAAGGTATTACCTTGAGAAGAACGAAGAACTCAAACACCCTTCTAAATGATGGGGGGAAAAGTCTGGCGTATGTAACAGCCATCTTAAAGAAGAGGGCGTGAAAGAGGCGGTCACGAACATTGATAAGCGGGTTCTGGTTGATGTTGGGGTTTCGCATGCGATTGTTGTTATTGTTGAGTGGGACATTGTTGTTGTTGGGCTGGTTGTCAGACATGGCTTCTCTTAGACAGGGGCTCAAGTCTGAGAGTAATCCTGGTTACAGGCAGCTCAGGTCACTCTACACAGAAGCGGCTTCAAGTTGGTCCTAGGTCAGCATAGCTGCAGTGAAGGTTGAGTGAATTGTCAGTATCCTTTGACCTCCAGAACATAGAGGTGGGGATGGTATGATCAGAGACCTAAAACAAAAGGACAATCCATTAACTTGACAATTTCAAATAGATACTTATAATTCAACATTGTTATATAGGCCTTTAGTCTGTGGTTGATATTTAGAGGTAAACATCATTTTGCAAAACTTTTCAATTAATTCCGGAAAAAATGAGCATCACGTCAAACGCCCCTGACATAGCTGAGCAATGTTGGTTACAATAAATCGAGATTACCACATATTCAGATTTAATAAGAACTCACCCTGACCACCAGATACTGGATATCAATAAAAACTGTGATATGGTGCAGTTTATATATATGCAAGACTCAAGTATCAGAGCTTAAAGCAATATGGATACCTTTAGACACAATGATCACTAACTGTTAGACCTCACTTGACCACTTCCTTAAATGAAATAAACCCTAACCCTGCCCTGCAATAATCATAGTTATAATCGTAAAGTGGTAGGATTAACGTTACTTGCATCAATGGGATACCTTTGGTTGATTTGGAGAAATTGTTTCTTATCCGCTAAGTTTGTAAAAAAAAAAAGCCTTCAGTGTCAAAATCTAAACGTTAACAGTCTCACTTTGGGTTAAATCTTTGAATGATTAAAAAAAAAAACTTTGGTATTTTTGCTTTAGCTAACTGGACTTGCCGCAGCCTGTCAAGAGTGTGTACGGGAAAATTAACTGGCACCATGCCTCTAGCTGACACGCTGTTATTGCTGTTATTAACGAGGAGATTGCTATACTTGTTTTCAGGCCTCAGCAGGTAAACAGCCCCTAAACGACTGCCAGTAACACAAAATACAAGCAAGCAATAGAAGATGTCATTAATTATCAGCCCTACCAGTTACTGTGTGCGTAACCGTGTGCCCATGTTGTTTCCTCTCGATGTTTGTAAAAAGCGAACAGAGTAGTCTTATAAACGCAACAGCGAGCTGATTAGCATTGGCTGGGTGGCTAAGCTAACACGCAGAAATGTAAGACAAAACTGATTCAACCGTGGATACCAGCGATATTACTTCGCATTTAGCAGACCACTGGCTACACGTCAATATATATCTGCCTCAACGAACAAAGTCGGACCTGATTTCATTTCACAAATAACTTTACGCTTTCGTTGTGGTAAAACATATCGTAAGCGTCTACTCGGTGTCGAAACTACGGCCACAGCGGAACTACAGGGCCGAAAACAACAGTCTGTCCCGTATGTAGTAATTCTCGCTTGTTTTTCTCGCTCGCAGATTCAACAAGAATCATTGCGCGAACTTTGCGTGATAGTTATGTGGGCAATAGTACTGACGCAAATTAAAATTATTCATGCTACGTTTGCACGTATCTATACTGGCAACAAAAAAACAATAAAATGGCATTTATACTTTAAGACCCAAGCTAGTATCATAAGTGTTGGCAGGTCTCTCCATGGAGTTTTTGTCAAATCTGCGAAGATGAACAGCAAGTGGGAAATACTAAATGTCACATCTACACACACTTGTGTCCCTGAGTACAACATGTCAGGCTTAATGTTTTACGCATAGGGTTTTACAGCGATTTATATCGCGCCCAAAAATAAAATGCTCAAACAAAATAAATATAAACATATATTTTAGATTACGATGAATGTAATACTCTAAGTTTAAGGGTGGTTTAGAGGGTCAATCGGTCATCGGGTATGGGTCATTGTGCATTATTTTCAAAGATATAAATAAAATATTAATGCCAAATTTGTTTCCAAAATACGGTGTTAAAAATTGTACATTGTTACATTTGGTTTTGCTTACTTGCTGCTTATGCCTCCGCCTGAAAACCAATCTGAGGGTAAAGAGTTTTGTATGCTTAGGCCCCCTTACAAACGCCTGATGAAATAATGCAAAACAAAAAAAAAATATTTATGTTGTAACAAAATAAGACAAACAACAATAAAAACAACTATATTTTATATTACATCACAGACGAATTCCATCCTTGGGCACACATTAACTTGGTAGACTGTTTTTAAATTTGAAAACAGGAAAATCTACAGACAGCAAAGTGCTGTGAGGTCTTAGAATATTGTTGGGTTGAATGAAAGCTAGTAGACTTGTTTTTAACATTTGATAGCATTAAAATACGCCTTTTACTGCTTAAATTTGTATTGAAGGTAAAGTCTGTTTACCAGAAAAACTACCTGGATTTAACCTACGAACTGGACTACAAAATTAAGTAAGAAAATGTTAGCGGCAAACATCCACTTTGTTCTGTTAATAGAATGGAAATTATTTAACGTTAGGCAATGAAAATTATAATTTGCAAGAAGCACTTAATAAAAAGTTTACACTGTAATGTAGTAAGGTGGATCTGTTCATTCGCCATAAATATAGTTTTTTTATATAATCGTTGTTAATACATGAAACTGAGCAATGTGCTCCATACACATTGTGTAGCAGTCAAATTAATCAAAGTGCGGGTCTGATCCTGTAGCAGCTCTGACGTGTGTGCTGTCGTTTACTAAAACATTTTCAGGTGAGGCCTCCTTCTGGCCTTTTACTTGGTCGTGGAAACATGGAACTGGCTTATGTGTGCGAGTGGGAAAAACGTCCTAAGAGTACTCACTGTCCATCCATCCCTCTGGTCTGCTCCTGGTCCTGCAGAAACCTTGTGGCATTCACCACAGACCTAAAAAATGACGATGAAGAAAAAGGTAAAGAACCTTTGCCTTTTTTTTTTTTTTTTTTTTTTTTTTGTACCTCGCTGTCTGACTGTTCTGGAAAGAGATGTTTCTCAAAAGTGACAATTTGTTACAGATGTCAGTCACATGATTCACATCATTGACACCGAACATCCCTGGGATGTTTACTCAATCAATTCAGGGCACTCTGAAGTTATTTCCTGTTTGGAATGGGACCAATCAGGTGAGATTTGCACCCCAGTCCCGCATAATTAATCAAATATTTTCTAGGTCAACACTGTAAATAAAAATGTGTTTTTAATGTTCTACCTGGTAAAATAAAGGTTAAATAAAAAAAATTAAAAAAACACAGTTGTACTTCATAATAGTCAGTATGCAAATCTGCCTAGTTTTCTGTTTTTAGTGCTGTTCAGCCACTCCTAAAATGGAACGAATTTCACCCATGTAAAATATGTTTTGTTTGTGTGTTTGAGGTTCAAGGCTGCTATCTGCGGATGGTGATGGCAAGATTAAATGCTGGTCCATGTCTGATCATCTCGTCAACAGCTGGGAGAGCTACCTGTCCAGCTCTGTGGATGGTGACCCTATTGTAGCGCTTAGCTGGCTGCACAATGGTGTCAAGTTGGCCTTGCATGTTGAAATGGTCAGAAATATTCAAAAGTGTTAGACAACACAATAATACTGCAATTAGGGCTGTTTTGGATTTACTTTTATTGTTTTCTTTAGTCTAGTTCATCAAACTTTGGAGAGAAATTTTCCAGAGTGAAGTTTTCACCATCATTGACTCTCTTTGGAGGAAAGCCTATGGAGGGCTGGTTAGCTGTGACAGTCAGTGGTTTGGTCACTGTGTCTCTGCTAAAGCCGGGTGGCACCCTGCTGACAGCCAATGAAAGTTTATGCCGGCTGAGAGGACGTGTAGCGTTGGCTGACATTGCTTTTACTGGAGGTGGGAATATTGTGGTAGCAGCCACAGATGGCAGCAGCTCTTCACCGGTCCAGTTCTACAAGGTCAGAGACAACACAATTATGCAAGATACCACAGTTATAGCATTTAGAATCTTATGTCTTTTGTTTTTTATTTAGGTGGTGGTTAGTGTTGTCAGTGAAAAATGTCGCATTGACACCGAACTACTGCCTTCTCTGTTTCTCCGCTGCACAACTGATCCACTAAGAAGAGAAAAATACCCAGCTGTCACCCACCTTAAGTTTTTGACCAGAGAGAACTCAGAACAGGTAAATGATCCAGCCAAAAAAAAAAAAAAAAAAAAAAATCCCTGTCAGTAAATCATGATAAGACTTTTGCTGTGTATTTGTGTAGGTTCTGCTGTGTGCATCCAATCAGACTGGTAGCATTGTAGAGTGTTGGTCTCTGAGGAAAGAAGGCCTTCCAGTTAACAACATTTTCCAACATCGATCTCCTGTTGGTAAGAAACATATGACTTGTGACTATTTTGAACCAAGCATCTGATCTCCATTATACAAAACTTAAAAGCAAATTAGGTGTTACTATTCAACTCTTCCATTTTCAGCTATAAATAACAATATAATACTTAATGAACAAAATACAGTTTGTGCATTACTGTGTCATATCAGTTGCTGGTTGTTTCTTATGACTTCTACATTTACATTGCATGCTGCAGTGGGTGAAAAGCAGCCAACCATACTGAAGTGGCGCATTCTGACAACCACCAATGATCTAGAGAGGGTATCAGCTATTGCTCTTCCCAAACTGCCTATTTCCATCTCCAACACAGATACAAAGTTCTGTCCTGGACTTGGTAAGCTACACACCTGAATACACTTGCCTTTGTAAGAGTTTTTGCTGTGTTTAATTTAACTTTTTTTGCATCTTTAGGTCTGGCTCTGGCCTTTCATGATGGAAGTATTCAGATTCTCCACCGTATGTCCCTTCACACAATGTGTGTGTTCTATGGCTCCTCATCTTCTTCAGGCCCTGGACAGCGGCCTGGAGAAGAATCTGCCATTAAACGCCAACGAACCGGAGGACCTGCCATTCACTTCAAAGCTATTCAGTTCTCATGGACATCGCTAGCACTGGCAGGAATTGACAACCATGGCAAAGTGAGGCCTTGTATATTCTTGCTGACAATTACACTTTGTTGGTGGATGAGTTTTAATTTTTTTGGCTATACTTTAACTACAGCTACATATGTTGAGGGTGTCACCTTCAATGGGACAAGTACTTGATATGAACACAACATTACGTCACCTCTTATTCCTCCTGGAGTACTGCATGGTAACAGGTTATGACTGGTGGGATGTCCTGCTACATGTCCAGCCCAATATGGTCCACAATTTAGTGGAGAAACTGCATGAGGAGTACATGAGGCAGAACCAGGCTTTACAGCAGGTCAGCAACCTTTATAATATAATAGACATAACACCAACCACCCACAGCATTACTTACTTACACAGCGTATTTGCTTCTGTTTGCTATAGGTTCTGGCTACACGCATTGTGGCAGTGAAAGCGTCATTGTGTAAACTGTCAAGTGCCACAGCAGCTCGAGCCTGTGACTTCCATGCCAAACTGCTGCTAATAGCCATCAGTGCCACCTTAAAGTCACTGCTGAGGCCACATGTTCTTAACTCACCTGACAAAAGCCCTGGGGACCGACTCTCCGAGATCTGTGTCAAAAACACAGATCCAGGTAAAAAGGCTAAAGAAAGCTCTTGATAATGATTTTGTTATCAAAAAGCAATCCGATTTTAACTAGGCCTGTTTTTAGATATTGATAAAGTGATGATCAACCTGAACACACAAGATTTTGTATTGGATGGCCCCCATTTACAGTCACTGCAGCAGCTCATACAATGGGTGGGAGATTTTGTTCTTTACTTGTTAGCCAACCTGCCAAACCAGGTAAGCTGTAGTAAATAATACTGTTAATACATATAAAAATCATCTGCAAACATGTAGTTAACTTTGATTACAATACAACAATATGTATCCTGCCTGCTATTAAATACTGTACACTCCCCTAAGGGCTCCATGGTCCGTCCAGGGTTTGGTTTTATGAGGGATGGTGCGTCTTTGGGCATGCTACGGGAGATGCTGGTCATGATCCGGATCTGGGGTTTACTAAAGACCAGTTGCTTACCCACCTTCACTGCCACATCTGACAACCAAGACAGCTTGCAGCTACTGTTCCGACTGCTAACCAAATTATGGCTATGCTGTAAGAAATCCACAGACATTTCTGAGGCTGAACAAATTCATACAAGGTCATTCAAACGCCTAACGTAATCTTGTCTTTCACAGGTCGAGAAGATGCTCCTCCACAGGAACCTGATGAGAGCCTGATTGATGAGTGCTGCCTGCTGCCCAGTCAGCTGCTTGTTCCCACGATGGACTGGCTGCCAGTTAATGATGGTGTAATTGTGAAGCTGCAGGGTAAACATCCACTCAGACTGCAGTTTGGAAAGCCTTCCTCACTGCCAGGCCAGGGCTCCACAACCCCACTGGAGGTCTTTACCAGGTAAAACACCTCTGAGCATTGAAAGGAAATATGAATAATTAACATCGTAGCAGCCTGTATTTTAATTCTTTCAATCATTTTTATGATTTTAATTTATATATTTATATACAGTGAGGAAAATAAGTATTTGAACACCCTGCTATTTTGCATGTTCTCCCACTTAGAAATCATGGAGGGGTCTGAAATTTGTAGGGTGCATGTCCACTGTGAGAGACATAATCTAAAAAAAAAAATCCTGAAATCATAATGTATGATTTTTTTTAACAATTTATTTGTGTGATACAGCTGCAAATAAGTATTTGAACACCTGAGAAAATCAATGTTAATATTTGGTACAGTAGCCTTTGTTTGCAATTACAGAGGTCAAACGTTTCCTGTAGTTTTTCACCAGGTTTGCACACACTGCAAGAGGGATTTTGGCTCACTCCTCCACACAGATCTCAGGTTTCTGGGCTGTTGCTGAGAAACACGGAGTTTGAGCTCCCTCCAAAGATTTTCTATTGGGTTTAGGTCTGGAGGTTGGAGGTTGGAAGTTCTGGAGTGGCTAGGCCACTCCAGAACCTTGATATGCTTCTTACAGAGCCACTCCTTTGTTATCATGGCTGTGTGCTTCGGGCCATTGTCATGTTGGAAGACCCAGCCATGACCCATCTTCAGTGCTCTAACTGAGGGAAGGAGGTTGTTCCCCAAAATCTCGCAATACCTGGCCCGGGTCATCCTCTCCTCAATACAGTGCAGTTGCCCTGTCCCCTGTGCAGAAAAACACCCCCAAAGCATGAGGCTACCACCCCCATGCTTCACAGTAGGCATGGTGTCCTTGGGATGGTACTCATCATTCTTCTTCCTCCAAACACGGTGAGTGGAATTAAGACCAAAAAGTTCTATTTTGGTCTCATCTGACCACATGACTTTCTCCCATGACTCCTCTGGATCAATCAAATGGTCATTGGCAAACTTAAGACATGCTTTGACATGTGCTTGTTTAAGCAGGGGAACCTTCCGTGCCATGCATGATTTGAAACCATGACGTCTTAGTGTATTACCAACAGTAACCTCTTTTCAGGTCATTGACCAGCTCCTCCCATGTAGTTCTGGGCTGATTCCTCACCTTTCTTAGGATCACTGAGACCCCACGAGGTGAGATCTTGCATGGAGCCCCAGTCCGAGGGAGATTGACAGTCATGTTTGGCTTCTTCCATTTTCTAATAATTGCTCCAACAGTGGATCTTTTTTCACCAAGCTGCTTGGCAATTGCCCCGTAGCCCTTTCCAGCCTTGTAGAGGTCTACAATTTTGTCTCTGGTGTCTTTGGACAGCTCTTTGGTCTTGGCCATGTTAGTAGTTGGAGTCTTACTGATTGTATGGGGTGGACAGGTGTCTTTATGCAGCTAACGACCTCAAATAGGTGCTTCTAATTTAGGATAATAAGTGGAGTGGAGGTGGACTTTTTAAAGGCGGACTAACAGGTCTTTGAGGGTCAGAATTCTAGCTGATAGACAGGTGTTCAAATACTTATTTGCAGCTGTATCATACAAATAAATCGTTTAAAAAATCATACATTGTGATTTCTGGATTTTTTTTTTAAATTATGTCTCTCACAGTGGACATGCACCTATGATGAAAATTTCAGACCCCTCCATGATTTCTAAGTGGGAAAACTTGCAAAAATAGCAGGGTGTTCAAATACTTATTTTCCTCACTGTATATACAAGATAGAGCCAAAGATCATAACATTGTAAGATAAGGCCAGTACTTTTATTTGTAAAAGATAAAATTGGTGGTTGATGTGTCCCTGAATTAGACTGTGCTTAGAGCGAGTTGTACATGTGTTTATAGGAGCCCCAGTTCTCAAAAGATGGATAATCTTCGCTGTGTTCATATGGGAGTGTGCCCCACTGAGGAAAGCAAAGCTTGCACTAGGTGAGTAATCTAAGTGAGATTCATAATGGGAGATCTGAGCTTTTTCCTTAGATTTAGGTTTAAATTTTACCGTACATGTTTCATTTTAGATGTGGCTGTGTGACAATGCTTCGATCTCCCAATAAATCAAATGCTATGAAGCAGTGGGAGCAGCGCTGGATTAAAAACTGTCTTTGTGGAGGTCTATGGAGGAGGATTCCCCAGACATTCACCTAAACACAGCTGGACTTGGTCACATCTATCCAACAAAAGAGACTGAGACGCAGTCTTGTCAATGAAAACATGAGCTGCAGTGCCATTTGGGTCTGATAAAATATTCATAATTTTATTTACAAAAAAAGTGATCTTGATCATGAAAAGTGCTCACGTATAAAACTATCAACTTTTGTTTTTTTTACTGTAAATCTGCCTCTCTTTTGTATTAAAACTCACAAAAAGTATTGGTCTTTTATTTTTATTTTGCATTTTTTGCTTTTAGGTCATAAGCCAGACTTACTTAAGCATAGGGAACAGCCACAGTTTGAGAATATCTGTTAGCAGCCACATATACCAGTAAATAAAGTATATTTTAGAACTACTAACAAGGCTTCTAAAACTTAAAAAAAAAAAATACAGTTAAAAAGTACACAGTTAAAAAACACATTTCACCTGAGTGTAACCATCTTAACCCAGACAAGGATAATTTTCTGAGATAATGAGAGTTGCTCCAATCTTCTATCTACGGTAGGGGGAAAAATTAGCTATGATAGATTAGTCCAACACGATGCTGAACTAACCATTTGAAAATCTAACCAGCGCTGTACTTACTCGGTATGAGCTATAGGTGGCGCTCAAACTTTGACATTACAGTAATTCCCGCCACCAAAGTCGAGAATGATTTCCTTTATCATTGCTTGGGAATGTTTGCATTTGTTATGTACATTTGTCACGTGCGTTCAGTCCATGAGTGAGCTCAGTTGCTAACATGTGTTCAGATTATTGACGGTAAAAGCCAAGATAATCATCAGAGGTAGGCCTGCCCTATTTGTTTAAATAACTGTAATTACTGCATATTATGAGACCTAGATGCGATATGCTTTTGTGTAAACTGAAGCATGGGAGTTTTTATACACATGACATTAGATTGCGAGAGAGACCGAGGTGGACAAACACAGGGAAGGGGGAGGGCGCTGGAGTGATAGTTGGTTCATGCTGGACATGAAGTTTTCAGTGCGCACTGGGACTTCATTATTGACCATCCTCTCTGTCTCTGTCTTCTTCTCTTTCTTTTGACTGAAATGTTGCGATGTCCCGGGCAGATTTACAAGTCGTGGATCTATTTTGGGTGATTTTGATAACATTTGCTTTTGCGCCGGAGGCTGCCAGCAGATCGGCCGGTACAGACAGCTGTCATGAGGTGAAGACAGCCTACATGATGCGCCAAATAGGTCCAGTGGAGCTGGTGCCAGATAGGGCGAGAACAGGTCAGTCAGCCACCCCACTAATAGTTTAGATATCAAATGCAAGACACATATAGCCTTTATTTATTCATTTATTTATTTTTATCTACATACATTTAGAAACTTGGATACAGGCTGCAGTGCATGGCCTTATTTTAATCTAGAATTTCTTAAACTGATCACAAGATCAACAATAAACTGTCCCGAGACACAGCTGTTCTCATATTTGTGAAATATGGTTGACATAAACTTCTTTATATTATTTTTATTCCGTGATTATCCTGATATTTTCATAGAAAGTGTAAAAGCTGTATAAATGCCTAGAGAGCCTAGTTTGCCTAAATGCCTAGTTTAGAAAGGTTTTTCCAAATAGCCTGTACAGTAGATAACAAATAAAAAATGGAGTATCCTGGAAAAGTCCATTGTTGTTGGGGTTTTTTTGGGGGGGGTTGTACTTAATTGTGATAATTAGTTTATATTTTATATCATACATAATAATAATAATAATAATAAGCATTTATTTTGTCTTCTAACAGATTTGTTTATCTATACAAATCTAACTGAGCAAAGCACATAGTGACAGACTTGTATGCAACACATGCACAGGTGCAGCATGTCCCTGTTATATCTCTATAATGTTTGCATGTGGTCGGCAACAATTCACTGTAGCCCATTGTAACTAAAATAGATGCAAGCCACTCTAATATTGCCATTGCTACAAGCTTGACATTTCCTCACAATGTATGAATTGTTTCTCTTTACAAAAATATTTGTAATATTATATGAATTATATTTTAAAGTATCACACATAAAATATCTTTCTTTTAGGTTTTCTTGTCTTTTATAGTGTTGTATCACCGTGACAAAGCTTATTTAATACTTTTTACACAAAGTTATTATGCAAAGTTCTATTGGATTGTTTGGGCTTTACTACAATGTGTAGGCTGAATCATTGTAATAATTAATTCGTATTTACATAGGTGACTTATTCCGTTTTTAGCTAGAGCCACAATGTGTCCTTTCTGCTGTTGTGCTGATCAGACCACCATCTTCCACTGTCCCTGCTGATCTCAGTCAGCTGCCTGTCAGCTTAGTTCTCTAGTCCCCAAAGTCATTTTTGCACCACACAAGTGTTTCCCATTTTATGCTATCACAGAGGGCCCAAAGGCACATTAATGTTTGTCAATAAGTAGAAATTATGTGTGACATGTACTGTATGATATAATACTTTACTAAAGAGCACTTGGTGAAAGCTAAATTACAAGACAATTATAACTGTACAGTAGAATTGGTTGTTTTCAGATTCTAGAATGTGATGATGTCACACTCTCAGATGGGGGGCAGGAGCCAGTTTTCCTACATAAATTACAAGTGATTTTCATAAGAAATAACCTGATCAATAAGAGAAACTCCCGCCAACTGTCTAACTTGCAAACCAGCGATGAATTATTTAAATATATAACAAAGCATTTCAGCACTGGGCCTTCATCAGGCAAAGGGAAATCAGAAATAATCAAAAAGAAAATTAACAAATGTTGAACCTGACCATTTATATTAGTCACAAGGTCCATAAACTTACTGTATGTATCCTGCCACACAAAAAAAAATCTGCATATTAATAATAGAATATTTGCCTGCCCCCCATCTCTCTTAAATACTAAAGGCCTATAGAATGTTGTGATGTAATCTGAAACCTAGCAATACTGGTGTAAAAGAGATATACAAAAATTAAATGACAAAAAGCTAAAATTAAAAATCAGACAGTGAAAAGAATTATCTGACTAGGACATTTCAGGTTTGACTTTCCAATCCTGCTTTTAATCATCTTCTTTAATGTGTCTATAGTGGTCAGGACCCAAACATGGGTTGCTTATACTTTGTAGTTTCAATGTTATAAGATAAACTGAATTGTGCAATTACATGAGGTTTACAGACTGCACATTTTTATATAGAGTGCATATAGCACAAAGGGCCCAGTAAAATAGTTTAGGAAAATTACTAAACAGTGGGTCACATTAAAATGAAGTCTCACAATCAGAAAAATCTTTGAACACTGGATCTATCAGATTATTTAACTGTTGAAACCGTTTTTTTGTCTGTTAAAGATGACACGCTGCGGGTGTGTGTCCACTCTGGGCCCAGCTGCTGCACCAGTAAAATGGAGGACAACTACATAACGGCTGTGCGCAGTGAAACTCAGCAGAAGATGCGATCATACAGTTTTGAGCTCAAATACCTGATCGCTGGACACACCAAGGCCTACCAAGGTGAGAGTAAGACCTGGGAGAAGGGCAGAGAAAGGGAAAAGGATTTCAGTGTGTAGTGGTGTATTGGTTAAGTGTAGAAATTAGAGCTGCATAAATATCTCAAGCCACATATTTGATTTTGTAAAGGTTCAGACAGGCTTTTGCCATTTGCTTTATTTTGCACTATCCCTTTAATATAACAATGAAAATACATTTTGATAAATTTGTAGCCTTTGGTAGAAAGGCCACACACTTGTGTATAATGACTGGCAGGTTATGGACTTAAATAGCAGGTGGTGATTCTAGGTTTCTAAGAGATTTGTCAAGTACTAGGAGCCCTCTTGCCAGTCAAACTTTGTGTGTTCATCATGAAATAGCTAGTTTGTGTCAGGATGGTTGGTGTGAGGCTAATTTATTTTGTGAGGCGCCACAGTGGCTAGCCAAACAAACAACTGATGTTCGATTGAGTCTTTGAGAGCGCAAACTCTCAGAGGGAGCAGCGAAATACTTTGTTACTATTCTGTGCTTTCTGTCTGTCTGTCTCTGTCACTGCAATAATCAGGTTTTGTTCATGACCAACGAGAGAGGGATAGACGGAGAATGTTTACATTCACTACGTATCCGCGGCAAAGTGTTGTTGCTGTGGGCAACTGCCCGTCTCTAACGGCCTGCTCTGAATAGGAGGAAGAATACACTGCTTGTCCACTTGTCTCTCAGCACCATTCACCAGTGTGTGTGTGTGTGTGTGTGTGTGTGTGTGTGTGTGTGTGTGTGTGTGTGTGTGTGTGTGTGTGTGTGTGTGTGTGTAAGGGCCGGTGTGGTTATGTACCACTGTGTGCAGATTATGAGAGGAGTGAACTTGATGAAACCCAGCCGACAGACACGGCAAATATGTCTCTTCATTTCTGTCCATTTCCTCTGACTGTCAACCTCACTAAACTCAGGCTTGGTGCTCATTGAATAGTTGAATCAACCATGGGTAAAATTAATGTGAAACACCCATAGACAAAGACGGGTTGAACAAGGCCAAAACAAGTCATAGGAAAGCACTCAGAATTTGCTGTTTTCATTGAAGCTTTAATTGTTTCACAGCTTTGTTGATCATTACGCTTCACCAAAAAAGCCTTTATAGACAAAATGTAAAAATGCAGTCAAAAAGCCAATATCTATACTGCCTTAAGATTTTTTTCCTTAACATTGTAACCATTATGTGTTGAATTTCATGGTATTTGTTCTGCAAGTAACAGAATGTTAGCAATTTATCAGAAGAAGACTACTTTATGGCTAACTCATGATTTGAATAATGTAATGTAATGTTCTTGTCAACTCCTTTTTGACATTTAGTTCATGTAATGAATTCTAAACACATTTGATGTTGTTCAACAGGTGGTCTGATTCTTCATAGCCCCTCTCCGGAGTATAGTGATTATGACCCTCTAGAGAAACTGAGACATGCCCAGAGTGGTGGCAGTCAGGCTCTGTTTACACCCCGGGGGATTACTGTGCAGTGTGTGTGGCAATATGTGTCTGAAGACTTTCATGTGTTGCTCTGGCAGTGACTCTCCTGCCCTCTTCCCCACTTTGCAGCTGTCACCCAATCAAACGGAGTAAAGAGTTAATCACATGACAAAGTAGTCAATGCTTTGTCATCTGATGCTATTTGTCTTTGATCTGCAGATAGCATGCTATTGCCAGGACATGGCCATACAAACATACTGCATAAATGGAACTCAATCTCAATACGTCAACATCAAAGTCTCTAAGCATTCCATCTTGTATAAAAGTCTATTTTTTCCTTTTTATTTTATGGTAGTTTATACAGCAGGATGTAGTACAGTACACAAACATGCATATTGTGAATACTGATTAAGTGGCTTGGAGAAAGTTACTGTAAATAGGTTTCTCTTTTTTACTATTAGTTGTGTGTGTGCTAGGATGCCGCTGCACTGACATCATTCTTTAAAGCTTGTGGCATGAAACATAGAGACACAAACTACACTTTATTAGTCTGGGTCCAAAGAAAGAAAGGCCATGAGGAGAGCCGCTCATTATCACCTGTCTATAGATAACAGCAGTGAAAATGAGCTTGCAGATGAATTAAGTTAGGAGCTATTTTAGATCTTTTGCATGAGCATAAAATAAGCTCAAGGTCAGTGACAGAGATCATGATGACACAGAAATATAATATTTTACATTTATGGAGAGTGTGGATTTCCATAATCTCCTCACATTTTTATTTCAGCATTAGGTCAAGCCAGTCTGCCTGTCTTTCATACTAACTTTCATACTATTGTGTTTCTTTTTGTTTTTAGAGACTTTTGAGTCACTGGTTTCCTTCACGTCAAACCTGACCAGCACTCTTTTTGACAATGCCTACTCTGCCCTAGCTTTGGACTGTCGCCCCCTTGTGTTCCAGCTGTTCAACGACATTAAACAAAACCTTTTAGGAGACTCCAACTTGTCATTGGACAAAACTGTGAATCAATTCTATGATGACCTTTTTCCACTGGTCTATCGCCGTCTACTGAACCCTGGCTTTGGTCCCATGGCTTCCCAGTTTTATTCCTCCATCCAGAGCACTCATGATGACTGTTTGCGGATGACGCGGCAGGATGTTAGCCCATTTGGACCTCACCCTCGCCTCCTGGTCAGCAGCCTGTCCCGTGCACTTGGAGTGGGTCGAGCATTAAGCCAGTTAATAAAATTGGCAGGAGAGGTGGTCAGTGCAACCGAAAAGGCGACGCTAAGCCGGGAGTGTGGGCGGAGTTTAGTAAGGATGCAGTACTGTTCACATTGTAGGGGGCTGACTCTGATTAGGCCTTGTACTGGACTATGTGTCAACATTATGAGAGGATGCTTGGTAAGTACAAACAAAATAGTTAAAATGTGCAACTACACTTTTTAGTGAATTGTAAAAGTTTTGTAAAAATCTTTAATTCTGAAAAAGTGTACATATGGTCTCTTAAAGTCAGTGTATCTGATTAAGTTTTGCATTCATAGAATACAAAAGTCACATTCAGCCTTCCCCATTTAACTGTATGGCTGTCATTTGGTCTGTAGGATTGTTTTTGGCAAAAGGCAGCTTAAATGGGAGAAGTTTTAGGCACAGTTCACTTTTCTTAGTTGCCCACACCACCATATCATGGCAGGCCAGGCTAACTTTTGTGTCTTTGTCACATTGCCCCTCTACTGTGTAATTTCATTTACTATCTGTCTGTCTCTTCTCATGTTTTATATATATATATTCTTCAGGTTGGTGTGTCAGAACTTGGTGGGCCCTGGAACAGTCTGGTAGTACTACTGCAACGACTAGCCTCCACATTAGCAACCAGCAGTAACCATAACAGTATGGAGCTGGCCCTGTTAGCGGTCCGAAATCATGTGAACGATGCTATTCTGCACGCACAGCTCCATGGGCCGCACATTACAGCTACAGTAAGCATTCCACAGACTCATGTACAACATATACACTTTCTACATATGTCTTAAAATATTTCAGAAGTTCAGCTATAAATACTATATCTGTTATATTTTCAACACCTGCATTGTTATACTTACTTAGGTTGCAAGTTGTCACTTCAGCATGTGTTTTTTTTTCTTGCACACCTGTAAAAAACATTACCCATTCTCTTCTTCTATTTATTACTGAAATGCAGAATTTTGATGGTAACATAGGATTCCAATGGGCACTCTGTCTTGGCATGACTGTATGATAATAGATATAGGATAACTTTCAGAACTTAACAAATAGGTCTGCACTGAAATTCAATTTTAACTTTAGAAACTTATTTTTTGTAAATCGTGATTTTCAATTGTCCATTTTCTGTCCACTGAAAGAAAATAAAAGAAAATTGTGCAAACCCAGGCACACCTGAGGTTAGCGTCACTTAAGAGGCTAAATAAGATCATCGCAGATTTTGCTCCAGTGACTCAATAAATATAACCAGGCATTTTTGGCAGAACACGCATAATCCAAGGCAGAGAACATTCTAATGAAATCACTTTAATAATGCTATTTGATTTATAACGACTACGGAAGCTAAAACTGTATGCAAATTTAGCACTTAGGAGGAGCAGGTGCAAAACTTTTGCGAAGGAGAGAGTGCTTTTATTTGTTCACAGATGGGACATTGAAAATGATATAAAACACTTCACTAGGCCTCCCTGATCTGAACCCGAGTGGTGTTTTGTTATTGGACTTCTGTGCTAGTCACAGTTTGTCCATAACGAACACCATTTTCAGGCACAAGGATGTCCATCAGTGCACGTGGCACCAGGACACCCTAGGCCGGAGGTCAATGATCGACTTTGTAGTCGTGTCATCTGACCTTCGGCCGTGTGTCTTGGACACTCGGGTGAAGAGAGGGGCTGAGCTGTCAACTGATCACCATCTGGTGGTGAGTTGGATCCGCTGGCGGAGGAGGAGGTCGGACAGACTCGGCAGACCCAAACGTGTTGTGAGGGTCTGTTGGGAACGTCTGGCTGAGCCTCCTGTCAGAGGGGTCTTCAACTCCCACCTCCGGGAGAGCTTCAACCAGATCTCGGGGGAGGTTGGAGACATTGAGTCCGAGTGGACCATGTTCTCCGCCTCTATTGTCAATGCAGCCGTCAGGAGCTGTGGCCGTAAGGTCTCTGGTGCCTGTCGTGGCGGCAACCCCCGAACCCGGTGGTGGACACCGGAAGTAAGGGATGCCGTCAGGCTGAAGAAGGAGTCCTATTGAGCCTGGCTGGCTTGTGGGACTCCCGAGGCAGCCGACGGGTACCGGCAGGCCAAGCGTGCTGCAGCCCGGGTGGTTGTGGAGGCAAAAACTCGGGTCTGGGAGGAGTTCGGGGAGGCCATGGAGGAGGACTATCGGTCGGCCTCAAAGAGATTCTGGCAAACCGTCCGCCGCCTCAGGAGGGGGAAGCAGTTCTTCACCAACACTGTTTACAGTGAGGGTGGGGAGCTGTTGACGTCGACTGGGGATGTTGTCGGGCGGTGGAAGGAATACTTTGAGGATCTCCTCAATCCCACTGACATGTCTTCCATTGAGGAAGCAGAGGTTGGGGACTCGGAGGAGGATTCATCCATCACCCAAGCTGAAGTCATCGAGGTGGTTAAAAAGCTCCTCGGTGGCAAGGCACCGGGTGTGGATGAGATTCGCCCTGAGTACCTCAAGTCTCTGGATGTTGTGGGGCTGTCGTGGCTGACACGTCTCTGCAACATCGCGTGGCGGTCGGGGACAGTGCCTCTGGACTGGCAGACCGGGGTGGTGGTCCCTCTTTTCAAGAAGGGGGACCGGAGAGTGTGTTCCAACTACAGGGGGATCACACTTCTCAGCCTCCCCGGGAAAGTCTATTCCAGGGTACTGGAGAGGAGAATTCGGCCGATAGTCGAACCTCGGATTCAGGAGGAACAATGCGGTTTTCGTCCTGGCCGTGGAACAGTGGACCAGCTCTACACCCTCTATCGGGTGCTCGAGGGTTCATGGGAGTTCGCCCAACCAGTCCACATGTGCTTTGTGGACCTGGAGAAGGCGTTCGACCGTGTCCCTCGTAGCGTCCTTTGGGGGTTACTCTGGGAGTATGGGGTCCGAGGCTCTTTGTTAAGGGCTGTTCGGTCTCTGTATGATCGGAGCAGGAGTTTGGTTCGCATTGCCGGTTGTAAGTCGGACCTGTTTCCGGTGCATGTTGGACTCCGGCAGGGCTGCCCTTTGTCACCGGTTCTGTTCATAATTTTTATGGACAGAATTTCTAGGTGTAGCCAGGGGCCGGAGGGTGTCAGGTTTGGGGACCACAGGATTTCATCCCTGCTTTTTGCGGATGATGTTGTCCTGTTGGCTTCATCAAACCAGGACCTTCAGTGTGCACTGGGGCGGTTTGCAGCCGAATGTGAAGCGGCTGGGATGAGAATCAGCACCTCCAAGTCCGAGGCCATGGTTCTCGACCGGAAAAGGGTGGCTTGCCCTCTCCAGGTCGGAGGAGAGTTCCTGCCTCAAGTGGAGGAGTTTAAGTATCTCGGGGTCTTGTTCACGAGTGAGGGAAGGATGGAGCGTGAGATCGACAGGCGGATCGGTGCAGCGTCTGCAGTAATGCGGTCGTTGTATCGGTCTGTTGTGGTGAAGAAAGAGCTGAGTCGAAAGGCGAAGCTCTCAATTTACCGGTCGATCTACGTTCCTACTCTCACCTATGGTCATGAGCTTTGGGTCATGACCGAAAGGACAAGATCCCGGATACAAGCGGCCGAAATGAGTTTCCTCCGCAGGGTGGCTGGGCGCTCCCTTAGAGATAGGGTGAGGAGCTCGGTTACCCGGGAGGAGCTCGGAGTAGAGCCGCTGCTCCTCCACATCGAGAGGAGTCAGTTGAGGTGGCTCGGGCATCTGTTCCGGATGCCTCCCGGACGCCTCCCTGGGGAGGTGTTCCAGGCATGTCCCACCGGGAGGAGGCCCCGGGGAAGACCTAGGACACGCTGGAGGGACTACGTCTCTCGGCTGGCCTGGGAACGCCTTGGGGTTCCTCCTGAGGAGCTGGAGGAAGTGTCCGGGGAGAGGGATGTCTGGGTGTCCCTGCTTAGACTGCTGCCTCCGCGACCCGGCCCCGGATAAAGCGGAAGAAGATGGATGGATGGACTTCACTAGTGTTCATTTACAAAGATTTGATAAGACGGAGGAAACAAAGAGACAAACCTTTTCCCTTCAACAGGTTTTCCTTTGTTTCTTGAAGTTCTTACACTGGAGACTGAGGAGTCTTTAAACGCGGCATATACGCGATGACAGTCCCAGAGTTAGTTCTCTTATGTTATATCTTCTTGTCTCCCCAATGCATGTTGAGCGACACCTGTCCTGATGCACTTCTCGCCATAAAACTTGTTTTGTCTCACTGCAGACTGCATCACTTCTATAGAAAACACAAAATGTTCTCGTTAGCATTTTTCATCCCTGATACAGCATAGGATACTGTTAAAACTGTGGAATGCTTCCCTATGAAGGCTCTAACACATTAATGTCTTCATTTACTGCAGGTGATTGACAGGCCATTGGATCAAAGTGCTGCAACCTTTTTCTGACAGATGCTAAATTCTCATTTACATTATCAGATTTGCGGCAGAGATTTTTGCACAGTTACTCATAATAAATCTCATGCAACACGGCCACAAAAAGCAGGCACTATTTTTTAACCTGCACTCGCAATTTAGCACCCTTCATATTAAATCTGGCCCAAAATGTTGGACTATTCTTGTATTGCCATAAAGCAATATTATTTGCTTAGACACACAGACTGGAAACTTGTGGTTAGCTGCATATCCTCTTAAAATCTATATTCCTCGATGGGCTCAGTCTCATTTTTCTGAGAATCTGGGGTTTCCCTTTCAGTCTCTTTAGTGCGCATGAGTGTGTATGTGAAGCCTGAATACAGATCTGGTGCCAGACAAAGGCGGTGGTTGGCGGGACAACCAATACCCAGAATGCAGCTTGGTTCGGAGTGATGAGAAACTTTCTGTGGCTAATCTCTGAACAAACAGATGGGACACAAACACATGCATGCAGGCACACACTATTGGAGGAAGAGACTGAGAAGGGCTCCAATTTTAGGAGAACACTGTGGACTTAGAGTAGAGTAGATTCCTAAGAGGTAAACAAATGCACACTGCTAATTGTACTTTATAAGGAAACACCACTTCATTAAATATATTTGCTCTTGTTTTATTCATCAAACACATTGCCTGAACACTTCACTGAATCTCAAATCACAATGAGAAACACCGGCATAACATTATGACCACTGACAGGTGAAGTGAATAACATGTGTCTTAACCATGGCTCCTGCTAGTGGATAGGATATACAGTATTAGCCAGTAAGTAAACATTGTGTGTGTTAGAAGCTGGAAAAAATGGACAAGCAGAAGGATTTGGGCCAAATTAGTGATGGACGACTGGGTTGGAGCATCTCCAAAACTGCAGCTCTTTTGGGGTGTCAAAAGTGGCCCGTGTGGTCCTATCCAACAGACAAGCAAGCCACTGTAGCTTTAATTGTTGAAGATGCTAAGGCTAATTCGATCAGAAAGGTGTCAGACTACACAATGCATTGCAGTTTGTGTATGAGGCTACATACTAGGCAGGTGATCATAACACAAACTATTATGACCCCCAATAATAGACAGGTGGCCATAATGTTATGCATGATCAATGTAAGTAACTCTTGACCATCTTTGCCTAGCCTGGCTCATTTTTGCCCGCTCATTTTTGCCGTATTCTTTCCTCAGGTAGAAAAGGTGTGTGGTCCACGAGCAGCTGTCCCTGTATTGACAAGAACAAGTCGCTCAGCTCTCCCCACTACGACCTCTCTGACCCCAGTGAAATCAGAAACCTCTGAAAGGTCATCCTTACATTTATCTCCTATGGACACTGCACATAATTGTCTGCAGCTACAGAGCCGCAGGTGCGTGCATTACAGCTAAAAATAAGATAACTATTTAAATAGCCCTTCCTCTAACCCTTGCTCTTTAAATGCAGCACAAATAATTATAGTTACAATATAACACACTCAAATTTGACTTCAACATGGAAGCAAAAGTTGGACAAATAGTGGACTATCTCAACATTGTATTTTTGTATTCTTGTAGGTCACTTCCTCTTAAAAGCTCCAGAGGGGACAAAAGTCGCAGCCTGAAAAAACTCTCCAGGTTAGCTTTTTGGCAATTTTATTTTGTGTTTTTGACAACCTAATGCTCATTGTTGCAATTGTATTCTGTTTATCAGATTTACCACAGCTCCTCACATCATCATCATTCTCTTTACATTATAATATCATTCTAAAATCCCAAATTAGTTATTCTTGTTCTTTTCACAACTGGCTAATATCAGTGAAATATTTAATATAATTTTTATTTAATTTTAATATTTAACTTGTGTGTTTATTTATGGTTTGTCTAATGTGTATTTGGCACAGGTCTGAGCCAGGACACTTGGTTCAATCCTAGGATGCAGCTAGGCTTTATTTAACATGTTTACTCCTAGGCAGAAATGGTCCCTCTTCTTATATTTTCTATTATAAGAGGGCCCATATAAAGCCTTCTCACCCCAGGCCCCAGTAAACCTGTCGACGTGCCTGCTTGTCATCATACCAGTCTTAAAGTCAGAGGCCATCTTGTTTTTTATAGTAAAAAAAGGTTTAATCTATCATTCAAAAATTTACTGTAGCTCAAAATGTTAACATGTTTTCCTCTCTGCTTTCAGGGAGTTTGAGGGCTCCATCCAGCGCTACCAATGGTTCTTCTCGGAGCTACCTGAGATGCTTTGCGATAGTGAGATGGAGGTTGAGCAGCACACTTGCTGGAGCGGCCAAGACGTTGTAGAGAGGTGCGTTGCATAGATAAAAACTTAGTCTTAACTCTTTGTTTGGTTGGGGGGAAAAAATTGAGTTGCGTAATGGCAATGGCAGTGGCAGTGGCATGAGAAAGTGTGTGGGCTTTGTGCATCTGTGTGGATCTTACAAGCCCGAACTGGGGGCAGGGTTCTGAAGGTTAGGGAGTTCATTTCCAAAGTCTTTATTATGGTGATTTCACTGGCAGCTTAAAGTGGTGGCAAACAAATGTGCAAACACACACATAAACAGAATCTGACACTTGGAAGTACAAAAGATGTAATACAGACAGCGAGGGAATGAGAGAAGATGGTGTTTGTCTACACTCAGTTGTACATTGTCAAGTTGTTTCATCAATCATAGGAAGAGTGATAGAGAAGGTGTGTGAGTGTCGGTCCAGCAGCCACATGAAACAGAGCACTTAGCTTTACAAAGACATCTCACACCAGCACACATGCACATTTACACAGCTTGTTAGAAAAATCTGGCACAGCTATTTTAACATGTTCAAGAACTGATGTATTTTCACGCAGTTCTTTTTTTGTTGTAAAACATTTTAGCCAAATGTCTTTTTTATCATCACTTGAAACGAAGCCGTTTTCAAACATGCAAAATACTCATTCCATTAAATAATAAGGCAGAAAATAACAATACCTACAAACTAAATTTTTTCATCTCATTCACTCATTGAACCACATACTATATTTATAGTAACTGCACACATTCATATTTAGACAATTTACCAAAAATACTACAACTAAACGTGTTGGACAATGTTTATTTGTTTTTTCAGAATACTTTTTTTCCCTACTGAGCTGGAGCGTGGCCAGTCTGTGCCTCTCTGACCTCTTTACATCTTCTCTCGTCCACCATCATCTACCCATTCATTCAGGCTCCCATTCATCTCCCCATCCTCCTTTTCAGACCTGCATTCATGTCCTCCACCCTCTGACCCACTTCACTTACAAATGTCTGTGTTTGTGGGAGAAAGGGCAAGTGGCAGTAAAACACAGAATGATTAGACATTTTTACAAATGGACTAAGAGACTAAGTGACTAAGTTATTAGCTAACATCCCCTAGGATATGCAAAGTCATTCCAGTGTTCTAAAAATATATTAATACATTGACTTATAACACCTTTAAATAAAGTTGTTTGACTAACATTTTAACAGATTTTGACAACATCTAACTACACCTACAGTATATGACAGCTGTCTGCTGATTATGTAATATCCTATAGGCAAACCAAGCAGCTTCATAGGGCCCCGCTGGCATTAGAGGGCCCCAAGCCTTATCCAATATTTGCTTATTTGATTCATTTGCCATCATTATTTGATTAATATTCTGGCTCTAATATTCTGCAATTGCTGGTCATTCTTACTGAGGGTTTATCTGCAAGTGCAGTCTGTATATTAATTCATGTTTACCTGGGCCCCCCTTGGTGAGTTTGTAAATCAAAAATGTCTCAACACATTCATCCACTTAAAAAATAGTCAGTGGTTTATTAAAATTAAATTAAAATGTTATATAGTAAAATCTAAATGGTCTCAAAAAATATTATATTGCTGGTCATTTGGGGGGAGGATTAGCCCCCAAATCTGTCCTGCTTAGGGCCCCCAAATGTACAGGACTAACATTGAACATAAGGAATAGGGAAGTGTAATTATTATGTCATGCTATTAACAATTATCGCCCACTATATTGTACACTAAAACTTACACAAGAGGATTAGGGCCACTGTAAAAAAAAACATATTTTTCAGGGTTGAGTTCTGAGATTAAAGTCAGACATTTAATCTCAGAACTCAACACTCAATTTTTTTTTTCTTACTGTGGCCCTAATCCTCTTCCGTAAAAAACAATGAATACATGCTACAAAAAGAAAAAAGTGTAACATCTTAATGAGTAACCCAATACCTGGTGGTTACACTTCTCATCTTTCAGTAGCAGTGTAATCCACAAGTCTATGACATCACTGCTGGGTTTGGTTTCAGGTGAAAGAGACCTCTCCTTTTGAATCATTCAACAGAAATGAAATAAATTCTGACATATAGATACAGTACATAAAAACTGTCAATATTATTTATTCTTAGTATGGGCTGTAAAGCATAAAACAATATCAATTATCTTTTTTATACAGTATAAAAGTAGGCCTATTAAATATACTGTTACTTTTCTAGGGGCGTACAATGACACTCCTACCATACAGCAAGGATGCTGTGGGTTTGATTCTTGGACTGTCCTTGTTGTTGTTGGACTATCCTCTCTCTGATTAGACAGCCCTGCACTGTTCTTGGGGTGTCCTGCCTAAGGCACGTAGTTGCTGGGATTGGCTTCAGCAACAAAGAAACCCTAATGGAAATAAGCAGGGATACAGCTATGTCCCACAACTGGACCAGTTTAGAATTTCTGTTGGGCCAGTGTTGTAATAGCAGGCAATCTCCAGTAGAGAGAGGCACTGGACCATATTTTTTAACAAACCAAGCTCCTCTCAGATCAGTTCATTTAAATCATACAGATAGTTTTGTTGGGTTTCCAGCTTTTCCAGTTTTCTTGCTGTGTTGTATTGCAATTCTTAGTGATATCCTGAATACTCTTTTGTCTCTAGAGTAAAGTAGAATGTAAATGATAAAATGTTTGTCTGAGCGCTATGTAAACCTAAACCACAGTGTATATAATAGTATATAATAGTGTGTCGGTGTAGTTGCCCCAGGTGTTGTCTGCTGAGAGACAGAGCAAGTGCAGGTAACCCGACAGGAATGCTGCTCCTTCCTACGATTGAGATTGTGACTCTTATAATTACAAGCATTTTCTCAGATCTGATTTCTATCTCGAGTCATTTTATTTGCTGTGACTGTGTAAAGGTGTGTGACTGAGTAACAGATGCTTTCAGATGTTTGCTGCAGGGAATGAGACAAAAATCATATAATTCGCCAGTAACCAAGGGCAACAGTGGCAATTGTCACCACGCTGATGCTGATTTATTCCTTCGATCATTTTCCACATCTTAAGATTCGTCACTCACAGTCACACCTTTGAGAGTCATGTTGTTCCTTTGATATTACCATGTGGTATCACCTGACCCCTAGCTCTTCTGGCAGCACCGACAGCTCATAAGCAATGGGATGGGTGCATGGGTTAAGGCCTTCCAAAACTGCAACTTGACACATTTTGATTTATAACTAAAATGAGAAGATTGTACATGTGACAGGCAACTGACAAGATGTGGTTTGACCTCAGAAAACCTTTAAAATCAAACTGATGTAAACCCCAAGTGCTGCACAGTTTATTGCAAGTTTATTGTTATTGGAATATCAGCAAAGACAATATCTGTACCGCAAGAAATTGAATGTACCAAAAGAAATGTTCAGTCAGAGCCATAAATGAAACCTTGCTTGGCCAAATTGAATATTAAAAAGACCTGATTTTTTCTTTATTTAGTTCTGATTTAGTCTTTGTTAAGTTTTTATTAACACAGTTTTGACTCCTAATTCCAGAACTTGTATCTAAATTGAAATTCATAAATTCAGTACAGCCTAAAAAAAAGTGACAAAAACGCCAAAAAAAGATATTTAAATATTGTTAACATGAAACTCAACAAAGTGAATGCATATTTTATTTTTCTAATATCATGCAGCCCTAGACCTGTGTAGACAAATGAATAAAACTCCAGCTGATATAGGTCTGCCCCAAGCTTGGATAGAGGTAGAGGGACAGGAAGGGCATGAAAACTTGTTAATGATTTCTTGTGGCAACCCCTGACCAAAAGAAGCAAGTAGCAAAAAGGGAAAGACACACACAGTATTTGACAATTATGTTTGCTTACCTGAATATCAGAATTACAGTTGCGTATAGGGATGTATTATTTTTTTATTCCTGTTATACAACTATGTATATCTATACTCATCAACTCGTATTGAATTGTATTGTTTTATAAAAATTAATATAGATATTGATCAAAATTGATATACATGAAAAAATCAATATCAAAAATATTTAGATTAGAAATTTGAGTGTTAAAATAAAACCAGATACGTTTTTGTGTGTGTGTGTTTGTTGAGGAAGAATTATTACAGCTCTATCACTTCTATGCTTGACATAATCAACCCTGGCCGCAATGCTAGATTTGAGAGTAGCCTATGCTTTTGTGATTTTTGGCAAAAAGTCACTGTATTGAGTGTACCAATATGGAATTGTTGAATCGTATCAAATATCATTCTAAATCAGCCAACATTGTTCTCGAATTGTATCAAAACAATGCCAAAACTTATTGTAACACCGCTAGGTGCTTATAAGGGCTTTACAGACTGCACAAAGATTAGCTACATTGCAACATGACAAATTATCCTAAATTCAACTCAGAGGTTTAAGATTTTGTAAACTCTGCTGTAATTAAAAACTAATCCATGTGGTAAAATATTGCTACAGTATTTTTACATGTGTCCCTACAGAGTTTTTCAATTCTTCAGATTCCATTGCTCCGGTGTGCTTATTAGTCTCACTCTACTGGTTTGCAAACCTAAAAAAACATTCAGTGTTCGATTTGGTGACCAAGGTTAAAAAAAAAAAGTAATTTAAATATTCTTTTGTTTTACCATCTGTCAGAACAAAAATATTTTGTCAGTATTTCACCCACGCTGGTCTCAAACCCATTTTTATGCAGATGATGCTGCAGTACCTTCTCAGACAACATCATTTGCATACAGTGATATGAATGCAGCTTCAAACAACATTAGTAAAATATATGACATGCACGTTCAGCTTCTACACAGCAGGACACAGAAAGAAAATTATGATGGTGTTGATTATGGTGTTAAGCTAATTATTAACACATGCAGCCAACAAAGTTATTATAACCATTATAGACTCCATATGAATCCTTATGATAGTCACTAAAAGGCATTTTGGTGTTTATCTTTAAATCAAATTTACGATGTTACATTTACACACATTTACTTGTTTTTAGCTAAAGAATGAGCTGATTGTATGATTTCCTGATTTTTTACGTGTTTGCAACTTTTTGTGTGGGTGTGTGTGTGTATGTGTAAAATAACCATTAACCGGAGAGCTTTGGTGGCTCACTTGAGTGCATACCACATAGAGCAGTGTTTCCCAAGCAGGGGTATGGGGGTCCCTAGAGATACACAAGCATTTTTTAAATCTTGAATATGAGCATAAAAAAATGCTTGGGAATTTATGTTTAAACTAAGTATAAAATGTCTTTGTAGTAATTAAGTCAGAAATTACAATTATTTTCATTTAATAATCAGTTGTCATCCATATGACCATGAATCAAGAGTATAAGGTACTCAGGGTGGTACAGAAAGCCCAGGGGGTACACGAGGCGAAAAAGGTTGGGAACCACTAACAGAGAGGACCAGTGTGGGCCAGTGTGGTCGACGTCATTACTCTCTCTCCCCTATTTCCTGTCATTCTATGACTATCACTATGAAATAGCTAAAAAGAAAAAGCTAAAAAAAATTATTACTTTGAGCGTTTTAATGATTCACCTGCAGAGCGCATTAGACTAATGAATTGTTGATATCTAGGTCTGTCATATTATTCTTTGTCAGATGCAACTGTCAACATTGTGAAAATTGGCTCGCCCACCTCTGTGTCGGTGAAGTTCAAAGTTACAGAGTGCTACAATTGGTGCATTGTTACTCTGGAAAAAATCCCCACCGTAATGATGATAAAGAAAACAGCCTATGTGTCAGAATATGTGTGAGGTTTTGCCAGTTTTGTGATGGCAGTGTTTTTCTTGCATATGTGGTGCTGTCACTGATCCCTGAAATCTTCGCTGGAGTCAGAGGAATCCTGGGATTTCCCCCTGAGGCTCAGACTGTGGTTTTTAATTGAGCGCACTTTTTTATCCTTTCCTCTCACTCTTCACCTTCCTGTATTCTGCTGTCTCTGTTCCCAGTCTTTTTAAAGTCACTTCTCGCAATTGTCCTACATTACTTGTCATTTTAATTAAGTATGTTCTACCATGGGTGACAAAAGCTCATTCTTTGTAGACATGAACCATTACATGAAGCTATTGCATTTTAGGGCTGATTTATGGCAATATTTGGATACTCATAAGGCTTTATTTACACAGACAGTTAAAATTCAATTAAAATGTTTACCTATCAGGAGTTCCAAGGCTCTGGACTCACTGGCTAAATCAAAACCTTGGGACGTCAGACATCTACTCCAAAGCGTTAACAGCTCCCCAAATTAATGCATTCCATACAAATGCATTAGTTTAAGTTATAAACAGTGAAATACTAATGCAAAGGTGTCCAAAAGTTTTTCAAAAACCCTGAAAAAAGAATATCCTTTAATATTGCAATACATTTGTGAAATATTATACAGCCTTATTGCATTTTAGGTTTATTCCATTGCTCTTTCACCTCTCTATCACCTCTTCTGATCTTTTGCTGCTGCATCTTTCTGATCAGTGTCAGCAGTTTCCATGGCGATGTATTTTGACACATTGCCTTGGTTTAAACTCGAGCATTGCAAAGAGATCTACACAGACGCTCATTTCACTCTCTTGAACTGGGATTAGCGGTTTTGACAAGCTAACTTTGGGTTTAGCTCGGGCTTTTCAGGCCTTAAGATCAATGTTCATTTTGTCACAGCTAGGATGGCTAACTTCCTTTGGAGCATAAAAGGATTTGGGAACATGTAAATGAACCACCCACTAACAAAAACTAGTAACTACAGTTCTAGGTTGTAACAAATATACTGGCATATTGAAATAGGCTATCATAGAAACTTTAAGCAATGTAATTCAAACATTGGCTTAGTCGGATAAACAGCAATGCAAAATACAGTTACTATATCAGTGTATGAGGTTTATGGCTCATTTCCTATAGCATTTACCCCTGAACTAGATGGTCCCTGGTTTGAGTCCAGGTCTGAGGATTACAGTATATCTTTATCATTACGAGATAGGGAAAATGTCTTCGTTTTTCAAGTGCTTCTAGTGTTAGAATACAATTGTTACACACTAAAGATACACTAATTGTTTACAAAGCATTAATATTGACATTATTTTTTCTATACATTTGCACAACAACTTATATATCTATAACTAATAATGTGATACAAGAAGTACTTATATTCTCTTTGGTTATATTTGTTGGCTTTGTACAGCAGGGTGTTTGCTTTCTGCTTTGATGTGTTAATTTTTCCCATGCTAATAGTTGAAGAGAAAAATACATCTTACAGAGACAGTGGACTGGTGAGTTATGTAACGCCAAGTGTTGAGCAACGGCAGCCAGAACCGTATCTTCAGGCAAGAATATTTGTTAAATATTTTATAAACCTTTACCAAGTTTTATTACTTTTCCCTCCATTAAAACTTAATCTGCGCGGGAACAAAATGCACATTAGAGTGGATTTATTGCCTGGATTTTACATCAGAGAGTTACTGCTGGGATCTTAACTCCAGACGGTCATGGCTCCACACACTAGGGTCTCTGCTGCATCATCACTTGGCAACACTAAAGTCAGTTTGGGTGGTTTGGTTTACATCCACCATGCACCACTTTTCTGATTCCCACAGACCTCTTCTCCTTGCTGCTGTAGACATGTTTATGTATCACAGGGTGTGGACAGGGCGGTTAGTGACTTGTAGTGGTGACTGTTAGCTAGCCGGTTTGGGCTCGGAAAGTTGGTAAACATGACTCACAATGTGTTTTTCCCTTGAATATCTTCTTCAAAATCAACCCTGTTGCTTCTGTGTTTCTTCCAAATAACTGTCAGTGTGTCACAACAGATCATCACAAGATAATGTAAATCACAGAATACAAAGTTTTGCCAATGTTATAAAACAATATTTGCACAGTAAAAATGATATAGATTTTTAAAATGTTTCTTTTATAGGCAGTCATGTTTTTGTCTTGTTAGCAATTAGCCCTATTAGTTACAAATAAGTCCTTTTTAATAGTACCAATAACTTTTCCAGCCTTTTGTTGTCCCTGTCTCAACTTTTTTGAGATGTGTTGCTCTCATCCAATTTTATTATTAAAGCTATTATTTTATTAATTCATTCATCTTCTTCCACTTATTTCTATTAAGGGGTAGTGGGTGACTGTGTCCTATTTTAGCAGCTATGGGCCTTAGGTGGGGTAGGGCAGTGGCCAGTTAGTCGCAGGGCTGACACAGAGACAGACACAGACAGACAATCATTCACTCAGGCTAATTTAGAGTCACTAATTGACCTAATAAATGCATGTCTTTGGATGGTGGAAAGAAGCTGGAGTACCCACGGTAACACAGGGAGGACATGCAGGTCAACTGCTTTGCAACCTGATAACTTTTTTTTGTACAACTTTTTTTGGAATTGGGGTTGGTTAGATTAGTTAGATTAAGACGAACTTTGAGACCCCTATTATTGCACAAATGTGTGTTTTTTAAGCCAGTAGTAGGTTAATTGAAACTGTTTCCATGTAGTGCATCTCTAATGAACACCCATACAGTAGAGTTGTGTATAGTGACTGTAGGAAAGTGGGGCAGGAGAGCACAACACACAAATCTGGGACACAGAGTACTGTATGTGACTTGTTGTGTCTTTTGTGTAGCTACGCAGGTCGTGTGGTTGGCAGCAGTTGGAAAGCCCAGAGGGAGAACCCGGAGATGACTGTTCGCAACACAGATCCTGTCCTAAAGGAGGCCAAACAGAGGCTGGAGCAGCTCACACAGGTAAGAGGAAGAACTGCCAAACATTTCTGACAGCAGCCAAACTTTACTTTGGGATTTGTTGAGAGAGTTTTCGGCAGTATGCAGTCCAGGCATGCTTGATTTTCCAACACCGAATAGCTTCTGTCAAGTTTAAAAGTTGTTGCCTTTATAATAAAATGATAGGTTTCCACATTTGTCATCATCAACATACCTTTCATGTGCCTAAATAAAAAAGAAAAATCATAGAAAAAAGATCTACTTCTATTATTTAGTGTGACTCCGTAACATACAGGACTATCTGAGAAACCTGTGCAGCCATCTTAATATATGTATATATTTTTTTTGTTTTATAGCAGGGGGCAATACCACTAGACTTACGCAGGCTTTATTAATCTACATTGAAAATTCTAGTGCCGTAGTTGCATACATCACACACTTGAACAAACACTAGCAATAAATAAGATAGAAAACTAGAAATAGAAAAATATAATGTAATAATATGAAGCAGAAAAATATACAATTTGCATATGTATACAGAAATCAAAGTAAATGCACAATTATATACATAAATGTAAAATAAATGAATGAATTAATATGGGTAAAATAAACTTTCTATCGACTGATACAATTTGAAAAGTGTACTCCTCACATTGGAGGTACAAAGTGTTGCATAAAGCCCATCCCATTTTAGAGATACTGTTAAATTTAGTGAGAATAAAGCAGAATAAAGTCTAAGAAGAGGTACTAGACCTCAGTTACCTTACACCAAATTACCATTAGCGCAATCTTTATATGCAGTACCCTATTCCTACAAATTCACATAATTACAAGTATACTTTCAGTATAAAGATGTGCAATCTAGCATAATTCAGCAAGTAAAATTGCAAGTAATGATGATTTAAACATTGTATTATTTTCTGTTATGATTTATTCAGGTAAATTATTAAAGCACAGTATATTTTGTGTTCAGATTGCATGTCTGTGCGATTAGTGCTCTTGCCTTTTTGTTGTCCCCAGTCATCTGCTATCACTCAGTGTGTGAAGAGCTTCATCCAGTAAACCAAAACGTCAGCACTCCAAACAGACGCAGATAATCACATGCAATAAAAAATTAACTAAGTCAAACATAAACCAGGATTTATGCAGCACTCTGAGTTAAAGCTGTGTGTGCATGGCCTGCTGGCAAAATATAATGATGTGTGTGGATGATTCAGAAAGTCCTGTCATGATTATCTAAGAGAATATTAATACATCAGGCTCATTGGTAGCGCTGATTCATTATTTGTGTTGAGGGCCACGCTGCTGTGTTGTTTAGGATTCAGCGAGCCAGTGAGAGCTGTCAGCTGAACAGTCAGAGACAGACAGGCAACTAGACAAACAGGAAACCAATAGAGAAAATACATAGTGTGTGGGAGCCAGCAAACAAACAAGAGAAGAAGACAGCAGTGAAACATATGGTGTGTCTGGTTGGCTGTGGCCATATGTTCTTGATGATACTGTCAACAAATACCAATATAACATTCCAACATTTGGCCCCAAGACAAGTGTATTTTTGAAAACAAGGAACACATGATTGTTCTGGATTGAGTAAAATTCATAGTGCTGTACATCTTGGCTAAGTAGATGTCTTGAGGGGACGACACAGTGAATCATATGCCTTATCCTTTGCATCCTCTTCTTTCACACCAGCTAGCTTCATGTCCTCTTTCACTATATTCATAAATGTCCTCTTTGGTCTTCCGCCTGGCCTCCTGCCAGCAGCTCAGCATTCTTCTACTGATACATTAATTGTACCTCCTCTGTACATGTCCAAACCATCTCAGTCTGGCCTCTCTGACTTAATCTCCAAAAAACAACATGAGCTGTCCCTCTGATGTACACATTTCTAATCCTATCCACCCTTGTGACTCCATAGAGAACATCTTCAGCTCTGCTACCTCCAGCTCTGCCTCCTGTCTTCTCCTCATACAACATTGTTTGTCTCACCACTGTCTTGTAAATTTTCCAATCATTCACACTTGACACTTTTCTTCACCTATTCCAACCTGCATGCACACAGTTCTTCAGATCTTTTCCACATTATCCATTGCTCTGGGACTGTTGTTGACTCTTACAATTCTTCTGTACCTCTACTTCCTATAACCTCACCATTTCACTTGAATCCCTACAGCTTACCAGAGGATTTTCAGAAAAAAAAATCCTATGATATTTTAGTACTAAAAGTTAAATGCCAAATAATACCTGTATGTTTTGGCAGGGACAAAGTATCAATTTCATGATATATTGCAATATTTTGTGAAGCAATACCAATATCCATATTTTGATACTGATATTGATACTTTGTGATGTCATGCATAATAATGGAGCTACATACTGCACTGCTTTCACAATCAAGGTGCCAGGACTGTAGAAGGCAGCACTGCACTTCTAAGCACTTGGTTCGACAGATACTGTCACACAAATGAAAATATCTATAATATATAAATAAATGTAACTCTGATTGATGGTTGATTTATTACTGTTGGAAACAGAACTTGGGGATTCTTGTTTAGATCAGTTTATAAATTGGGGTTGTGAGAATAGATACCAAAGTATTGATAATTTTGATACTGATAATTCCAGTATCGATACCAAAAAAAGTGTTGTCTTGCTCCATTTGCCTAAAGTAGCCATAATTTGTAACATGTATTGTATTTAACTCTTTATGATTCACAAAAACAGACAAGACAAAACAATGGTTCTTTTTGTCATTAAAAATACAATGATATATCAAAGGTACTGTATCAATAATCACAATATTGCTATATCGTGATATTATCGGTATCGTGAGTCATGCATCACATATTGTATAATATTCTGCGGTACCCAGTGATTCCCAGCCCTACTATATGTCAAAGATCATGTTAACTGGTGATATGTGTTCTTTAGTGAAGTAGCATAACTAGAAAATGTAATATTCATAGTAGAAAAAAGCTTAAGATGAGACATGCTAAATTTGTTTTTCTGCTGAGGTGGATTCTTTTTGCACTGTGTCTAATATTGGTGGTGAGTCCATTAATCACGTTTACACGGAGGAAATGCCCATTCAGCTTTTCCCACATTATATCCACATACACTCCCACACAGCCCACACGGCCCATGTAAATCATTTACGCATGAGATTTACTTTCTCAGGCCCATTAATTCTGTGTAACCTATGCATTAGTCCTTGATTTAATGAACAGTGAAGCCCCCCATGTCCAAACATGATAACATGCACACAAACACATGCTAACAGGAAATGCAAATAGGACACTGTGTGAACTGAAGGGCTTTTGTGAACATATTATGATAAAGCTGATTTAGAGAGTATACTATATTTGGGACTATTTTGTAAATCAGTTGATTGTCTGTGTTGTAATGTATTTAGGCTTGTACAATGTTGCCAGTTCCCAACCAAATCTTCAAACAAGTAGGTTATGTTATGGTCAGATTTTGATTAAACAAAATCAGTAATGCACAGTAATAGGCCAAAGAACAAATGGCAAATTTTTGGTCAAGGCCTAGGTTTTTGTGCTAACTATATTGCACAAAACGCTCTCAAATTTTCTATTCATTTTTATTATACTAAAATTTAACTGTTTTTTGTTTGTTTGTTTTATTAATGACAATCTCTTTTTTCTTTCTTATATTATGGAATCAATCTTGTCTGGTCATAGACCTTGTTTTATAAATTATTATTCATGGCTGTCGTGTGCCATTTACACACCACCCCAGATTAAAGGCGGAGCAACATATAAAGCAGGACACAGGGACATACTTGGAATTTCAATGATCTCATCAGCCATTTTGTGGAGGTCTGTATATCTCCCGAACTGTCCCTGGGTCTCCTCTTATCTTTCAATGTCCCATCCTGGGTTATGTCTTAATTAGTCCTTTTCAGCTTTGGGTTCTGGTTTACACAGGCAATGCTCCCTAATGGGATTCTATCAGGGAAGCCACTTGAATATTGTCGCAATTAAAATCTGTATGTGCATGGTCAACCAATCACTAAGGCCTCTAATCAGCCCAGTGCGGTATGCCCCGTAATAGGAAAGGTCAGTAGTCCCAACACTCGTCATCCACTTTTTACAGGGGCAGCAGGTGACAGCATGCCTAAGGACTTAATTAAAAAACCGTGCCACATACTGTATGATAGCAGCTGAAGTACAGTGAGAGTGAAGATCTTGTGGTGTCGAGATAAAGCTTCGTAGTAGTTTAGTCAATGTTAGAATCACAAGCTCTTTAATCCAGTACTTGACCAATCAGAGCCCTTTCTGACAGTGTTCCTGCATTCAGCCTGACCTGCGGTCATCATAACAGTCTTGGCACATAGTAGGATGGCTAATATTAGTCACCTCAGCAAACCATCTGCCTGCTAGTGTGCAGTGATTTGCATATTGACTTTACACCGGAAAGCCCTTCCTAATGTAACCACTTCTATTTATCCAGGCTTGGGACTGGCACAGAGAGTTCACTGGTTCTAGTAATAAAGCATATTGGAATGCATGATAAACAACATATTGTGATATTGTAGATGATCTGAAAGTCCTGCTTCTCAATAAAAATGCATTTATATCTGTTAATTTTATGGACTCTCGATGCAACTGCACCATCCCCTTGTTCTTTACTGGCAAATATTATTAATGGTTTGTTTACAACTTTGTTTGTTTAAAACTTTCTATTCCAGCTTGTTATTAATGAGACCATTCCTGATCCCGCTCTAAAATCCATTTATAAACTTCACACCTCTGCTGCCACGAGTCTAAATTACACAATTAGTTTGACTTTATTAATGTCATTTTGCCAAAAATCTATGTTTAAATGATTGTTTCCACATGACTTAAGGGAAGATTTTATGGAAACCCTCCTCTCCTGTGGGTTTATCTTGTGCTGTATAGTGACATGTTGGTGAATCACCACAGTCTGTTCTGTCCTCAGCCCCTTTGGACACACTGTCACAGTCACCTTGGCTCCCCTTGTTTCTCTGGCTGCCCCACATCCAGTAGATCTAGTGTACAGATGTCTCTATACAACCACAGAGTACTATACTGTCTACTGACACTCAACATGTATAGTCTACCTAAGAACAACACATACAATATCTCATTAGATGTTATGTTTATTATGCATTTAACTGATGGCATTTGAGCATTTGATGAATGGCTTAAACAAAGGTGCCTGGTGGTTAGCATTTCCTCTGCAAGCAGTGTTGGCCCTGCAACTAAATCACCCGCCTCATGCCCATAGCTGGCTAAAACAGGCTTCTATACTTGAATTGGTCAGTCCTAAAATGGTATAAGTATACACATACAGCACAGCAACTGCGATACCTTAAAAAAAAAAAAAAAAGTAAAAATAAAATTTAAAATCAACAATTTCCCCATTTTAGTCCTCTACATGAAATACAGTAAAAATGTCACATTTTACTAGTTTTCTCAAAAATGAAACCCCATCATCACAAAAGTCATGATTATTTTTTGTAATTACAAAAAATTTGAGTCACCTCTCCTGGTACTCACATGGCCCCATTATGTTCTATGGAAAAAATACAATAAACTTATTCGTCTGCCTACGATAGGAAACAGGTTCAATCTAATAAAATACAGTAGAAATGTCAAATTTTACTCTTTTTATCAAAATGAAATTCCGATATTACAGAATGCACAATTTTATACTGTAATGGCAGTGAGATTAAAAAATGTGTTTTTAATGGAAGTCAGCGGGACATTTTGAATTCATGAATTTGATGCTATACAAAAACACCAAAGCCAATATTTTGGGTAATCTTCAACCTACCCAAGACACATTTGAAAAAAATTCGCCATGACCTCACAACATCTGTTTTTTGTGAACCGACTTTAGGTTTTGAAATTGCCATTTAAGGGAATAAAATGCTCAAAATGTTGGAATATTTGAGAGTTTTGAGCAGGACTGAAGTTGTTTAAAAGATCTATGCAGAAAAAGGCAGAAAAAATATTAATCTGTTAAATTTTAACTAGTTTGCTTTTGGAAATGGACATTTATGTCCTTAAAATCACAAGAGTATAGTACATTTGTTTCACAGTGTTCTAATGCACTATTAGAAAAAATAAAAATGTAGTTCCAAAATATGTAAAGAGAGAGCCCTTATTACAAAAATGTGTTCGATTTGCATTAACACAGACAAAATGATGGCCAATCAACGTGGGAAAAAATGTCATAAATGTCCATAGTGGACAGAGGGTTAAACATGTTTACCTCATATCTTGGGACACATGGGTAATTTTTATGCCCATAGCACCTTACATTAAAATATGTACTGAACTGTATGTTAGCCCACATTACTTTGATTTTAAATGAACAAAACTGGACATATTTTTACATTTTAGTATATCATAAATCAATGTGATATACCTGTATGTTAGAAGCACAGGGCCATGAGCCTAGTTATATTTAAAATGTAATCTTACAGGAAATAAAATTAAATGTGGTGTCAGTACAATACATCTTTTTCTATTTTAAACTTAGTGCTTCTTTGCCTTATCTCTATTCCAGCAGGAGTTTATATATTACCTATGTAACTTTCCCCTGTGCCCATTTATCATACTGTGTACCAATTATAAGTCCCTGTCACTGTGGAAACCTAATATTTTGTTTATCTCGCCCAGAGAATATCACTTCATTAGCAAAAAAACAAAAACTACCTATAGATTGGATAAAACACTGGATGTCATACTTTAGGAGTTTTCCATTGGGGCCATGCATAAAGTAACATGCCCCAGCATCCGCACTGTGAGTTAAGTGAGCAGTATGTGATATAGATTTAACATAAATAGCGCAACCTCAATTACCCTTTGCCTGTGCTGTGACCTGTGTGGGCTTTCTGTGATTATGTGCAAATTGTCACGTTTTTTTGTGTGTGCATGTATTGTTTTCTTCATTTAACAGCAATCAAAGGAAATATGCTTATTTTAAAATTTGCATGGATTTAAATTTAAAATAAGCTGGCATTGGCATGTTATTAGTCAAACCTACTGAGTCCAGAAAAAGTGTGAAATGCTTGGGATAGTAAAAAATATTTTATCTGGTTTGCATTGTATCTGTAGTCTATCTTGCAATAATAAATCTAGTGGCCAGACATGGATTGTAACTGTGAATCTTCTAGTTCGGGGGTAAATGCTATCTATCTATTGTGACACATTGCCCATATATCTCACAATTGCAAAGAATTAACAAAAAATAGCTTGATTCACACCAAACAGCTATAATTCGTTCCTTTACTGACCCCTTGTGGCTGGCGTCAGGATCTTTGTGTCAGACTATCCTTATGTTGCAATGATATGGAATCCTTCAAAGAGTTTTTTATCTAGAGCTGTTTCAGGTCCACATGAAAAACTCATTTCTTCCTTGACTCATTACTGACCTTGATCTTATTCAGTTTTGAGCCATCTTTCTAAACTTTTGAGTGATTAATTGTTTTATGCATAAACAAACAAAAAAACAAATAAAAATTATATTTTTTTTATTTATTGCATTTCATTGTTGGCTCAAAGGCTTATCTTCAGTCTTAGGAGTGAGCTTGCAGGCAAAAACAATTTGGTAATAATATGTTTTGGTCTCACATAAAAACAATGAACAAAAGTAAATCTGACACTGTTCAGTATCATATTGTGTACTGGGGGGCAGTGTGTTACTGTGGCTGGCCACCTGGGAAATTAGTGATAATGACAAATAGGTTGATTCAATTTGATTTAATGCTTGGCCTACATTAGTTATTTATTTAGGGCACCTTATGGGTTATGCTTGACATATTTTCTCATATTATTGTTATCTTGCATTGTTATCTTCCTCAAAATGTCATCTTCTTTACAGCAAACAAATCTTTATTGGAAATGGCTCACACCCTACAGCTATGAAAGCTGTACAGTCCATGCCTATCTTTAACTGCAATAACTCAATTGACTATTAACAATCGCAGTTCTATGTATGTGGTTGGAACTTTCCATGACACACTGATTTGTGATGAATGGTGTTATGGCAATGGGGCTATGGCCCCAGCTTTAACATGTTTTGACAAAAGTATAATTAGATATAGTTCATATACATACTTTGAGTTCTATTTATATACATGTATTATTTTTTGTATGCAACCATTGCTTTTAGTTTGCATCACATTTTGTGTACTTTCTGTGCATCTAGGAGCTTATATCAGAGCTTGGCTGGACCATGAAGACCGCAGGGAGGGAAGAGGAAGCTGAAGAAGGCAGCACACTGACAGAGAGAGGCAGCGGAGACGACTGTGATGATGAAGATGGCTGTGAAGGATCTGGAGCACAGGATGGTGAGTCATACAAACACACCTGCAATAGTACAGAAACAAACATGAGCAAACACCTCCTCACATCCTCACACGCTACGATAAGCACATCCACTGCAAATGGAGTATAGAGTGGATGGGTAAAGCGGAGATTCGCACACAGTTTAAAATACCTTCTCTGCATGTTTTTATTTGTGACAGCAGAAAAATGCCCCGTGTTAGGAACTGCAGAGCAGAAGGAAATATTCATACTGTTTTAAAATATACAATCTATTGCTTGAAATTAAGTCACATTCTACTTTCTGTGTAAAGAAATACATAATATTTCAGATAAATATTGTCAAAGCATTCAGCACAATGCTGTTTAACACAGGAGGCGATAATTTTGAGGCTCAGAGCCAAAAATGTTGTTTTGATGTCATTTATTATTGAGCCAGTGCTATTTGATCTAGTTTTACTTTTTAAATAAAACAACAGAAGAAAAGATAGCTTTTCTCTTGTTGGGAGGGACAGATAATGAAAAATGTGGGTAGTCATTTGTGGGTATGAACTATTCAGAATGACCTGTATCTAATCTGATGAAATAATCAGGATTTATTGAGTTATTTACTGCAGACTGTCTGTGTTGCATTGATGTCTAAACAACCTTGGATAAACCTGCTCTTACCTTTTTTTTTACTGCTCTCAGTTTTCTTCTTTTTTTTTGTCTGACTCAACACTTTACACCATTTCTTCTAAAAATCTACCAGGTCACCCCAAAAAGAAGGAAAGGAAAGTCAAATTATTTATTAATCTCCTGGCTTATTCATAATGCTTATACATAATACATTGGTGTCACTGAGATCTAGGGACCACCACTGCCTGGGGGCTATTCACCTCAGTCAGTCCATATCGGCTTTTCCCTATCATTTAAAATGGTGTTTTATTGTACTTGCATTATGATGAACATGATTGTAATGCTTTCTCTTCTGTAATGTGACCAAAAGCTAATTTGTCCAACATGGCTGCTAGTTCTTTTTTTTTTTTTTTGACCCCTTGCTGACCCAGTACTTGTATTGTGCTCTTCCTCAAAAAGTAATCCTCATAAAAGCAAACACAGCCAGTACATTGTATATAGGTATTGCAATCTCCATTAGAGGTGGCTTATACCCCACAGCCATGCAAGCTTTACTGTCCGTGTCTATCTTTAGCTGCAATAACTCATGACAATTACTGGATGCCATATACAGTAAGAAGTCCTCTATAGCACATTGGAACTTTCCATGACACTCAGTGGTTTGTGAATGTAGGTGTCATGGCGGCTGTGACCCCAGTTAGGTCACATCAATACATCCGAACGCCTCATTGGTCGACTTGCTTCCTGTTGATATAGTTGAACGGAAATGTGTCAGGAACAGAACAGTTTTACGATTGGAGTCGTTCTTACTTTAGTGGATTGATATTTTTAGTAAAGTTGTCCTGTTTCTTCTGCATCATCACCTCGGTACCAGAGGTCATGTGACTGACGTGGTCATAGGACGCTGGTTATCAGACGATTGCTTAAATCCCCGAGGGCAGGATGCTGCAGAACAAGGTCATGGTTGCATTCTTTATCCTCAATTTCTTAGTATTACTGTAGTATTTACAGTTAAATTTAATAAAAAGATTGGTCTAGTTCTTTGTATGTCTGCTAATATTACCATAATTTTTTTTTTATTGTGATTATTATTTTCTATCCATTCTGACACTTGGGAATTATGATTCATGATATTCACCAAACACATGCATGTCTTTGGACAGTAGGAGGAAGCCTGAGTAGCGGAGAGAACACATGGTAACTGGAAGGACAGGTTGTCTGTCTGTGTATGTCTCTTTAGTGTTAACACTGCAATTAACCGGTCTGTTTTTGGTCCAAAGCAGCTAAGATAGGCTTCAGTCTACTGTTGCTGGGAGATAATAAATGGACCTTTACTAACTGATAAAATGTGTAATAAGAAAGTTTTTCTTCATAGTTTATTGAGCATTAATACTAGTCCCATAAAAACATACTGTAAAATCCTAGTCTGTCTGAGATAATAAATGGAAGAAATAAGAAGTTAGTGTGAAGTCAAACTTATATGGAGCAGCAGTAGCACAGTCGGTAGAGTTAGCGGTGCGATCCCTGTTGTTGTGTCCTTGGGCAAGACACTTCACCACCGTGCCTGTATGAATGTGTTAGTGTGACTGGGTAGTTGGTGGCAGTCGTAGAGGCCGTAGGTGCAGAATGGCAGCCAGTCTCTGTCTCAGTCTGCCCCAAGGCAGCTGTGGCTACAGAAGTAGCTCAGCACCATGAGTATGACTGAGGAGTGAGTGAATAATGTAATATAAAATGCTTTGAGTATCTAAAAAGATGGTATATATATATATTTATTATTATTATTATTATTATTATTATTATTATTATTATTATTATTATTATTATTATTATATTGGTCTTACTATCCACAGTCCCCTATACACACTCATATGTGAACATGTCAGTCCTTGGTTTATTTTACTATGCTAGTCAAGCTGTTTGGTTAACATTGTCAACTGTTTGACTTACTTTATTCAGTAAATCTAATCCCACTGCTATTGATTCAAGTCAGACAATTCTTCCATACAAGGACAAGACCAGACCTAATTAAATGGGTTAGTTGAGCTATAGCCATAGCTATCAACATATTACATTTACACTGTTTATTTTTAATAGTTCTCATGTACCTTTTCCAAAATGTGATGTTTATGACACTTTAAATGCTTGTTTCTTTATCTACTAGCAGCAGCTAAATACCAGTGTGAAAAGTAAGGGAACCATTGGTGCATTTGTTAAAGTCTTTTCTTCTAACCTTTATATGGCAGATCTGTGAAACAAACACCTCCCACTGGGCCCCAAACTGGTACGTCGCCTATTTACAGAGAAAATTGCTGGTTATGATTTACCGAGCCGGTGGCGTGCAGCTTCTTTCAACCCACAATCAATTCCTGAAGAAAGATCACAATAAAGAGTGACAAAGGGGATTTTCTCCATGTCGTCGCTGCTTGTCGGCTTCCCTATGCATATCAACAAGCCTCTGATGCATTGAAGCTGAAAAAGAGAAGCTGTAGGCCCACACAAATCAGACAGAGAACGGCTAGAACATGCCATTTCCTTTTGAATGATTTGGACTTTCAGTGTCTCTACTCCATTAATTTGTCAGTTGTTATATAATAGGTGAAGAAAACACCCATTGCTTAATAAATAACTTTGGTTTTGCCAAATCAGCAGCATTTTCCAGCACAGGAAGACATAACAGCATTTCATAACATGATTAATCCCATAAAAGAAATGTGGGTTGGCTCACAATACATTGTAGTCATTTTTACCTTCACCAAGGAGGTTTTTGCAGGTGTTGCTTTGATTTTGATTATATTTTTGGCAAAGTCAGTAATGCAATCAGGAACAAATGACTAGGGTGTTGTTGTTGTTTTTTGAAGATTTTTTGCCATTGCGAGATAGGGTCATTTTTGTTTTTTAACAACATAACTCAAAATGTTAATGTTGCATTTTAATGACATTTCCAGGAAAGGTCAGCAATGGATCAAAGAAGGTAGAATTCATTTTTGTTATGAATTGGAGTTTGAATGTTTGAAACATTAATGGCTTGGTGGAGGTCTTCACTTTCTGTGTGCAGTTTTGGAAATACTACTTGTAGACTCAGTAAACCCCTCAAAAAAGATTTCCAAGATTGTCAATATGCAGTCTCTTCTATGTTATATCTCCCTGGGGTAAGTTTCCAATATTCACAGTTTGCATACTGAACTGGCCCAGATACTGTTGCTTTTTGTTTGTGGATCCATGTAAACTTTGTATGAAAACATCATGCTTTTGGGGAGCATATTAACTTTTGACTTGAGCTGAACTTTTTCCAATATTGACTGCTGTTTAAGTCTAACATTTGCACAGTTGAGTAGCAAGAACGAATCATAAAAAACACATTATTCCTAACTTCTAAGTGACTCTCATGACATTTAAGTTTTATTAAATCGCAAAGTGAGAAGAGGCCAGAGGATGAGAGGTTGGAGGTGAGGCAGTATCTGGCAGAAACGGGAATTAAACCTCAGAACTTCAAGCCAAGTTTTAGCTATATAGGTCATTGAGCAGCAAATAGATATTTCAGTCATGCACACACTCTGTTATTATTTGATTTAAGACAGTTCGCCACATAAAAGCAAGTTGATATCTTTCCAGAAAGAGATGACTCCAGGATGACTTGGCAAACGCCATTCAGACGTCAGAACAAAGGAAAAAGCTAAGCATCTCATTATAGGAGCTTAAGTTAGCTCTGTGCCATTTTTAGGCATTAGAGACAATGTTTTGAAAACACTATTTTACATTAAGTATTGGGCGCTGTTCACGTGACTGAGAAATTTATATAAATAATAATAATACAATTTAGATTTAAAGTAAATTTAAAGACTGTAAACAAGTTTACAGTCCACAAATCCAACTCAATAGTGAATTTGAATCTCTGTTCAATACACAAATACACAGTCTGCTACAGTTATTATTGTGCATGAGGCATTTTATTCTCATCTACTGCTCCTTTGTCTTTTTGTTCTGTCATTTCTCACCTTACTTCTCTCTCCAACTCACCAAGATAAAACTGATTGATTTTCTCTTCTGAAACCAGCACAATCTTTTTTTTCCTAACTGGCCCAGCTCCCCATCTCTCTGTCTCCCCAGACATATCCAGGTCCAGTAACGTCAATAATGTAAATGTAATCACACATTCTTCTGTTCTATTGTCTCTTCCTCACCTCCTCCTGTTCCCTCTGCATCACATAGGAAATTGCTGTATCACTGTTATTCTTCTATTAGTCATGTTAAAGCCAGTAGGTGTAGGTCTTGCTCTCCACTCTTTGAATACATATTTTGTCATACTTATATTTCTGCACAAAAGGTCATTTGACTGTGTATGAGAATGTGGCGATGCTTGGGCATTCAGTGCCTGTAACCATGGTAACCAGGTGGTCCATTGTCCCATGGGTCTCAGCGTGAGGACAACAGAGAGAGATAGAGCGAACAAAACAGATGAGGTGTGGTGTCATCTCTCTGGGGCATCATTTTGCAAATGTTTTTTTTTTTTTTTCTTACTTTTATGTTACGGATGGGTTATGTTACACTTTATGTTCAGTGAAATGGGTTATTTTTCGACTTACCAGTGTGAATCCATATTTAATGTAAGTATATGTTTCTTGGGTCAGAAAGGACTGTAACTGCGTTATTTAGTAAAACAAAACAATGTAATATATCTTCTCTAAATTATAGTATTGAAGTCAAATAATGCTAATACAGCACTGTTTTACAAGATTATTTTAGGTAGAGATATACAATAAATGCATGTTTCTAAAGTAATATAACATTTGTTTGCAAATGAAAATAACACTGATTTGTTAAACTTAAAGTTACATACTTAAAGTATGTTTTATTCATGTATGGGACAGCGCATATTCATTGACGTGTTGCTATGTCCACTATGTAAAAGTGCTAGTCCAATTGCACCTGCAGTCTTATCTAAAAGATTTTTTACAGATGACATTATAGTGAGGTTAGTACAATATTAGAGCAAGATAGTCAATATTAGAAGGACATGCTGTATAAACCCACTGTGCACATCAAGCACAAATAAGAGGACCTAGCACAAACACCCCAGCTGACAGAGAGAATACTTCTTTTTTCTCTATACAGACAAATACAAAATCATCAATGACTTAAATATATCATTAAAGCATTTTTGGTTTAAAAACAGGTTTGTCCACAATGTAATGAAAATTGTAAGGAAAATTGGGTGACATAAAAGAAACTGAGGCATTGTAACATTTGATTGGAAAGAATGGGGTGACTGGTTTTGCAGTATGGGGCATGATCTTTTTTTTGTGTGTGTGTTTGTCCTTGTGTAGTGTTTGCCTTACTACAGTATTATGGCAGAGAGTGTGAGCACCTCCAGTCTTCAGATGGGCATAGTCGTTTATGTAATTTATTTATTTTTTTATATGGCAGTCACCCCCTAATGGAAATAATATATATGTATACCCTAGTCTGCCGTAAATAGCTGACACACAACATGATAGTAAATGTTGCTGAAGCATTTGTCTCCTTCCATGTACTGTATCTCTCCTCCATCATCTCTTCTTTGCCTCTCTGGCCTCTCCCCCACCTCCCCGGGGCCAGATCCACAAAGCCTTTAGAAGCTATTTCATCTTAAAGGGAAAGGCCAGTGCTTACCAGTGCTACAGCGCGCAAACCCTACGCCTGAGGACAGTTTGATCTGCATTCGTAAGCATCCACCGCTGTCTAAAGGGAGCCAGAAGAACAATAAAAAAGTCTGGCAAGGCTCCTGATCTGCAGCCTCTGTAAAACTTCTCGGGATGGGATTGATCGGGACTATAAAATTCAACTGCTTTCCTTGTACATGCACAAGCTGCTGAATGCAAAGATAGAGATAACACAGTCTAACCATAGCTTTGCATTAGGCATCTATTCTCAGCATTGTCATTACGTTTTCCCAAACAGTGACTTGACTGTTATGTTGGCATGATAATACATTTACAAGTTTACCAGTGTTGCTGTATTGTAGCTTGGTCTGCAAGAAAGCGTGTGTCTTTAAGGGAGTGTATTTACATAATAAGTGTGTGCTTAAAATGCAGTGGAGGGTCTTGGATGGAGCTCAAAACATTCATTAGCAGGTCTTCTACAGTGTCTCTCTTCCTCTTGGCTGTTTTAACAAGATGACTGTGATCTTCATTTGCTGAAAGCTTTGATTTAAAGCTGTAGAAGATTTGATTACATTATAGTTTTATATTTCACTTCACTGTAACCACAATGACAGTATGCATCATAAGGATTGTAGGATTAGATTCTACATAATCTTTATATGGACTAAAATCAGTGAGGCTGTTATAGTTTCAACATAATTTAATACATAGAAATTGAGTCTACTGCATGCTCAAGTTCTGCTAAAGCCAAGTTCTTGCACAGAATTATCAATTATAAAGCATGTGTTTTAATTGTAAATAGTAACATTTTCTTTATATTTCATACTCAAACATTTCATGCTTTAGTTTACTAACCCTTTTCATGGTTGAAAATATTTGAGGCAGTGTGAGTTTTTGTTAACGAATTAAACAAAACCTTTTCCAATATTTCTTAAAGGTCCTATGGTTCTATTTTTCTTTTTTCCCATTTTTTTAGGTTAGGTTTTAGGTTTTAATAGGTTTAGACACCTTTGCAATAGTATTTACTTTTTATAACTTAAAATAAAGCATATGATCTGGAAAATGTCTTCTGTTGGGCAGCTGTTACTTTGACTTTTTGCAGAGAACTGCTTGGATTAAGTGTCTGTCTCCCCCTGCCGGCAACAATGGGCTATTTAGCACCCCTATTAGCAACATGACGCTAATAGATAGGAAAACAAGCTGACTGCTTTGTAGTGACAGCACTGACCGATCAGAATGAGTCCAGGGATGTGTATGGGCTTTAAAAGCATGCAAGAGTACTTCTGGTTTCACGTCTCTACATAGAGCTGTGGGGGTGTTTCCAGATCATTAGAAGAGGACGGGATGAGCACACAGGATTACTCAAACAAGCGTGAATTAAACAAAATATTACCACAGGTGTGCTTTTGAGGTAAAAACAACCTAATAACATAGTTAAAAGCTCAACAAAAAGTTTGAATCTTCTTTGCTTTTGGCTTTTTTTCTTCCGAGTTCGTCCAAGCAAATCATCTGCCTCCTAGTATGAAGGTTCATTTGTCTCTTGTGGCTGGGTTGGATTTTGATTTTTAGAACAATGCGTTGTGTGTATTTCTTTAAACTCTTGTCATATTAACTAAATGAGCACAATAGAATGGTGTCACTTTAAAATGGCTGCTTCCATACTGTCCTTGTTTCTTTGGTTTATTTATGACCCATAGCGTTCTAATAGCTCGAGGCGTATTGACGATGCTCATAGTCGCAGGCTCAAACAGCAAATTCACACACACAAGGTGAAGGAGGAGGAGGAGGAGGAGGGGAGCACATACACAAGAGGACAGTAGGTGGTAACAGTGGGTGAGAGAACCAAAGAGAATTTATAAATGATAGGGCACACATGCTGGGCATCCCATATACACTATTTATGGTGCTATGTGGACATAAGTGTGTTGGCAGGAGGCTGTTGCTCTCATATGGGAACATAACACAGTCTATCATAAAGAAAGAATTTGGTATTGGTATTATTTCACCTTTCAGAGCTACATTTAAGTTTGGGGTTAAACATTTTGCTCTGTATTATGACAATACCTGGCATACAGTACATTTTGCAAGACTTTACCTCGTATTAACTGTCATATTCAATCTACTTTGCATTAATAGTTGGTGTGTGAGCAAATAGATGAAGCCTCCCTGCCCTAGATGCCCACTCCTCTGTAAATGCTACTGTACTAGTGGCTTAGGTAGCTACAGGCCTGTTAGTCTGAAGGAAATTGATGCGTATTTGAGTTGAGGACACAGCAGTAGTTAATAAGGAGTGGAGTTAAAATGACAGATCCACAGGGCCCAGGAAGTGCCTCATTAAAGAATCACTTTGCTCCCACTGTCTCTTCTCTAAAGTAAGTAAAAGTAAAGCCTATGTTTAGTTCATCACAGTCAAAGAGAGGTGAAGGAGGAAAGCTTTTTATAAACGCTGCGCATACACTGAATGCCTATGTGCACATGCCAGTTTCTGCATATGAACTAGAGCTGAACAATTATTCACATTTGCAATTAAAGCAATATTATTAAATGCAAATTTGGTTAGAATATTAATGGTCATTTTACAGTTAGGTTTTCTGTTTTCTGCCAGACCTGCGCAGTTTCGATCGGTGTCGGTCTGTGCGCAGTGCACGCCTTAGATTTGTGTCCGACTTGTTCCCGACTTGCTCTGATGCTACAAGTGCGACGGTCACCGTGAGATCCAAACGAGACCAGCGCCTGAGCCGCCGCAGTTCATCAGGAGCAACTGCGGAGGCTGCACGGCTCAGTTCATGATGGGAAAACGCACACCTGTCAGCGGTGAACAGACAGGTGATTGGAGTTTAGTGCTGATCAGAAATGTAAAGCCTGGGACACAACAACCCAACTGCCCGACCACTGTCAGCAGAGGCGGGGCAACTGCTCGTCTCCTCACGTATCCCCTTGTCGCCACTGAAAGTAGCTGCAAACACACCGGAGCGATTCAGACCCACGACCGAGCAGTGCGCATGTGCGAAACGTAATAACTATTTACAACAGCAGGCGGCGCTAGTCAATAAACTCCGCACTCGAGTAATTAAAACTGCACAACACACGTGTTTAACGCAAGTATTTATCAGTCAATAATAATTATGCGCACTAGATTAAACTTGCCTGATCACAGTAATGAATAAAAAGGACTGGATTATTGCAGCTGTTTGCCTCAGAGGGAGAATTATATTTTTATCTGCACAAGGCTACAAGCAAAGGTAAGCTAACTGCAGCACATTAGCGTCACAGATGTGGGAAACATAATGAAGTAGTTGTAGAACAGAAAGTTCCTTATATTTTGATGTTAAACTCGAGCTGTTTGACAAATTGTGAACTGGATACACAGCCAATCAGAGCGCTCGTTGACCACGACAGCCCAATGCCGTTTCAGCATGTGTAATCAGCCAGAACTACGTCCAACTGTCTCCTACTACGTCCGATGGTGCGGAACACACCAAACAGTCATGTCGCTGACCGCGTCAAACCATCCGACTGCATCCGACCCAACTGCTGATGATCGCCCCGGTGTGTCCCGGCCTTAACGCATGATACTTCACTGCCCCCCTCTCCTTCTTCCCCCGACTCTTTTTTTTTTTTTTAATAAAGACTAAAGTTAGAGTTTTGACATGGATAAACCAATACACGTGTGAAGTGGATTTCAGGCGTGATGGTGCGTGATCTGAGCCACAAACTGTCCGACTTCAGTACAGGCGTATTTCCCCTCCTCTCATTGTGGCCGTGCACTCTCGTTCACAATCCAGGCGAGGTGCAGTTCATCTCAAACGAGCCAAATGCAACAAGTGAACGAGCTAAAGCAACATGAGTGACCAAAAAGACACATTGCTAAATGGACAATTCTGCTTCAAATCGTCACCAGACAGCAATATAGACAAAACAAAAGTTATGTGCAGTCTATGCAAGGGTGAGTTCAATTACCACTGGAGTAACACAGTTCATAGTATTTACACTGTTGTGAAATAAAAAAAAATTGTTATTAATTGAAGAATTAAACTTATTGTTATTAAAGTTCTAAAAGAGATTACACATGCTTTTTTATGTAAGTTTTGTGTATTTGTTGGTTGTACCTTATTTAGGCAAACTTTGTCTGAGTTCCAGGTCTCAAAGAGACATTTATTTTCTTTGCAAGTTTTGTTTGCATTGCACACGTTTACAGTAAAGTATGTGAAGGTTATTTCAAAATAAATGCTCTAAATTTACAATTTTGTGTTTGTACGTGAATTCATAATGATTAATTGTGATTAATAACTGGTAGTTATTAATCGCAATTAATCGTGATGCATAGAACTTAGGGGTGTAATGATACAGTAACTGTATCGATGTATAAATTTTTTTTCCTATGATACAACTACATCGGTACACATGACCTTGTATCGAATTGTATTGTTTTCTAGGAAGTGAATATCGATACACATGAAGTATTGATCTATAATATCGGAAATATGGAAATTAGAAATTTGTATGTTAAAATAAAACCAGATATGGCTTTTTTGGAGATACATTTTGTGTTTTTAATTAAATAAAATGTTATATTCAACTTTTCTTCACTCTCTGTCTGCTGGACATAATCAACCCCGGCCGTGGTGCTACATTTGAGAGTAAACTTATGATTTTTGGCATAAAGTTGCTGTATCAATTATCGATACGAAGGTGTTGAATCATATCTTATCGTTTCAAATGATCCAATATTGTTCTTGAATTGTATTGAAACACTTCTAATCGTTACATATTTTATCATTACAAAAATGGTATCATTACACCCCTAATATAACTGTTATCTGAGTATACAATAACTGGCCTGGCTTCACCCAGAAATCAGCCCTGCCCTTTATGTGGTTAAAGTACTACTTGTGGCTCTTTGGGCCAAACTAGAATGAATGCCGCTGGCCATTAAAAAATGGTCCCCAGGCCATAGTTTGGACATCTCTGCTGTATATGAACATCTTCATAGGCTCTGTGCATTTACTGTCCATCAGCTTCTTGTTTGTCCATTCTGTGTCTGTCTCTGTCTCTTCACCTGTGTGTTTGTTTATGCAGATCTGAAGAGACATCATCTGTGTATTAGTTGCTCACCGTGCAGTGTATTTATTCCTACACTTGACCTTTACTGTTTCTTTATGCAGCTTTGGCTAAGCCTCCTTCTGCAATCTCCCTTTATTTAAATGAGTTTGTGCTCACATAAGCTTGAGTCTGTGTTTATCCATTCATGCTCCTCTAATCTTAGCCAGTCCCTCGACTATTCACTCTGCAGCCTTCAGCGCATTTTCTTCTTCTGGACCTCAATAGTTTTTATTTCCACTGGAGGCTATGTTTAACCTCAGTGAGCATGACCTTGTAAAGGTGCTTCTCCATCGCATGTACAAGTATTAATAGCTTTTATAGCCATCCAAAAACAGCTTTAGGCACACGTTGGGCACCGTGGCACACGATTGCAACATACAGTGTTATATTAAAATTATAAATGGAAACAATATTAGTTACATTATCTATTTGATATAATATATTTAAATAGATGCAGTATTACATTTAAGATACTGCCTAATCTGCTTTGTTTGTTGCTTTGTTTTATTGGTGCATGGTAGTTTAAAAGTAGTAGTAGTTTAAAGTATTCTATCAACTGAAATGAAAATTCCACACTTTCTTTTGTTCTTTTGTTTTAATGTTAATATCAGTACCATCATAGGTTTCACATCTGCAAACTAAACACTAAAATACAGTACAACTATGCTCCTAGTGTTTTCAGTATATTTGTAGGAATTAACAGGAATTAGCAGCTTTGCAGCACTGGATTCTTCTTGGTAGGAAGTGTATGGATTTCTCAGTTTCTTTCTCTTTTTTACATTTACTTAGGAGTTACTAATAACATAGGCTCTAATTGAATGACAATGCTCATTATGTTTTCAATCTCCAATTTAAATTGTACATTGTGCAGTACCTCAGCACTGTGCAGTCCCATAGGACATATGAATGAGCTCCTGTCATCAATCATGTCCACCTACACAATGGAGGACAACACATACTAACCATAACCAAATTTGAGTATGTTATTTGATAGATTTTTTTTCTTTTATTATAGAGGCAGAGCTCAGATAGGAAATCACAGGAAGAGATGGGAAATCAGAATAATGTTTAAATAAAATAAAATAAAAAATGTCAGATTGTGTTGTGCTCTAAACCAGTGATTCTTACCTGTGTCAGGGACCCAAGAGTAGGCTGTGGTAAGGTTGAAAATAGTTTATTTGAAATCTGTTATGTTATTTTAATTACATAAAATGGTGATCATGGTATAACTAGAGCATGTTGGAGTATAGTTGCATGCACTTCTCGACTGCCTAGAAAGACCGAAAACTATCTCTAAAAAATGGTGGAACAAATTTTAAAATGCATGAGCTAGAAAACATTGTGGTAAAATAATTTAGACAACTGTAAAAAGTGAGTCACAATAATCAGGGATAAAACTGGCTCCCATAATCAAACTAGCCGAAAACCACTGCTCTAAACAAAAGCTGCAGTTAGATGGACAACTATCTCTCCAGCATTCATTATTTGAGTCTTAACAGCTCTTCTTTTTAAATGAAATTCATTTTATTTTAATCATATTCTGAAGAGAACTAGTTGAGGGTCTAATCCACACCTACATTTGTCCACACTCCTCCTGCCTCTCTTTCCCTCCGGTGTGTGCGCATCTGTGTTTCCTCCCAGGGGAACTGAGGCTCAAGTAATGAAATGCTCATTACTGATTCAGCTGGAAATACTGGGGATACATTTACACACCTACACACTCGCGCTGCAGCCGCTAGACGCTCTTCAAGGTCACCTCACATCATGTGCGTCTCTCTGCACTCGAGAATAAAATGTCTGTTGGATACATACAAATTGAGGGGCCAACTAGACTGGGTATAATTAGGGCCTAAATTGACAGTTGTGTACGGTGGACTAGAGGCGTAGGTTATCAGATACCATCATTAAGGCTCTTCACACAACTTCCACAGCCTGCTTCTTGACACCCTTTAATCAGGCTATGCCCACTCGCAAACGTACAATACAACAAATGTGGAGTGTAAACATGTTAACTGCGAGACAAGATACTGAAAAGTGATCTTCACAAAGAGGTCTGGTTGATCAAAGCACTGCTAACATGTTTTTGTAGCGTATGTGGTTATGTGCTGTTTTCAGAGACATGCTGTGTTGTCAGTGGGGAATGTGTGGATGACTGTTGTGCTGAGGTTAAGGGAATGCCCAGACTTTTGTATAATGGTTAAGATCAAACGTTTTCTCAACACATGGACACAGGTGTTATTTGTGGATTTGTGAACTTCATATAAAGTACATTCATTTTCTTCTGCTTATTCCAGACAGTGGTTATAATTGATAGTTCATTTACCCCTGAACTAGAAGATCTCAAGGGCCATTTTATGATTACATTGCAAGATAAGAACAATGGCTTTTTCTGTGGCTGATGGAGACAAACAAGACAAAGGCCCCTTAATGCTAAAAGTTTTTTATTCCAATAGATTATAGAATTAAATTTATTTATATGTATTGTATTTATATGTATTGTATGTATTGTATGTATTGCAGCTTAGCATTTACAAGTGTCTGTGTTCATGTCTGTGAAAGAGAGACAGATGTGCCTGGCTTGGCAGCGTCTGTGTTTCCCAACATTCACCCTGGCTCTGATTTATTGCCCTGGCCCACCTGCTCAGGGCGCTTAGTGTCACCCTTGGGTGAATATTTCCATTGGGTTCCATTTCATTTTGTCCTTATTATTTTAGAAAAGCATCTATATTGCCAGTCGAAAGGGATGGCATTTATTTTTAGGGAAAGAAGTGGATGATGTGTGTCTGGCTTGTCTGTTTTCGGCATTGCATCCCTTTGTCAGTTTAGCTCCAGTGGGGAAGCAGACTGAGCATAAATGGAGCTGTTAGTGTGTCATATGTTAGCATGTAGGAGTAAGGTAGAAGAATTTGGCTGAAGTTCCCTGAGCACCAATCTAGTGATGCTATCCACCGGCAGGATCCTTCAAATGTCACTCCTGTATTCTTATTAACGCGACACGGTGCCCTCATCCCTCACCACAGAAAGGTTACTGCACCCCATGAGTGGGACCGGTGACACTGCTCATCACTCATCTCCCGCTCGGTGTGTGTCTGCACATATTTTCAAACAATCTGCCATATGTGACATCTGGGCTGTTGCTTAGAGACACACACGCCTAAGGGCAAGTGAGAGGGGGGTACTGTCCCACCAGCTTTTCGGACACACAAATACACAGCAGCACTCTATGGCTGTACACACTGGCATGCATATTCAGGCAGCAAGGACAGTGTCAGATTATATTTGGATCACCTCAGAAGAAAGTCTGGATAATATTTTAACATTTTCTTCATCTTGCAAATGTTTTGTAAGGTTGGGTGTGGAATGTGCACGTCCTCTCCATGCTCTCTTTTTGTTCTCTCTCAAAATGTCCATAGATACGCATGTAAATGTAGCTATAGGTCATTTGGTTAATTTTAATCTTAAAATGAATGAGATTGAATAGCTAATAGTAAGTGTATGTCTCTAAGTGTTGACCCTGCTTCAGGTCCATACTTGCTCAGATAGGCTTTAACACCCCCCTCAAAGCATGCCTAACGGGACAAAGCAGAAGAAAATAAATGAATGAAAGTGTGTGTGTTCCCTTATATGTATCATTGCCATTATTTCTCAAGATAGTGGCTCTACAGATACATGTAAACATCTATACCAGCCATTCCCAAAGTCAAGTGTCCCCTTAAAAATCTGAAAATCGCATGCGGACTCTCAACAATAAAATTTCACTCTTAATCAAAAGACTTTGTTATGGTTTTCCCCATAGATTTCTATTAAAAACATTTTAAAAAATCAGTAACACTTTAGAATAACTCACACTATTAAGCATTATTTAAGTATTAGCTTAGAGTTATTAACCAGTTAACTGGATATTTACAAAACATTACTTCAACATTTTCAAGCAACATTGAGTTATAAACATTGTTATGAATGTTTAATTCTTTAGGTACAATTAAAAACATCAGTGGTAATTCAGGATCTAAAAACTATTCTAAAAACAACTCAGTTTATTGTAATTATTGTTAATTGCATGTTTATTAACACTTTATTACTGTTTCATAAAGTGTTATCAAAAAAACAGGCTGTTGGCTAAAATATCTTCAAAGTAGTATTTTAAACAACTATAATTGTACTGTAATTGTAATTTGTTCACAAACTCAATTTCTTTTTATGTACTTAATGGAGACAACCTCTCGGGGACCCCCTGCAGTATCTTTGCGGCCCACCAGGTGGCCTCGGACCCCACTTTGGGAACCACTGATCTATACCTTTCTTTATAGGTTATCAAAAACTATTCTCAGTTTTACCTAATGCTAATGTTGGTGTTTCCATGGTAGCAAAGAACTTCCAAATATTCTGTCAAACCAACTTTTGGCGACACATTTTTTTTCAATTTAAGCAACTTTGGTACAGAAACAAGAAGTCATTTTACATCCAAACTGTGCTGCCAAAAGGTTTTACATTTTATAAAGTATTTTCTATTTAAGATAAAACTAAAAGCCTTCATTCCTCGTTTAAATTGGAAATCTTTCCTTTCCAGATGCAACACCAGGTTTCCATTCAGATTTAGACCAGCCACGCACAATGAGAAATAAACAAAAACACACGCTGTTCCCTATCTCTGAACCCAGTGTCACAGCTGTTTGCCAAGAGAACTCACAGTAAAGGACAGATGCATAGTTGGGGACTATTATGCTGAGTGAAAGGTATCTCAATGAAAAAGCAAGAAAATGTGATGTTTCTTCTTTCTTTGACGAGAGATTATCTGACAATGTGTTTGAACTCTGTATATATAAATAAACATAGTCTGAGCCTGGGTATACTGTAGTTCAGTGTTCTTTCTGCTGTCTGAATTATGAGCCCAAACTCACCTCATTCCTGTGCCGCTGAAAGAAGCTCTTTGTCTATTGTGCTTCGGGGACAATGTCTATTATGTCTATTGTAGGAGACAGAATCAGATTTCTGCCTACCCAGGTGTGTGTGTGTCTGTGTATATAGATGTGTGTGAACATGCGTCCCGGTGGCACACTCATGTCCTAATCCTCTCATTTACCTGGACGCCCCACAAGGAGATTGGAGGCCTGCCAGCTCGCAGATGTTATTATGGTACGCACTTTTAATGGCCACATACACAGGCAGCCTTCACCAGCTGCTGTTTCATATTCATACATGTTTTTGTTTGTGCCACAGTGCAAAGCTGAGCATGGGTGGGGTCGTGTCCATAAATCTTTCAGGTCTCAACAACAACCAAATGGCTGTAAATAATGCACAAACTAGTGAAAGACTAAAAACACAACTAAAATCACTTCCACAAGTCTTAATGTTTCTTTTATAGATTTATTTATTTATGAGGGGATTTTATTCTTAAAACTGGCTTTCCTAGTTTAATTAATCTCTGCAAGCGCTTGTTTGCAAAGTGTTAATCTGGAACATTTCTCAAAAGTGTGTAGGATGTGCTGTGGTAGGATCAGTTTACAGAATACCCAACGAAATACCAATATTACAAACTGGCTACATTTATACTAGTTCAAATGTATGTGTAGTAATATCCTGATGTTGTAGTAAACATTGCATAGTAGAATAATTGCATACTCTTCCACAGTTATAGCAATGCCTATAATTATACTCTGGGGTGCATGGTAGCAGAGTGGTTAGCGCACCTGCATGTGATTTCCCAAAGTCTTCCCTGTGTTTCTATGGGTTCCTTCTGCGGACTCCGACTTCCTATCACCGCTCAAAGACATGCCTAAGGCCCATAGTTGCTGAGATATATAAGGAAGAAGATGAATTAATTAATGAATAATTGAAAGAAAGCGATGGGATTTTTTGTTTAAAAAAAACGGTGCGTATCAGTGTACTCACCATACAAAATCATAAGGGTGTGTAGATGTAAATAGCTTGATGCTGCTATAATGTTTGTTATAGAATCTACATTTTCAGGATGTACTTAAAGCTGTTATAATGCTATGTTTTGTTGTGCAATGACTTCTCCGCTTTCCCTTTTCCTTTTATGGGACTGCAGATGAGAATTAGCTTTGTAAGCTAGAATGTGGTACAAGCATCTCTGCTCTTTTGAGCTTAATGTATTTTTTTTGCATACTGTCCAAATAAAGAAATCAATGAAATGAAAAACAATCCTAATTCATATTCCAAGATGTGAGGGTCCTCAATCTGATACATAATATCAGGAGGCTTGTTGTTTGAATGATTCCATAGACTTGAACCTATGTTTTACTAATTCATGTTAAACTTTAATAAAATATCTGTCCTATGATGAAAGGAGGTAAAATTATATGTGCTATTGTATGTAGGCAAATGAAATCTCTCCACCTAAGCTATGAAGTTTCTGTTTAACTTTTGAGCCCTCACAGCAGCCTTTTACTTGTCTATTCTCTTTTATTTCCAGGTGATTCATCCAGCGGCCTCAGTCCCAGGATGAAGGAGGTGGTCCCTCCCCCTCATGGGGCCGTCCCTCCTCATCAGCGCTCCCCTCCACAGGTAGGCCACCACCACATGTCCATCTACACACTCCCTTTTGAATTCGCTTTATTCTTTTATCCCATCTCTCTCTTTGTCAGGTGGCTGTCCGAGGTGGCGCTCCTCCACTGGCCGCTCGGCACGTACCTTTGACCTTGGTCGCCATGGCGTTTCTGCTGTTGTCACCATGGGAATTCCGCTGACCTTCAGGAGACAGATCCTTTTGGGCGCAGGGACAGAGAGATAACCACAGGCTGTGTGTTTAGTGGTTGTGTTAGAAGTGTAGCACAGTTCAGTCACTCTGACAGCTCTTGGTTGAGGAGCACGCTGCTGTGAAGACAAGCCTCAAGTGCACATGTATTGTTTTGTATTACCTTTACTAACTTCTACATGACATTTTTTATTTTACGTGGTAGGGCAGAAGGCAAAGCACTACTGACTATTTGAAGAGACATGTAAATACATATGTTTCTTATGCAAAGATTCTATATATTTGTAAAGAGTTTCTATAGCTGTAAATAGGGAATAATATACAGTAAATAATGCATTATTACGAAAATGCATGTTTGGCTAAGTGATATTTCATATTTATTTACATTATGTATGTAACAATATGCATGACTATGAAGCCAGCCAGTATTCAGTCATTCCCCATATACAAAATATGTAGGAGAAGTAAATGCATTGAGGAGTTTATTTTAAATATGTTTCTCTAACACTAAGAATTTCAGTGGTTAGCTACACATATCTTTCTAAAAGGTCCCCAGATCCCAGCTTCTTCAGTGTCACTGCTAAATTGCTAGTGACAACCCATTTCCTCTTTCTATTATTCATCTACAGCCAAGAATAAACGTTCTCTCTTCTCTTTTCCTATGTAATGTCCATTACCCAAGAAGAAACATAAATCATGTACGTTTTTCACAGTTTGAATGTTAAAAAAGATGTCAGCAAAATGGATTATTTCTTTTAACTGTTTGGTTAGTTTGGGTTTATGGGGGTCAAAATCTATGCTCAGCTTTTGGTTGGGTTTTATTTGGACAAATTTGCATAAAGTTTATTTTCAGCTTGTTCATAATGTTGATTCAAGATTTATCTGTACATAATATATATATATATATATATATATATATATATATATATATATATATATATATATGTATATATTGTATTTTTTTTTTTTTTTTACCATTAAATTCCCACTGAGATTAACAGTCTCTTTTTCAGATGAATCCTGGCCCCATAATTTAATAGTGATTGGTAATGTTATACAGTGATCATGTGGCATAATGAATTAGACATTATATAACACTTCTGTGAGATTGCTATTTCAAAAGACCATTTTTTTCTCAGTAAGATGAAATTAAAAGAGTTCTATTATTGGTTACATAAAGACCCAATACAAAAAGTCTGTATACACTAATCTAACCTTAGAGCAACAAACTAAATCCTAATTGTGATACAACTGTTATTGTCTCAGTATCTTCTGGGATATTGCATCTCGAGACTGATCTAAGTACAGCTGTGCCACGTCCAAACATGTAAATGAATGATAATTGATATTAATTATGATCATGACGCGCTTCTGGCTCTCTGTTGGATGTCAAACCTCCACATGGTGCACAACAGGACGGACAACTGGAATACTGATGAAACAGATTGAGAAGTGAAGGACGCTGAGTGCATTCTGAGCAGGCCTCTATCCTCACCATTATAGCCATTGTAGTGTATTCACTGTAGCTATATACAGGGTTTGTTTGATCAGGATTGTATTAAGGGAAGTGACTGTTTGCACTGAAGATTAAAATTTCATATTGCTGAGTTTAGGCAGGGTTGGATATTGCTGACAGATGAGACTGTTTAGAAATACCATTAAGAGCTTAACTGTGCAGTGGAATTTGGGCACCAAGCCTAAATATCATCTTGCGGGATGCTTTTACATCAAAACCAAGCAACCATATATGTTATTACGCCATTACTAGATACATACAAACAAGTGAGGTGACATTTTGAGTGCAAGACAAGTCTTCCATCCTTTACAACCAATGCCAAGTGCCCTCTGACACAACTGTCCCCTCACCATATTAGATAATAGATACATAGATGGTTGTTATAGTTGTAATGTATTTGACAGATAAAGTGTAAAAAGTATATTTTTCATATAAAACTACTAAAAACCTACCAGTGTATATTTGTATACTGTACAGACCAGTGCTTCAGTGGCACAGATATGACAGCTGGGTCTTCAGAAGGAGGTAAGCCAGACATTGAGATGTGCTTTGTTGCAGTGTTAGAGGTTCAAGAAATGACTAAATGTATATTTTATTTATGATTAATAGTTTTTTTTTATGATCATGTGTGGTTGTTTTATATGAATCACACACAAGGGATGCAATAAAACAATTTGTTAAAATGTATTGCTCACTAAAGCTGCTGTTGCATCACATAAAATTAATTAATTAATTAATTAAGGTGTATGTTGTCAGTTATTTTTAATAATTAAATTCCCTGAATTATTAAATGCTATGCTGTTTGTTATTTTGTGGGAAAACTATGATGTAAGTAATTTGGTGCAGAGCTGTAACACTGGTTACTGGTTATTGGAGTGGGAGGAATCTATAATGCAGGAGGTGAAGATTGTTTCCTTGTAGTTACCATCTAGACCTTAACAGGATAGGTTTGGGGGCCAAGCTCTCAATCATTTTGTAAACTAAGTAAAATTTAACACAGTAAACATTTTGTTTCTTTAAAAATATTTGAAGCACAGGTTTCATGAATGGTTTGGTTTCACTAATCAACTAATCAAACTTCACTAACTCAGCGAAGTCTCTCAAGCTTCACAAAACACTTCACATTTTTCTACACTGCTGGTGGAGGCTAGTTATCTAGCCAAAGTCCTGGGGCAGACTGACATAGACGTGGGTGCCATTCTGCACCTACGGCCCCTCCAACCACCTCCAGTTTCAGATTAACCCTATCAAAAATTACATGCTTACAGTTGTTTAATCAGTTAAACCAGTAAACAGTGCTAAAGTTTGGGGGCCCTAGATCACCCGTGGGGCCATTTGCAGCTGTTTACCTATAGGAAAGCCATCTCTGGTTAGAAGTCTCTGGTAATCAGTACCTTTCCCAAACTTGTGGGTAAAGTAGTTCAAACAGGCCCAAGTCACACCTCGTAATAAGATCTCCAGCTAAGGTCCTGAAGACAAATATCTTCAGACTACAGTTGTCAAAGGCTCTGGGCTGTTTTCGTATAAGTGGGTGAACACAGATTTAATCAGATACATTCAAAAAGTTATTAAGAAACATGTCTCATATTTCATTGTAAAATTACAGACAAAACATGGCACTCCCATGTCTGTGATCTCGACGTGAACCCACGGATGATTAAGGTTACTGGGATGTTACACAGGTGCACAAGACCTGGCGGCTTTCTAAATGCAACTGATACATTTTAGGTGTTGGCAGCCAAACTAGTAACTGTTTACTGATCACATTTTACTATGTTCCTGTAAAACCTAATCCTGTTTAAAATTAATTACATATTTTAAAGGGACCATTGTGTTTTATGTCATCTTCCCACGACTATTGGCTTCAGTTGACCTGGGCATGTTTGTCAATATGGCATTAGATATTTGAAAATGACTTAACTGAAACAGGTTGCTCACACAGGTTAAAAGTGGTTGAGTAAAGCTATTGGAGCTGCAGATATGTGTGTGTGTGTGTGTGTGTGTGTGTGTGTGTGTGTGTGTGTGTGTGTGTGGGAACTGAGTTGCAGCTCTTTGGCCTCTGGTTCTTTGTGAGATTACTGTGATTGGATTGGCATAGTGAAGAGGCTGGCATTGCTTACCCTGCTGGCACGGGACCCTGCCAGGGGATGATCGCAAATAAAGACATCATTGAATGCAAATCGTCATGGAGATGAAGATGCAGTGAAAGAGGTGGAAAATGTACAGGGGTGTGTGTGAGAGAGCTCCGATTTCTCACACTAAGGCTGGCACAGTCACATCCAAAAGAACATGTTACACCTAAACAGTATGACGTAAAAAGAATAAGTTTATCTAAATGTACAGTACTGTGCAAAAGTTTTAGTGAGGCGCGAAATAATGCTGTTAAGTAAGAATGCTTTGGTAAATATGGAAGTGTATTTTTAGGTTTTTTAATGATTTTTTTAAGAAAGGTCAATAATGGACCACGGACAAAATTATTAGATGCAGGAGTGTTCTGTGGGTATCTGTACCATTTTGAGAAACGGACTAAAGGTTTTGTGGCACAATTGAAATAGCATTTACCCCTGAACTAGAAGATCTTTGAGCTTGAGTCCAGTCCAGTGCCTTGGCAGAGGTCTACATTCTCTCAGTGGTTCTGGTTTTGACTCTTTTTATTTATTTATTTATTTTTGCAATTCTATGTATTTTTGTTGTGCATTTCTTAGCTCATAGCCTTTCATAAAAATCCATTTAAGTCTTTTGCACAGTACTGTATTTTTCATGTTAGGTTTTTTACTGAATCACAAATAAACAGCTGTACTTCATGACAAAAGTGTAAAGAGCATCTCCTAAATAATCATCTTCAACCCTGCCAGCACTAATGAAATCAAAGCTCTAATTACCGTATCTGAGTCTATTCCAGGAATTATGATTGAGGTTTGCACTTTGAAATCACATTTGTCTGTATGTTCAGCCTTCCAGACACTCATAATATCTCATGTTACCTGCCGTGGCCATGTTTCAGCACTCAGTGCTTTTCCAGCTGTCTCTGATTACACAGAACCTTGTTGTCTCCATGCCTTGTGGCCTTTACAGGTGTACATGCATGCCCTGCACAGACAGAGGTGCACATAGGCAGTATTATTAATATGTGCATGTATATAGCTGATAAAAGTTCAGGAATTACATCACCAGAGGGACTATCTATTTCCATGACATTGCTTGTTCTTGATATTTTAGGTCAATTGTATTGTACAGTTCTGCCGCAATGAGAAATACACGATACAGCATTTATTAGGAAGTACCCTTAAAAATAATCAGAGGTGGAAGAAGTACTCAAAATCAAGAAAAAGTACTGCTACTAAACCTACTATTACTATAATAACTACTATGCTGCTACTACAATTATTACTGCCATTACTATTACAACTACTATGACTATTACTTCTGTAAAAGTAATAGTAAAAGTACTCAACTACAATTATAACTTTTATGCTGCTACTACTACTATTACCGCCCCTACTAAGATTACAACTAGGGCTGTACACAGATTTTTTTATAACGAGTCCACCATGTAAGGCTGAGGCCAAGGTTAGACCTGGTTTAGATCTGGTTTAAGCCTGTTTTTGTCCCCATTTAGACATGGTTTAGTCCTGTTTTAGACCTGGTTTATGCCGTCTTTGGTCCTGGTTTAGTGCTGGTTTACCACTGTATGCATTTTACTAAGGTCTTCTACTATCTATACAACTACTACTACTATTCCTTATATAAAAGTAATGGTAAAATATAGCCATAATATTCTTACCCAGTTTAATGTTTTGAGATTACATGGTTTTATTCAGAGCAGAGAACATGGCTCACCCCTTTAAACTGCTTCACCAACACTCTCTCAGTTCTCTCACCCGATCGACCTTTAGGTGCTCAGCTCTTCATGTTACTCCTACTGGATCTGAATGTGTAGTTCATTGTTTGCTTATTGCTCCTGGCTGTGTAACAGACTCCAGCATATCAATACATGCTGATTGAACATAATAAGGCGGGAGCATGGCACAGGTCTAAATTTGGGCTTGGACTTGTTTAACTCTGAAAGCTGATCAACTTCACAGCGGTTGGCAGCCTGCATATTATTCCCCGTCGCGTACCGTCAGCTCCAGAGCCACCAGAGCAATCAGGGATTAAGTGTCTCGCTGAAGGGCACTTTAACAGCGATCCACCGTCTCACCCTGGAACGCCTATTCTATCTCACCTATCCCAGCTGAGATGCAAACTGCTAAATGTTTCTGTTAAGTGCAGAACCAAAAAGTCACTGTTTTTACACTGGTTTTGGCCCACAGCCTTAGCCTCAGGTTCAGGCAGGTTCACGTTGGCCTGGACAGCATCCAACCTTTCACTCCCTTGTCATTATGTCAGTATTTATTGGCTACGACGCTGCGATCCTATCTTGAGTGACAGACAGTTTGGATTGAGAGTGGCAGGTTAGCTATTAATAAGAAACATGAGTTTATAATCAGTCCGTCTGACTGCACCATTTGTGTAGCTGCTTGTCGGGAGGGGCACTCCAAGTAACAGGTGTCACTGTGGAGGTATGAGTCAGAGTCAACAACATGGATCTATGTAGAGATGGAAGAAGTAAAAGTAAAGGTAGTCAACAAGATTATTATTACAATTATTATTACTACTTTCACTAGTAAAAGTTAGTAAAAGGTACTGAATGTAAACCTTTACTTAAATACAAAGAGTTTTGCATAAGTATAACTAATAGCACTCCTATTACTACTACTGTCCCAAAACCAGGCTCTGACTAAAAAAGTACTGAAAGTAAACTTTACTTACAAAGACCCACTACTACCATTACTATTACTTCTACTACTATAATAATAACAATAATAATGCATTAGTCTTATAGTGCTTTTCTAGACACTCAAAGTCAACCTTCACTTTGACGTGGGTGACAGAAATGTGGCTGCCATTTTGCACCAACGGCCCCTCCAATCACCAAACACACAATCACACTGACAATGACACAGGTGTTTTGCCCAAGGACACAAAGACAGTGTGCAATGCTGGCAGCGGGGAATGAGCTGCCAACCTTTGGGTGAGTGGGTGAAAGTCTCTACCAACTGAGCCACTGCTGCCCCTCCTCCTCCTCCTCCTCCTACTACTACTACTTCTTCTACTACTACTACTACTACTACTACTACTACTACTACTACTACTACTACTACTACTGCTACTGCTACTACTACTACTACTACTGGTGTACCCAAATTAGGTTCAAACCCAGTACCCTCTGATTACTTGATGAATTTGCCACCCACCCACTGTACTTTCCCACACTTTGAAATACTCAAACAGTTCCAGGTGCAACCAAAAATCACATGCTTCAAGCTTTTACACATTACACATTTTACACAGAATTTGCTGCAAAGGAAATAGCTGTCATTGTGATTTTCAAGCATAAAGTGATGACTAAATTCCTTCAGCACAAATCAGATTCATACATAGGTTGCAACATGCAGGCTGAAGCAGGCTGAGCATTTTTGTCTTTCATTATTTTCCAGCCTGACAGTAATATGCTCTAATGTTCACAGGTATGTAGTTAGAAATATCTGAAGATTTATGTGCATGATATTAAAGGTATTTGTGTCAGACTTGTTGAATGGTAATGAACATTAAAAGGCCCTCTGTGACTTGATGTGTAGAGTTAAAATGTTTTATCACTTCCAAGGAAAAAAATAGCGATGTTATTTTATATCATGGTTACAGGTGTGGGCTAAATATTCTGTTATCACTACCAAAGGTTTGACCTGATCTCAGACATCTGATAATGATCTTCACTTGACATTTAGATTAATGAAATGTAGCTAAATTTTATAGTCATCAGTTATTTTTGTACTTGAGGATATTGTTGGTAAGGAATGCCAAATTTGTCATCAGAATATATTTTAATGTATCCTGACAGTGTATAAAAAATTGGTCAATAAATCTTTGAGCAATTACTCTAAACTGCCTGAAGACCACTGTTTCCTCAGGAAAGCTCAGTAATGGGCCAGTGAAGAAATTAGGATTTGGTGAGAATTTGAAACACAGTCTGGATCATCCAGGATTTATTTATTTATTATTTTTATTTATCTTTTGCAGATTTTGTGACCTCTGTGAGATAGAGCCAAAGATATTAACTGTTTTAGGGTTTTAGTGGATTCCTTACCTTTATGAAATACAGTTGATGGACTTTGGGGCCTCACTTACCCCTGAAATATAAGAAACTCAGCTTGCATCCAGGTCTGGGTACTACATCTGCCATTGCAAGACAGGAACACTGCCTATATACTCCCCAAGAGCTTAAAAACACACAATTTTCTGTTAGACTTAGACAGACTTCACTGATCCACAAGGGAAATTACTTGTTATTAAGCTTATAGGATTATTATCCTTTGCAAACTTTGCATAAAATCAAAAATGACCAAACATAATTCTAAACTGATATGTTAAAATCTGGATATAAAAAAAAGGTAAAACCTTTCTGGATGATCCTAATCACTCTCACTTCCCTGGGCTGATATAAACATCTTCTTCCCTTGAGCCAGACTGGCTCGTATGTGTAAGTCTTTTAACACATTAATCCTAACACCGCTGAGCTTGCCAAGGCAATAAATCATTGGTTGGATTAACACTTGCCCCAACGTTAGACTGGGTGCGTAGAGAACAGAGCAGGCAGCCGTGTACAGTATGTGTGCCTTATTTTCACTTTGAAAGATTGTGCCGTTAGAGGTGTGTCCTTTAGGTGACTTCCAAATTAGGCTGACTCTGTACAACATCTAACAAAAAGACAGTCAAGGCCAGAATGGCTGGTTTATACAGTATGGGTGGGCCATGGGTCATTAGAGGAGCATTAGGCAGAAAATCGGGGGGAAAAAACACATCCTTCTTTCTTTTGTCCTAAAACTTTTATAGAAAAAGGTCACTGCTTCTACCACGAGGATCAATCATTTACTATGTACAACACTAACCATATTTTTTTTTAATCTGCAATGTTGCATGGTTTGGAGACAATGGCATTAAGGAAAACAAGATGAAGACCGGAGGTAGCAGGTTCTCTGTGAAAGTGACAAGGATGGATAGGATTAGGAATGAGTACATCAGGGGGACAGCTTATGTTAGATGTTTTGGAGAGAAGAGGCCAGACTGAGATGGTTTGGACATGTACAGAGGAGGGATAGTGAATATATGGGTAAAAGGATGCTGAGGTTAGAGCCTAAAAGGAAGACCAAAAATGAGATTTATGGGTGTAGTGAAAGGGGAGATGTAGTTTGCTGGTGTGAGAAAAGAGTATGCAGAGGACAGAGTTCAATGGAAGCAGATGATTCACTGCAGCGACCCTTGGAAGTGAACAGCCAGAAGCAAAGAAGTTATTTTTTTTAAATCGTTCCTCAAAAGAGCTTAATTTAATTTCTGCTCTCATAAACTGGAGTTAAAATATTAGACTTCTTGGCTGTACTTCCTATTGCATAAAAAGCTAAGGCACAGACCTATCCAAAATTAATATTGCTCAACCTAATATATCATATCATTGGGCCTTTATCGCTCTCATTTGCACCCAAAAATAAAATAATAGAAATATTATTCAAAGAAGGGCTCTTGCAGTAAACCACACTTACACAGCAAAACTGAATATAAAAAAGTATCTACATTTACAGTTCATTGGGGATAATTTTAATTAACTTTCTCTAACCTCAAGTCTGTCTGTGTTGAGTTCATTCATCCATTGCTCTACACAATCCAACTTTGTAAATGTATAATTAAAACTTTTTTTCAAGCTTAACTGTTATCTAGAAATAATTGATTTGCTGCATGTCAGTCAGGGCTGTTGTGACCTTTCCTGGCCAGCCGCGCTTCGACCCGGCACTGCTGCGAGGGAGTACCTGGGATGTGAGTAACCGGACAGGGTTGGACAGCTCATCGGTCACATCCACAACCCCAAATTAGCCGCTGGAGGACACTAACTCTCTCTCCAGACCAGTGCCCCTGTAAGTTATAGACAGCATGTAAAGCTATGAGTCACCAGGACCTAGTTTTGCCAGTTTTTCGCATTTGACTATGGTTGTTTTGTTTTTGTTGCACTGTTATGCTCCATTCCTGTGTACAGTACAATGCCATTCTGTTTCTGTGCACCATCCTTCACATTTTGCACACAGCTGCTGTCTTTGCACTGTTGCCATTTTTTTGTTTTTTTTAGGTTTGACTTATGAGAGACCAGAAGCAGCACTCTGATTCTCCTGTATGTCCTGTACATTTAAATAAATCTTATGGTATTTAGCAGATACATCGATGCTTATGGACAGCTGAAGTGATTGATTAACTGGTTAGAATGGTTATTATTCAGTTTCTTTCTATTCAGACACACACAAAAATGAAGCAGTGACTTGGTAGCCTAATGTTTAGATGGATTAGGCTACTAGCTGAGAGCATTTGAAAGAGAGTATAGCTTAATTGTTCTTGCTTCAGAGTGATCAGGACATACAAAAGGTGGTGGAAGTACAGAAGAAGTGGATGAACACCTCTAGTGGAAACCAAAGTTCAATGTAGTTAGCTCAGCATTTCTTCTCTAGGGTGACCAGATTTTCAGAGCCAAAAACTGGGATACATTTTTTTTTCATCACGGTGCATTTTAACTCACCAAGTGACAAAAAACCTTCAGAAATCCATACAATTTTCTGTCAAGTAATTAAAGTATGTGACTCTAGGGCTTTATTAATACAAATAATGACATAGTAAGTAATTTTAGTGACAGAAGTCTTTAAATAAATGTGTTTTAATTTTCGTTTTTTATTGGTCAAAATGGGGACAACTGGGATAACGTTTGTGGAAAAATAAAACAAGACAGACTCCTGTTATAGGTCTTGGCATAATAAAAAAACAACATAAAAACATAAAATGCGTGAATTACGCAGCTAAGCTCATTATTAAATTTAGATAACAAAACGTAGACAGTGCTCAGGACAAGATGATGTTTCTCCAGAATCGTTTCCGCTTTGTCTCCCGAGTATTACGACCTACAGCCTACAGGAGGCGCAGTTCAGCTCAAATACAGGAAGCGCACAAAGAGAGAAAGTGGAGTGGGCATCACACTCCCATCTGCACACGCTCAAAAGCACGCGTTTCATTGTCCCAAAGCCTAGAAACAAGGATTTAGCGGGGAGCCTTGTCGTCAGCCTGATAATTCATTCCAATACACGGCTTCTTCCATTGTGTTCTGGACTTATTTCCTTTAAAATGAACAGATAAACCTACACCGGCTTCAACACCTGCTCTCCCTGTCTCACTCCTTCGCTCTGTCTTTTGTCTTTGGCATCTCTGCAGCCCCTCGCACTGTACCGGTGGCAGTAGTCAGCGAAGGAAGCGGAGGAGGAACAGCAGCAGGAGCAGCAGGAGCAGCAGGAGCAGTAGCGGTGAACCTGACACCTACAGCCGCGCGTCGCAGCCTCCTCTCCCGCAGGAACAGCTCCTCGCATCCGGCAACCGCACCCGGAGCCCTAGTTGTCTCGTTTCGCGACTTTTAATTGTTTTTCTCCAGACTGCTGCAAACTCTGATTCCGAGCAATAACAAAACGCTGCTGCTTTACAATCTCGGGACTTGAAAAAAAATCACCAGGATCTGCTGACTTGTGGAAGAAAAGTGGTCCACCTGGGAGAGGAAGATGCGGCTACTTCTGTTGTTGTGTCTCTGTTCAGGACTGGGCCCGGTGAGAGGAGCGGACCGGAGCTGCTCGGACCTGCGGCAGTTCTACGCCGGGAAGGGCTTCACTTTGGCCGGGGTCCCGCAGAACGAGATCTCCGGTAAGTTTTTTTTTTTTTTTTTTTTTTTTTTTTTTTTTTTTAGGAAACGACTACAGCCTGCCTGAGCACCTAAACCACCCACTGTAGCCTGTTATCCCTCTGAATTATGATTGATGAGCTTCCTTGCAACCGCCTCTATATTGCACAATGGGATGGCTTGTCAGGCACTCTTTAATTGCTCTGGAGCCTATCTTTATTTTATTATACCTGTTTATGGTGCAGATCCAATATTCCAGTCAAATTGAGGATATAGACTTGATTTCATGCAATAAATCTGCTCATAAAACCTGATTAGCTCTGCTTTACTGGGCTTCATATCTAGTTTTACTATCACTTATTCATTTTACTGTACATTGTTCCTGTTTGCCATTTTCTCTACTCTCCCATTTTTAAATGAACCATACCCCCCTTGTTACACCCCATCCCGCACATCTATATTAGCCTACAGTGCTTTCTGGGGCATTTTCATTGTTCCTTGAGCTAAGCTGGGGCGAGTATGGCAGGTGGGTGTGAGCCATGTGTCTTGTGGAGCTATTACAGTTGTCTATACCAGGGCATTTATCAGTGTGCTGCAGGTGTGACCAGCTTTTAATATCAACTCTAGGAAGAAAATGTAGATTTACTTTTTGCCAGTGGCCCAAGTTGTCTTGAATAGGACTCAACAGTAATGTGTTGTGGTGGTAGAGGAATATTTATTGTCTGCTTCTGCCAGCGTGACTGTGACTCACTAGATGCTGAGATTTGCATAAGCTAATAATTTAGGCAAGCCGCAGGCAATACCCAGCGGCGGATATGCATTTGCAGGTTTACAACTTATGCAGCAACAATGTTAAACCAATGGAGAAAGCATGAGTACAGATGTAGGGTTGTGTTTGCAAATGTTGTTAGGGTTTGAGAAAGTGCAGTGCAATTTTGTGGCACAGTACTTGTTACTTGATTCTGTAGATTGTGCAGGAAACTTCTTGTAAGAATGATGCAGTATATCAGAACAGACCAACTTATAAATATATGCAAGCCATTCTGAGTCTGAATGTAAGATGCATAGGCAACACTTGGTCACCAGCCCATTGCAAGACAAGGCAAGACAGACTGTACAAGACAACTTTCCTTAACATTAGACCAGAGGTGTCCAAACCACGGCCCGTGTGCCACATGCAGCCTGCAGATCATTTTTTATCGGCCCTTGGGATTCCTTCTCAATTGGCCCAAATTGGGTAAAAAACTTCTAAGCAGTGAAAAGTGACTCTATATTCCAACTTTTTACATGTCTTTCAGCTCTTCTTCTACCAGAGCGATTGCTGCAGCTGCTGCCCCCTAGTGGCACTGCAGCAGTGGGGTTCCCTGTATGTAGTCATGTCTCAGTTATTATATTTGCACAGCAGTTGTATGGAGTATTTTCTACACATCAATAACTCTATAACAAACATTTTTGTGGGAGATGACTGTGGTTGGTGGTGCCAAATTTCAGCCATACTATGTTTTGGTCCCAAGCCTGGATAAATGCGTGGTTGCAGCAGGGCACTGAGAATAAAACCTATGCCAAAGTACCCATTTGAATATTCAGTGTGGAGACTTGTGCAAGAAAAGGAGCAGTCGAATCTGACTTGCTATTAGGGTGAGGCGAAATCTGTCACATCTAGTGAGTGGCCCTCTTCTGCATACATATTTTACAGTTTTTGGCCCCAAAAAACAAAAATGTTTGGATACTCCTTTATTAGACCCTCCATCAAGGTAAGGGAAAACTCTAAAAAGGAAGGAGGATTTCCACTCCCAGGACCGACTGGACATGCAACAAACATGTCAAGGAAAGTTGAAAAATGACACATAATATAATAGCAAGTGGCCAGTGTTGAATTACATCTTCTAAAGAATCCTGCCAACAGTCACTCTTATGAACGTATTAGCACTTCATGCATAGTTCTATATTAAATTACACTTTTGCATCATTTATAAAAATTCAAATAATCCCCTGAACGTAACCCTGAATGCTCTGAATCTAACCTGCACACAGTTCTAATTCTTCAGTAGAGAGGGCCTGGATTGATGTCCCATTCACTACCCTAACCCACCTGCAGCCTTCAAGTTAAAGTGTGACTTCCCAAAACAGAGAATATAGAACTTCATTAATGTCAGTACCCAATGGGACAATCACAGCTGATAAATATACAGTATTACTATGCTGCTGTGAAATTTTAGATATTGTTCGGAGTCCCGACACCCTTTCTCGTCAGTTATTGAGCCTTCCAGCTCGTCAGGCTTGTCATGTGTTTAATCAATCAATCAATTACCCGACCAGTCACATAATCAATGAGTGAGATATCCAGGCAGTCGAGCAGCCAGCCAATCAGATTGCCCGCCAATCATTTAGCCAGTCATCTAGCAAACCAGTCAGCCATAGAAACATTGCATATCTAAATATCTGCTCTCTGCGTTCACAAAAAGGTACTTTACAGACCGGCCTTGAGAAATCCTGTCTCTTTGAAGGGATCTGCCACATAACACAAGGAAGAATAAAAGATGAAAGAAGACAGATGGAAGTGTTTGGTTTGATTTGAAGGTCATTTCATGTAGTGTCAAGAAAAATGGTCTAATGGTGCACCTGAGTTTTTTAATATCCTGCTTTATGTTTATACTGAGGTAGGAGTGACAGCTTTTGACGTAGAGACAGGTAACAGACAGAGGAGACAAATCAAAGCACGGACAGTGAGGTGGGCTGACAGACATGGAGCACGTGAGTCACTCAAGGTCTCCGGCTGCGATTGGTTGACAAGTGACGACAAGGTCAGACACGGCAGTCTCCCTTCCTTTCCATTAAAAACTCATGTTTTATTGACAGATGAAAAACACAACGCTTCTTCAGCCATGAGGACCTTGATCTGCTCTAGTTATTTGAAGCTGGGGTGCTGCCCGCCCTGGATTCATTAAAACTGACGTCCAGATAGGAACAGAAAGATGGCGACAGGCAGCAGTATTTCCCTCAATAAGGTCTCCTCAATCTTTCTCATCTCTCAGACCCAAGGTTGGTAATTTTAGCTTTTCGGGTTTCAGTGGTGATACAGGCTTCTGTGTGTTCTCTGTAACCCAGTCAGGAGAAAGCGAGAGCACGCCACAGCTTCTCATGTAAACACAGCTGCCTGGGTTAGTCATGTTTATATTTGAGGAGAATCAGCTGATGCCAAAAAGTAACCTGCTCACTCATATTCCATCACTAGCTCCACCAAGGAGGTTGAGTTTTTTCCGGTGTGTGTCTGTGGGATGATGTTAGGCTATGAACAATATAACACAAAAAGTTAAAAGAAAATGTCAGTAATGGGCCAAGAAAGAAATTATTAGCTTTTAGTGTGGATCCAGAATTGGCTCTTTGTTATTGTCGTAGTTATTTCCTCTGCCTTTGATGCAGGAGGTCAGGGGTTTGATTTCCCCATGGCGTGCCCAAACCCACAGTCACAGTGTGTGGATACTTGCGTCAGGAAGGGCCTCCAGTGCAAAATGTGCAAAAATACAAGGATTTTTAAAGGAATCTGTACTATTGTGAGATATAGTCAAAGATACTAAACTCCAGCCACATGGGGCCAGTCTAGGAATGATTAGTTTTACTTGATTTTTTACTATTGTAAGATATACTGGGGTTTGTGGCTCAATGATTTGAGCATTTATCCCTGAACTTGATGTCCAATCCCCAGACTCCATTGCGAGAGGTCATAACTTTCAGAGAGCTATTAGCTTCTTTTAACTTCAACACTGTTTCTAGTACCAGAAGTATAGGATATACCATAAGTGAAAATATAACGTGTGATTTTGTGGTCTTTTGTCTCATTTGGTGACAATGAGATATCTTAGAAGAGGCTGGGTCCAGTGCGCTCCCTCTAAACACGAGTCTGTGCCACCAGAATACAAATTGAATTCAATCTTACAACTTGTTTTTATTTACCTCTTTATTTTCAAGCCTAACATCCTCATCAGAAGTCTAAATAGCTGTGGACAAATAGAGGCGCACATGGGGCTCTTTTCATTGCTATTATCACTCAGAGCAGTAAACACGCGCACAGATGTTGCAGCCCTGTGGCCTTCCTGTGCACTGGGAGGAACAAACACTTTCCTAATGATTCAGGACAAAGCCCAGCTGTTAGCAGTCAGGAGCACTTCATAATTAGCATCAAGTAAGGAAAAAAATTCTGTGATGAAGAGGGTCACTTCAGTTTGTTGACAGAACAAGGCTGCTTTTTAATATAGCAAGGATGATTTTATATGACCAAACATGGCAACGGTTTAAATATCTCAATATGAACTAAACTTGTTGTTAGGCTTCCATTTGTAGGAACAAATGTATATATGTTACTTTCAAACTGATCAGGTTTGTGGAGAAAACAGTGCTAGTTTGCTATTTATGAGTGTTAAAACTATGGTTACATCAAAAGCAATCTTTTGTGAGTTGGTAATGATATGAAGATAGTGTTTATGATGGTACAAACCCAGGATTTTGCACACATATCTTTTATACAAGATCCCTGGAAGGAGAGCTTACCATGAACAGTCCATTTTCTGTGCTGGACCATTAAAACTAAGCCTCATGTTTTCTGTAGCACTGTAAAACATGATATCATTTGAAGATAATACTTAATACTTCAACGGCTATACAAGAAGGCTTGATTTTATGAAGAAAACAAAAATCCACAGGGGTTACAAACCAGTGTACTCTTTGTGCCGGATTCAAGCCCAAATACTTCCCTTGAAGGGCATCCAGTGTAAAAACTATGCCAAATTAATTAATTAGTCATGGACATTTGCTGTGGCGACTTTCAAAGAAAAAGGCCCGAAAGAAAGAAGATATTGTTACTTTTGATTTCGTGCACTTTACTTCAAAAGGTAATATTTCTCTATGATTTTGAAAGTCATTGGTGTTTTCTGAAATACACAGTTGTGAGTGAGATGTGCCGAATATTAACCCATTATAGTTCTAGGACTTTATCATATCTCAAAGACATGATTTTGCAGGTGGAAGCAGGCTGTGAGACTTGTATTTGTAAGATAAGATATTCTTTGTAATATGACTAGCAGATGCTCTAAATTCCTACTTTGTAAAAAAAAGCCTATTCTTCTTCATAGTCCCAGCTTTTGTCCTAGAGCTTTAGCACCAGCTGAATGGAAGTCATCTTTCCTGCTGCCTGCCTCTGTGTCTTTGTGCCTGCAAGCGTTTTTAACTTACACATTCACCAAGCCAATAGTTAAAGACTAGTTTTTCATATAGAGCGTGTTGAAAAGTGGGTGAAAGCCAATACCTTCTCCAGGGAAGACACTTAGTTTCATTCATACTTGCATTGTCTGTTGGGAGCAGCACACACCCATGTTATCGTATGTCACGCTGAAAAATGTCTCTTCACACACACAAGCTGGGGATGTAACCTGCACGCTCCATATTCTGTCCTGGAAGGTGTCGGATGATGATGGATGTGTGTGTTCCTCACTTTAGCTTTAGCAAATTTCCAAGAGACACAGGTGGAGCAGAGCCTCGACATGTTTCAAATGACTTAAATTGAGTTCAGCACAATCTCATTTTAAGGGCTATAGTTACAAATGGATAACAAGATCAGCCTTAAGGGGTCACAAGCCAGTGTAGTTTTTGTGTTGGTCCCAAAATGCATATGCAAATCACTGCACAGTGGAAGGCAGATGATTTGCTGCGCCAATCCCGAAAGGGAAAAGACGAAAGGACAGAAGAAGTTACAAGTAACTGGATAGCTGAGTCAGCAGGCAAATTTATTGGTACTATTTCTATTTTCCATTACATGCACCTGCTCCCTTTCCAATGAATACATCCCAGTATTGTTTGCAGTAAAACGATTTTGTTAAAACAACTGTATCTTTAGTGGCGAAGCTTTGGAATCTTTTATTGTATTGTTATTATTTGTATTGAATTTATTCTTCATCTGTGGCAGTCTAAGTTTTTTTCCCCATTTTTACCTGTGAGGTTATGTTTTTACCACCGTTTTGTTTTTTTGTTAGCAATATATTTTGAAAAGTAATGGTTAGAGATGAAAGGTCATAAATAAATAACTTTTGGTGTGGACCTGAGCACCGTTTAGGTCCAGGAAAGATTTCTATACTATTGCAAGACAGGGCCAACAATACTAACTCCAGCCACAAACTGTCAATAAAGTGATTAGTTTTAGTGGATTCTTTATCATTGTAAGATTTGGGGCCCAGTGAACAAACCATTTACACCTGAACATCCTTAGTGCGAGTATAGGACTGTATACTTGAAGTCACTATATTATCATTGACACATGGGGCCAATGCTTTGGCTGAAGTTTGTATTTTCAGAGTGTTTTTAGTTCCTTACTGAGTTTCTGTGGAGCTGCAAAAACAAAGTAATTTTTTTAAAGGGGACATATGCTTTTCTGAGGCTTTTAGAAATAATTGTGGACACCTTTGCATTAGTAAGTTTTATAACTTAAAATAATATAAATGAATGGAAAACATCTTCTTTTGGGAAGATGTTACTTTGACTTTGCAGAGAACGTTTGGATTAGGTGTAAAGGTAAATTTTTGCCTTTTTAAGTCAATTGACAATCGGCCGAGTCTTGCCCTTTAATACTGATTTTTGATCAGGCACATGTCCAGGCAACCATGTGACTGAAGGACCCCAGCTTCCCCACCCACCTTGTTGCAGTTTGAGCTCTTACTCTGCAGTTCATTTTAAACCTCCAAAAACTCTTTATCTCAGCCTGAATAATAAAAAGATTTTGCTCATTTCTTTGGCATAGAACTTCATAGAACAAAAATTTAAAAAGCATTTTGTAGCTCTCCTCAAGCTGTCTTCGCACAGCAAGTTTAATTGAGCTGGCCTTATTGGTTTTCTCAAAAAAAAAAAAAAAAAAAAAAAAAACTGCCCAAGTTATTAGAGGCCATTGAGACAGTCCTGCTACAGATCTGAGATTTGGCCTTTAGATGCTTTGTGAAGCCCAGAGAAGCCAGCTCAGAGCATCCGCAACCATCTTTCAGCAGTTTAGATATGTTACTCTGCAGTTCAGAGGAAACATTCAAAATCGCTTTTTCTCAGCCTGAAAAGCTCAAAATGGCAATAAAAAGATTGCTCATTTCTCTGGCATAGAACCTCTTGCCTGGAAAATCCAGACAGATATGTCTCTGTGTTATTCTACAGAGACATATCAGTCTGGTCACCACACCGTCCGCAGTGGTTTACTCAAATCCAAACTGTACCGTGCATTTTGATTGGTTTATTTAAGTCACGTGTTCTTCGCGAGCAGCGTCACTCGTACGCATCTCCTCACCGACAACAATCAAGATGGCGCACCGAGGAGCCGAGAGTTTGTTTCATTCAGCGGTATGGTACGGTAATGTTGAAATAACTCCCTCGTTCCTCCCTCGTGGCTTCACTACTCCGTTTGTTTACTTTCTCACTTTCTTGTCGCTTTGTTAACGTCACGTCCGCCATTTTCTGATTGGCTAACTCCGCTGTCCGTTAACTCGATTTGCTCCGCCCTAGAAATCGAATTGATTCTAAGGCGACCAGACTGAGTCTGGAATTTCCAGGCAATAGAACCTCAGAACAAAAATGCAAAAAGTATTTTGTAGCTCTGCCCAAAAATACTTGCACAGCAAGTTTGACTGAGATTGCCTTATTGTTTTTTTCAAAAAAATATTTAACTGTCTTCACTGTCCAATTCTAATACATTTGTTTGCATTTAAAAAAGTATTACAAAGACAAATGGGTATAGTTTGGCAGCGTAGTACTGCTAACTGAGTGTGAATTAATTTCAGCTGTAGCACGTTTTAACAAGAAAACTATCATGTTTGTACATGATACTATCACGTTTTAACAAGATAACAATGTGTTAACAAGATAACATCACGTTTTAACAAGATAAGTATCACGTTATAACGATACAAAATTATCACATTTTTATGTGATACTAATTTATCATGAAATTACAAGATACTGAATCATCACGTTTTATCATGATACACAATTATCACATTTTTACAAGATACTATCACGTTTGTACAACATAAGTAACACGTTATTACAAGATATGAAATTATCACATTTTTACATGATAAATAATTTTCTTGTTTTAACAAGATCTTTGCACGTTTTTACAAGATATGCATCACATTTTTACAAGATATCATGTTATAACATGATATCAATTTATCACGTTTTTACAAGATAAATGATTTTCTTGTTTCCACGTGATGTTTCCATGGTTGTTTCCATGCTTAGCGATCGAGATGAGTGCGCATTATGACAGACTGTCCACTCTATGAGAACGGGGTTTGCATGGATGTTTTATAGAACATCGAAGTGGGTTTGCCAGAATATTGCCTAGTACAGATGCATGAGGACCAGTACCAGCGTCACCTTACTTGTTGCTTCCTTAAATATCACGTAATTACAAGAAAATATTTATCTTGTAAAAATCTGCCCAAAAATATCGGTAGTGTCTATCAGCCATCAGCTGCTCTAAATTTAATAAATCAACATTGGCCATAGGGTATATATGTGTATGAGCTTCAGTAACGTGCAGGAGCACTTCCTGTGTCTATGTAAAGCGATGAGACCGAGTGTTTTCAGCTCTTGACATGGGTAGCAGCTCAGCAAGCAGGATTACTCAGACATGAAACAAAAGACTACAGCAGTCATGTTTTTGAGGTGCAAACAACATAACATGGTTAAAAGCTCAAAAAGGTTGATTTAGCATAATAGGGGTCCTTAAAAGTGTGTTAAAGACAAAATATGCACCATACTTTACTTGTATTCCAATTTAAATTAATATTACACATTTATATTCATTATAGTTCTCACCACAGTGTCTAATGGCCCTTGTGCAGGTTGTTCCGCCAAATATAACACCACATTTAATGAAATTGCAAATCTTAATTGAATATTCTCCCATGAATCAAAAATGCTGTTCAGTGTACACTCAAGGTCTTGAGGGTAAGGTCTGGTTTTGTTATTGAGTTATGTCTGAAAGTTTGATCTAGTGAGTGACTTTATCAGTTCTTTCCAAAATCAAGATTTAAAGTCTGTCTGCATTAAAGATATTCAGCGAGAGTTGGCAGAAAAGGTCTAAGAAGGGTGAAGAGCTGAGAGCTGATTAGTAGTAAATACACACTGGACACCTGCATGAATATGGATGAAGGCTGGCGTAGTGATCATGAATGAAACAGATGCAGCAACAACAACATAGAGGCTTTGCACAAGCTAATACCTATTGATTAAAGCCTCTGCATGGGAAAGAAAACAGCCATTGCATTAGTTACATATGATTGAACAAGTTTAGCTTCTTACTTAAAGCTTTACATCGATCAGGCATAACATTATGACCACTTATTATTGGTGTTGCTGGTTCTGTTCCTTCCTTGGACCACTTTTGATAGATACTGACCCCTGCAGACTGGGAACACTCCACGAGAGCAACATGTCTATAGCCATCACAATTTGGCCCATGTCAAATTTGCTAAAATCCATACTCTAGCCCATTTTTCTTGCGTCAAACACATCAACAAAAAGTTAATTTGCTGCCTAATACTATATATCCTATACACTTGCAGGTGCCATGATAAAGAAATAATCAGTCTTATTCATGTCACCTGTCAGTGGTCATAATGTTATGCCTGATCAGTGTATATCACAGTTGGCTCTGGTAATGCATGACTGGCTGATTTCATATTGGCTGCCATTTAAGCTGCCTGACTTCAGACGTGGTATAACTTCACATATGGCTAAACTCTTAGCATCAATATTTAAATGGCTATACATCTGGTGTAGGTTGCTTGAGCATTTACGTATGTGTGAGGGAGGAAATTGATACTGTCCATCATCTGTCACACATCACATGCTCACTCAGGCGAACAGTGAAAACGCCACCAAGTGGAACAGGCGCGGCCCATCCACACAAACACACATTCACACCAGGGATGGACCCACAATGAAATAAAGACTGCATACACAAAACTGTAGTCCACTGTGTCCAGTTTTACATTTTCAGCACACACACTTTTCTTAAAGTTTCAAACTATTGTATTTTTTATTCAGGTGTCGATATAGCGGCGTGTGGTAGCATCCTAAATTCACTCTATTTTTTGAGTTCTTACATCAGTCATGTCTTTTAAAATGAAAAATGTTTTGTAGGTGTGCCATTTCTGAGAAGCACTTACTGACCACAGAGTCTGGTGGTTACAGATGAATTTAGAGGTTTTGTCAGCTAGTCTGGTGTCTTATTGACTTGTATTTAAAAGAACAATCAACTCTGTGAGTGGCAAAATGCATTGACATCTCAAGGTAACAGAATCCCTCAAGATTTTTGAGTTTTGGTGCCAACCCAAAATCTCAAGTGTACTCTAAACCAACTAAGTTATTCTAAAGCTTAACCCTAACAACCTTGAGAGTCTAATCTGCTGTTTTTTCATCATAACTTGGAGACTAGAACTGACTTAATGCACTGTAGAGATGGTTGACCTTTTACATCCAAATTGGGCTCAAAGACCACAGTCACAGCCAAAAACTTGGTCTTGGTAATTTTTTTTATGGTCTATCCCCTATGTGTGTATTTCAGCTCAAATCTTAGTGTGTTATCATGACCGTATGAGGGCAGAGAAGGGTGGGAGGAGGAGAAGGCGGAGGGCAGGTTGGTGAAAATCTGTTAAAAGCAGGGCTGGTGAATCTTTCATGATGTCTGATGCAGCGACATGAGAAGGAGACGGGCAGAGATAGAGAGAGGATGAGAGCAGACCAAGAGGAAGATAACAAGGCACTGGAGCAGCCTTTGTTTTCTCCCTTTAAATGGATCTGTGGATGAGTTTGATGTACAGCCCAGGAATAAACTGTACGGATGTAGCCTCACTAAAGTAATAATGACATTTTATTATCTCTAACCGAATGCCTTGGTAGTTGAATGGGTTATTTTTTCCATTTATCAGCGATGCTGTCAGTAGAGGCTTTCCCATACTCACTAACAAATATAACCTTGAGTGTATTCAGGCTTATTGTTATGCCGTCTTGACTGACTAAAGATTAAAGCCACTACCCACATTTAATTTCTTTGTTAAGGTCAAAAACGCCCTTCCACCCACTACAACTGCTTAGCTATATTTCCTACTTCTTGATCTATTTAACACATAAAAAATTACAAATATAAGCCAACAAACAGAGGTTGTGAGCCATTAAATCATCAGCCAATAGGAACACCCCTTATTGGAGTGTGCCAGCATATTAAAATTGCTAATAATAAAGCTGTGATAACTTTTTATGATCCTCTCACAATATGTTGTTTTAAATGTATTGTTAATGTTTTAGAGAATCTGATTATTATGCTTATTTTTTCTTGTAGTAGACCTGTATAGGCTAGCATTAGTGTCCATTTGATATTGTGCTGTGCTGCAGATGTAGGCTTCCATGCTTTGACAGGCCATAGTCTGTTGACACAATCAGAGGTGTTGTAAAATGCAATAATAAGCCTATGAGAAGCACATTTACTCACACAAAAACGTCAATTCCTTGTCCAAATATCACATTCCCCCTTTATCCAGTCTCTTCAAACTCTTATTCACATGAGCAAATGATTCCAAAACAATCTGCATGAATTACCATATTCCCTGCATTAAAATGCCAATTGCCTGTAGTTCCTTCTTTATAAAGATATAGGGCATGTAACAAAGCTGCTTTATGGCCACCGCATTGACATTCAACTCTTAAACAGTGCCGTAACGCAGAATAGCTGTTGGTGAAAGCAGATTAAATTCCTCTATAGCTAACATATAATCAAGTAATGCTGATAAATGCCGGGGTCACGAGGGCCTCCTGCTTCTTTATGATGATCACATATAATAGGAGTGGTAGGTGAAAGGAATAAAGCACCAGGGAGCCGAGGCGCAAACCGCTCAATGCCTTAACATCAATCTTTGCGGCAAAAATCAATGCGGTACAAACCAGCATCGTTTCTCGATAACCTCTGTCTTTCTAGTCATCTGCATTCTTCTTGTGTGCTCTGGAACCTCCCTCCCTGTAACCATCATTGCGCTTCCTTGTTCACACCTCTTTGCACTTATTCCCACCCTTTACTGTTGACTTCCAGACGCTATTTTTACTTTCCCCTCCTCCCTTTGCTCCAAGACTCCATCTGTTTTTCTTGAAATGAAAAGATGAGTTGTTTGTGTGATGTGGTGGTGGTGGACCGGCGGCGCGCTTCATGAGTTAAAGCTCTTCAAGGCGTTTTAAAGCTATACATAAACAGTGTCTAGTGTCTATGTGAGAGGTGGAATATGCGTCTGGATGTTCATTTCCATGGAAGAGATGATTTATTGCTCAGTGTGTCACTTGGATTAAGGCGTTTAAATGAAGGGAAATCTAGTGTAGAGCAGCTGCTTTCTGGATGATTTATCAAATGTTTGACAATTTTACAATGAAAGCCCATAGTATATAGTTTTATAGCTGAAGTATGGGCTATAAGGTAATTTTATGAGTCATTATGCAAAACTAAGATAAGCGCTAAGATTCATTCACTTAAGACAATGGACCATGTGAGGTTATGTGTTTGTGATCACTGTCTGGTTCCAAGATTTCTTTAAAGAATTCTTTATGATTGTGAGATAGGGTTCATTTTATCTTTTGGTGACATAACTCTAAGTGCATCCTTGCTTTTAGTGATATTATGTGTATAGGAATTATTTGATTCCCTCACTGTAATAACTTTCAGTGGAACCAGCCAAGTTTATCTTTTGTGACGGCTTTAAACGCTCATAAAAAATAATTAAAAAGGACCTGCACAATTTTTTAGAGTAGTTACTTAAGTTTCTTCTTCACAGTTTTATTTCTTTTCTATGTTATAGACAGGAATTTCAGCTTCTGCTGTCTGGAGCATTCTCATCACAATCTTTACATAATTTTTTGCTTCTCAGAAAATTTTTGACAGCTAAAAATCCCATTTTTATAAAATCTGACAACCTAGGCAACAGTATATGCCAATATAGCAAGGTGTAGGTGTCCTGTCAGCAGTACTCACATGATTTTTTTTTTTTTTTTTTGTGCAGGGGGCGAATTCTTCATGAGACACATATAGAAAAAGTGGTCAAACTGAGGAGGGCCAATACAATTTCCAAACCTCATCCAATTCTTATACATGCATTTATGAGCTGAATAAGCTAAATTATGGCATTATGTAACTACCTTTAGCAAGAAATATATTCATAAAAATATTCTTTATTTTTATTCTAATTGTTGCACATAGAGATTAAATCACCCCGGACTGTTATTATTAGTATAATCTCCATATTAGTTATAGTAATAATGATAAGGTCATATAGTAGTTTTGAGAGAAGCAAAATTTTATATAAACTATTAGCATCCGGAGAGCCCTAACCTCCACCACATTAGTCCTTTCTTGCAATGGTAAAGATAAAGTGTCTAGACTTGGGCTTCAACTGTCGATCTTTTAGTTCAGTGTCGACTGTTTTATCCATCCATATCTCCTAGAATTCAGTAAAACTAATCATTTGTTTCCGGTTGGCGTTAGCATCTATGGCCCTATCACTCAATGGTACCAAATCTGTAAAAATAAAATTCCTGGATCCAGCCGAGGGTTTCCCAATCCATATTTAAAAAACTAGTAATTTTTTCCTTGGCTTTTTACTAACCTTTCTTTAAAAAATACCTAAGTTTGGCCATTACAAGAAGCCTTGACAAATGACAAATGACAAACTAACCAACAAAGAACTGACCAATCTACCTGTTTGGAAAATCCCCTTCAATTGATGCTTATAGTTTTAAATTAGTCACATCCCTCCAGTCAATGGTACAATCATGTTTTGTTAAGTGAAGGTATTATTGTCATTTACGTTTAATCAATATTAATTTTACTCATCTGATTATGAAGACTAATGAGGCAGCCTGTATAGACTGACCATGCTGATGCATTCAAACCTGAAGCATTTTTCATAGCTCAGCGTGAGAGTGAATAGATCCGTCAGCTTAGAGCCTTCTCATTTTAGGTTGTGCTCCTGCATAATGGCTGTCATACTATTTGAATTTATAATTTGAGGGAAGAGGACACAGTCTCTTCTGTGTGTTATCTACAGATGTATTAAGGAGAGTACAGTGAGCCTCTACAGTGCTCTGCTTTCCGTCTCACTAACCTTCGCGGGCTGACACATCAGTGCCGAGCCGCTTCCTGTGAACGCCTGACTTCTCCCAACTCCATGGTTATTATTAGGTTTGTACCAAAGGAGAAGAGCCATGGCTTGAAAAAGAGCCAGAGTTATGAAGTAATGGATAATAAACAACGGCTGAACTGACTTCTATTCTGAGATTACTCGAGTTTGAGGTGATACTCAAGTAAAAGTACTTTAACTCAAGTAGAAGTAACCAACAAAATTAAACAGCTACTCCTGCTACTAATTGCTGCTACCTCTTACTGTCTGGAACCCCTTTTTGCTATTAAGTCAAACAATACTAAAAATATTTCTTCTAAAATGTAATCAGAAAGTAAAATTACATCAAAAAATTACTTTTATAGGAAAGAATTACTTGAGGAGAAGTATCCGGAGGTGGAAGAAGTACTGTGATTACTACTCTGCTACAGTTATTACTGTTACCACTACCACTGTGGCTACTGTTACTGCTATCCTACTACAGCCATCACTACTAATATTGTTACCACTATTAATTACTATTTTACTCTACCACTAGACTTACTACTTACTATTAATAACTACTTTTACTTTAATCCACTTCTGTCTTAAACTACCTTTTTTAATCATTTTGTATTTGGACCCTACAACAGAGTCTCTGGTGGTTATAAGTCTCAGGAGTAGCAGTGCTTGGCTGGAGATGGCTTTGATGCTTGCCTTAGGGCATTGATCGTCAGGTGTGATTGACAGCTCACTGGGTTGCTGTCAGCTTCAGAGTCACACTTCAGCTTCTGTTGATAGAATAGGGTTACTCCACTGACATACAGCTAGTAAAGTCATGGTTTAAGCCTATAGACTTCAACTGCTATCATAACAGTATTAGAATTGTGTGCCTTAGGATTGATGTTAGGATCGGTGTTAGTGTTTTCTTGTCTCCAAAATGCTTTCAGTTGGCTAAATCAAATTCTTTTGTCTTTTTCCTCTTATTCATATAAGGGGTTGCTGGGAGGAGGAGCTATCCCAGTAACAATACTCAGGGCTGACACAGAGACATTGACAGACAACCATTTTTTCTCACATTCATTTACTATTAATGGCAATTGAGAGGCACACATTCATGTCTTTGCATGGTGCGATGAAGGCCAAAGTACCTGGTGAGAATCCACAATAGCACAGGGGGGACATGCAGCCTCCACTCAGTGAAATTGTGTGTGTGTGTGTGTGTGTGTGTGTGTGTGCGTTGGCTGACCCAAAAATGTAACCCTTGACTTCCATGTTAAGAGGCTGACATGCACTTTAAATGAAGATATGCTTACCTTATTGGTTATAACACCCAACAAGAAGTTTAAATCACTAGTTTGCCCATTTTTAATACACCTTTTTACTCTTTATATTTGACTCTATGACCCCACAATAGATCTGAAATGAAAAACCCAGATCTGATAAAATTGCTAAGCTTTGGCACAAAAATGACAATGGAATCAGTTATTTCAACCATTTTTCGTATTCAGCTGGTAAGATAAAAAATGTACTACTTCAAATACTAAGCTAAATGAATAGCTTGTGTTACAGTGAGTTTATATATGCAAGTTTATATCGCCTGGCCTATTACAGCGACGGTCAAATCAGTGTTGGCTCAGTAGTTACATGTGCACAGTCACCAGGGGAGACATTACACTATTATGGCTAATCACAGGGTAGTTTGTGAGTATTTCCATCAAACCCCAGCAGGGCTTTTCACAGCTTTATTGCCTGAATGATAGAAAGAAAATGAAGTAACTATGGGCTGTTGCTACATCAAGGGTGTTGCAGTGTCCTGGCACAGACACACACACACACACACACACACACACACACACACACACACACACACACACACACACACACACACACACACACACACACACACACACACACACACACACACACACACACACACACACACACACACACACACACACACACACACACACACACACACTGATAAGATCACTAGAGGAGTATTATCCCAGCCGATCTCTGAGAGGATGACCGGGCGTCCCTGGCAGGTGAATCTGTCCTGGCTTGACAAAGTAAAACAAACAAAGCTGCCAGTGATTTCCAATGGCAACTGAGGGCACTGATGTTCTAGTGAGCGAGTGGATGAGTAAATGTAACTGTTGTTTAGGTGCTATCAAACTGTCAGTATTCACATAAGGACCATATTATGACCCAAATTTCTGACCTGGTTTGGTGATGTTTGCTCATTTTTGGTATATTTTAATGTTAATTTTTTAATTTAGACAATTCTTGGCAGTGTCATTTATTTTTCCTGTTATTTTTTGCATAATTATTAAGTTAATCCTAATGTGCAAAATCCTTGGTAATCCACTTTTGGATTTTGACCCTTTCTTTGGAAAGCATTGCAATGAAAAATGCTGCTGCAGACTCTCAGGGCTCTATTTTCTTCGTCTCGATCATGTAGATATAAAATGTGCAGAGTTTATGTTCATTTTAATGTATTTTGAACAGGCTTGTTTTTTCTGCTTTGAGACTAAAACTAAAACTCCAAGCTTTCACTTCTTGATGTGCTATGTGCTTTGTGTTCTTATAAGGCACAGAAATAGCACATAATTAGATTGTTGTGAAAAACTATTCTCGTCTATTCGAGGGAGACTTACTAAGGACTTCATATAGCCTGTCTCTTTGCAGTTTGTTTTTATCATTTTGACCTCCTGAGTGTGTCCACAGAACCTATTTCCTTGTTATTTTTATGGCATGTGCTTTATTAGATACTCTGCCTTTGGGAGTGACAGAAAAGTTTATTTGATGGAGGTGGCGAACTGTATAAAATCAGCTCCTTTTCTCATAACATTTTAAAGATATAGAATGCATTGGCTCCTGACGATGCACCCGGGTGTGTATATGAGTTTTGTCAAAAGCTATACCTCACAGCAGGCTGCAGCTCCAGTGCACAATGCCTACAGGCGCCATGGGGATTATAAAAATACATTTCTCCCAGCTGAAAAAGAAGTGCTTTGCATTTTTCAGTTTCATTGCAAAAGCCTCATCAATCATGTTGTAAAGCAGCATGTAGTGTGATTACGTGGTGAACTCACGTCACAGGACTGTTTCTTGCATTATCTCAGATATTTTTATTAAGTGTGAAACCGGGTGTAGTGAGAGCAATTATAATGTGTTGATTGCAGAAAAGAGTAACACATAGTTAATACACGTTTTGTAATTTTCAAGTGTGTTTTAAGAGTACACTGAATTGTGCCTTATATCTCCTATATTTCAATCCATTCTTAAAAAAAAAAAAAGTTGTGTCCCTGTCATTTTATGTTTGACTTCCAGGTGGCGGAACAAATGGAAACAGATGAAACAACTTCTGAAGGCAATTACAATGATACAACGAAGGGAAGGGAGTACCAACTGCCTCTGGACTGATACAGTCTGCAAAACATTTAACTAATCAAAGAAACATAGCATTGCATAAATGATTGGACAGGATGGATTGAATAGGAGTGGTTCCAAACCCACTTCAGTTTCTTAAGAAAGTGAATGGGCTATAAAAAAAGAACACTGAAGAAAAATGGGCAAACGTAAACATTTGAGTGAGTTTAACAAGGGCCAAATTGTGATGACTAGACAAATGGATCAGAGCATCATTAAAATTGCCCCTCTTTTGGGGTGTTCCCAGTCTGCAGTGGTCCAAAAAAAGAACAGGGGTGAACCAGTAACAGATGATGCTGTGGGGAGTGAAGACTGACCCATGTGGTCCAATCCCACAGATGGGCTACTGTAGTTCACATTGCTGAAGAAGTTAATGCTGGTTCTGATAGAAAGGTGTCAGATACGCAGTGCATCACCGTTTGTTGCATATAGGGCTGCATGCCTATTAGGCAGGTGGTCATAATGTTATGCCTGATTGATATATGCCAGTATGCTAGCAGTGGTTCATGCACCTTGCACTAAACTAGCACAGTTTTTGATGGCAATAGATGACATGTTTTGTGTTTTGACCAATACTAGTAGCCTGTTTGACTGTTCACTGAAGTTATTTCATTAATGGCTACGGTAATGTTTTCCACCTACCAGTGTGTGAAATAGCCATACTGTGTTAAAGGTTAGTGGACATATCTGTGCAAATGACATGGTATAATGAGTTTGACTGAAAGGTGCTTTGTTTGCTTTGAAAATTCAAATCCTTCTGGCTTCTCTCCCGGCCCCTCTGATCATGCAGTCAGTGCCACTTCCATTCACTTTCTCCTCTCTTCTGACATTGAGGACTTGACCTGGAAAAGACCGACCCGGAGCGGCGACCTAATGTTCCCCCCGTCTCGGAGATTTGACGTCCCCTGCTGAGAAAGAGCAGGGCTAGAGGGGACCTGCCTCTCAACTGCCCCTATTAACCCCTGCCCCCACTGCTTGGCACAGGCATTTAGAAGGACCCTGTTCCCACCTCTTGTTCACCACCTACTCAGCACCACTGACACTACTGCTGCTGCTGCTGGATTAAGGACTAGCCACTAATCCTCCGCTAATCCTAGACTGTTAATCTACATGTTAGCAGTTCTTAGTGCAAAGCATGACAGCCACCGTTCTGACCTTGCCATTGAAGGAATTGTAAACACTCAAAATCCATGCTGATTGTGATGTTTGTGCTTCATTTCTGCATGTTTCTTGGTTTTGAGGTTTTTCCTCGAAGAACAAAAAACTTCACTATGTTTTGTCGCCTGACTCATAATATCTTGTTTATGGTCTTCTGTAAATAAGACCTAATCAGAGCTAATCTTAGTTGTCTGGCTCGACCTTTACCCCCTTGGGCATTAACTGCATACTTGTGGAAATGTGCACACTCAAAAGCCTTCAGATGCTGTGCTCAAACAACAACACTTAAGAACTAATTACACTTCAGACTGGTTAAATTCTTACTTTTCTGACCTATTAAATCTATGTCTTCAATTTTATTTGTCATTGCCATTTTTGCTTTCACCCTGTTTTAATACACACCCACTTCTACACTGTGTAAAATCTAAATAAAAATAGAATGCAATGGTTTGCAAATCTCATCAGAACAATATTTTAGTCATAGCAGTCTGAGAGCATGTGCAGACTTTCACCAAGGCAATGGCACATTGGTAATGGTAAAGATATAGTGCCCAGACCTGATCTTGAACCATTGAGCACCAAACCCAAATCTTACAATTATAAAGAAATCCACGATAACCAATCACTAATCTTTTAATGAACCTTTGTGACTGGAGTTAAGCTCTTTAGCCCTGTCTCGCAATGTTACGGAATTCTTTGGTGTTCAACATCCAACACACAACAATCCAAAACAGTCCATCGGAAAAAAAAAAAACGTATTACTTTTTGGGTTATCTTGGCAACAGACCAAAAAAAAACAAACAACCAACAAAACAGGCTTAGTAAAAACATATCCTCTTTGGTGGAGGTAATAAAATATAAACAACTTATTAGGTGTTGAAACTGAGACATTTTACCATTTGAATATGATGGCAGCAACACATCTCAAAAAAGTTGCAACAGGGTCAAAGGCTGAGGTTTACTAATGTGCAAAAACATCTAAAAATGTTCCTCACGGAAGACTTTGAATATCCTACAGTGTAGTAGTTAAGCATGCATATGTATCTGCTGAACACTACATCTATAAATGTTTGCTAATAAAGGTTTAGAAATAACTCTAAAATAGAGGGAAACCTGTGCGCATGTAAAAACAATACAGAAATTTTTACTTCAGTCTTAACATATCCGTAGAAAGGCAGCCTGTGGTCACATGTTGCTCACACTGAGTGAAGGGGAATAAAGGTAGTCGTTAGTTTAAGAGCCTTTAACTGCTCCCAGAAATGACATAGAATTATAGTATTATAAGGCTGGAGCTGGTGCCAACACACACAGTGTGTAGCAGCAGACAGGCTTCACTGGGTGGTGGAGTATTTTTAGTTTGGAAATGGTATAAAACAGGGAAAGGTTTTACTCAAATCACTGTTTGTCTCCCACAATCCTCACTCTCTCCTTGGTCTGTCTCTGTACTGTCTGTATCACATTGTTTTACTGTTTATCCTCCTTGTCTCTGCCTTTTGTAATAGCCATCATTAAAGTCTGGAGTGTCAAAGAATAAACAGTTAAATGTGAGTTTCAGACTTAATGAGTTTGGGTCAGAATGATTTTTTCTATGACACAGATTTATCACATGTCAGTTTTTAATAACATGCAAACATTTGACAGGAATAACATTAGGAAACAAAACAGTACTCCAGATGGAAAAGACATTTTATTTTATTTTATCGGCCATAACATTTTCTCTAACCACAAAACAGAATGGACCCACTGAAGTATGGGCTAGTACAATGCCATGTGTACTAAACAAAATTTGTGTTCATCAGAGGGATCCAAACTTTTTTCATGGTCTATTCAAGGCAGTGAGCTACTTACTAGCTGCTTACTTTCCTGTTGGTCTTCACAGTGAATCATTCCCATGGGTTCTTTGGCAAAGGTCTTACTCCCGACACCTTTATGCAACCCCTCATTTATCCAAGATTGGAAATGGCAAGTTGTATGGCTGAATTATTTTAAATTTTTTTTGGCACCACTAATCATTACTTAACAATTTTTCATCCTTAAAGGGGCTATATTATGCTTTTATTCATCATATTTAAACCAATCTTGGTCACCTCTAGAACAGTATTGCACATTTTGCTACCTAAAAACATTACCTGACTTAACAAAGAGCTTTTCCAAAATGTACTCTACTGGTGTCATAAAGAAACAAGTGAAAAGACCCACACAGTGCAGCAGAGTGCAGCTCTGTTGTGCTCTTTTGAACAAAACCAGAAAAAAAAAAAGTGTTTTACATCCTTAAATATTTTGTATGATTTCATTTTATTACAAAATGAAAAATAGCTGGAGAAACAGCTGTATTCTGTACTCTGAGAGCAGACTGTATGAAGGCTTGTTGTTTGGTCAGTGCTTCCTAGAGTGGGCAGGGGTTTGTGGAAGAGGCTAAGGTTCATGGAACCAGCATTCTGAGGCCTCAAAAACTCAAACCATATAATATAGCCCCTTTAATAACAGGTCCATCTCACATAAAACTGCTTGTTATAGACCTATTGTTGTCAGTCATATGAACCTTTTTACCTGTGCTCTTTACCTTGTGGTACTAGGCACTGTGGCAATTGTGGCAGAATTAAGCCTCCATGTACAGCATGGGCACGACACCCATGCTGTATATTCACATTATTTGTCCCAATGACATTCATTTATAAACAAACTGGAATGAATTTGTGATTTTCTTTCTTTCTTTCTTTAACAATTGAAAATAAACTGTGGTCTTAAATGACTTATTAACAATAATAATAATAATGCATTAGTCTTATATAGCGCTTTTCTAGACACTCAAAGTTGCTTTACAATTTGGTGCATTATTCATTCACTCCTCAGTCACACTCAGTGGTGGAAGCGTGGTGGCCATCGTGCACCTACGGCCCCTCTGACCATCACAAGCACAGAATCACACTGACACATTCATACAGGGAAGGTGGGTGAAGTGTCTTGCCCAAGGACACAACGGCAGTATGCAATGCTGGCAGCGGGACTTGAACCGCCAACCGGGGGGTTAGTGGCTGCCCCGATTATTTGTGATTTATAGCTTGCTTTGAGTGCACTAATTCCAAATCTATTACATTCTGCATTTTTTGTGACATAAATAGCTTTTAACTCAGCAACTTTAAATTTGCCCCCTTTTTCATAACTTGTAGTGGCTATTATATTGCCTTCATTTGCTAAATTGGCTTTTAGCATCATTGTTATTCATCTCCATGCTCTCGCTCAAAACTGACTTTTTACCCAATTAAATAAAACAGTAATAACCAAACCACAGTTAAATTTGCATAAGTGTTTAGTTCTGTTATCACCACTGCAGGGCAGACATCTGTTTGTCTTCAGATAATACCTAATTAGTTGCCATTTTAGCTCTATTTACAGGGTTGTTTGCTGTGTTTGCAATACATTTACCATTATTGACAGGAGCTGCATGACAAGCAGTATCATTGATTTGCATGTTGGCTGCTGCGTTCAATTGCCCTGCTCTCCTCCCAGAGAAAACTGCCACAAAAATGCAGTGTAAGTTATTTTTGGTGGAAATTATGTTCAATGAAGTGTCATTCAGAGAGATGCTGTTAATGTAGCAAAGGATATTTTAAATGGTGAAATCCTAGCACCAACTAATGCAATTATTAGGTAATTTAAACATGGATTATTGCTGTGTAATTGCACAGTTTTCCCATTTTTGCTCTCTCTGTGGATGTCTTTCTGTTTCATTAGTCTTTTATAGCCTCCTCATCTCTCCGTTCCTATAGTCCTCTTTGATCATCCCAACTCAGTGCTTCCTCCTGTCTGCATTTCCTCATTTACTTCTGAGTGGATAGTAAAAATGTATAGTGTACTTAGGAGGTAGAGCCATGTGGAACGCTTAAATCACATACAGGTGCCGTTAAATGCATTCGTACACATTCGGGCCCCTCATTTAGCTGGTAGTAATTTGCCGCAGTAAGTGACAGGGTTATTGTAAGCCGCTCATTAGGAAAGAGAAGAGGCGAATAAACGTCTGACTGAAGGGGAATAAATTTAAGGCACTGCACCACTTTTACTGCTCGGCAACAAGACCCTTTGATGTGGGGAGTGATGGCAGTGCCGGGGCAGCACCAGGGGCAGAGGACTGTGGCTGAGACTGTGTTTGGTGGCAGTGTAAAAGTGATTTCCTGCTCAAAGATAACATAATGTAAAGCTTTTTTATTTATGAGAATGTTGTAGCAGTGTGCAACATGTCGTGTAGAGTAAAAAAAAAAAAAAAGGTCAGAGATCAGATCGAGTTAGAATGGCAGTTTCCACAGCAACATAACACAAGGTCACTTCCGATGACAAACTTTGATCGCAGCAGGAGAGAGGAAAGTGGGGTTTATGCATCAATGAGGCTATGACATGAAGGAAATGAATACGTGGTAAGAGAGATGTCTTGTGTGGTCTTGTTGGGTAGCTTCCATAAATATGTACAGGAGAAGGATAAATTAATTTCTGTGGCTTATTTAGCCTGTGGAAAGATCTTAAAAAAGCTTCACATTCAAGCAACACAGTCTCATTAAGTCCTTTCATGCACCAGTGGGTGTGATGTCAGAGACACACCAAATGTACAGTAGACTTTGGAAACCTTTGTGTGACGCCCACATGTTAGCTCTTGTTTGACATATTTAGAAATATTCATACCCTTTATGATAAAAACTTCTCTGTTTTTCTGGGCTTGGGGCTGGCGTTGTCTTGGCCCAATTTTCAAGCCTTAGATCACTGAATCTTAAATATTTTACACCAAGTACCCCCTCTGAAAATATTTGGTTTACCAAGTACCACCTTTAATTGACATAATGGGCCTAACTTAAAGACTACCTCAGGTCTAAACAAGGATACACTAGCTCTAAACCAAATCTAAACCAGGGTTAGGGTTAGGCATTACAATGACATAAAGCTAGTCCAGATCCTCCAAAAACAAAGAAAAACAACCAAAGAGTCTATTTTCAGTGTTTTGAGCATTGCAGCTACCTAGGTTTTCCTGTTAGTCAAATGATAACTTACCTTCATAGTTCCAAAAAATAAGACTTATAATATGGATATAGGAGAAACTATTTGGTACTAAATAAACTCAGCACCAAATGCCTCCTATCCAGTTCTTTTTGTATTCTTTTACATTGGATAGTAATTACGATAAATCTGAACTTGCCACCCTGCCCTCATTATTTCCCGTAACTTTTAGAGGTTAGGCAATAAAGTCTTTTAGTTAAGACTAAGTAAAGGTTATGGCTTGGTATAAATCCAAGGTTTATCTATAAAAGCTGCTTTTATCAGGTTGCATAATGGCTGTGGTTGTGCTATCTTTTAATTACACCTTACCTTTGTTACGCCAGGGCCTAACCCATACCCAAATGAAATCTAACTAAAAGGAAACTATTTAAACCAGTCATCTCCCTTTGTCAGCATCTTAAAGAGACCACAGCCCAACAAGTCATTTGATAGACTTTAGTTATGCTTTACGGGCGTTCCTGATTCAGCATTCACTGTCCGACCTCTGAGAAAGAGATTAGTCTGCAGAGTTTTACTGGTTAAAACCGTGACAACGCACTTTTACTATGGTTCTCTGAGTGTAATTGGATTTACACGTTTCATTTAACCCACTAGATGCCTCAATACTCCCAGATATTGGGCCCCAGCAGATATCGAACGGACCGAGGAGCAAAGCAACATGTGTTTCTCAAGCAAAACAGAACTAATCTTGTACATTTCATGCTTTAGAAATTAATGGCGTACAATTAAAAATTGTTAGAGCGGTAAACAGCAGTGAACTTTTACCCAGTTCAGCAAAGTTTAGGGCTACTTTGTTATCATTACAGTTAAAATGACCTATGTGGCTGGCTTGTGTGTTTTGGGGCCAAGTAATGATGATCATTCGTCTTTGTAGGTAGGATGTTAAAACTGATGTATGTTCTTGTATGCCGTAAGACAAAGGAATATCCTGTGAACACACTATTCACCACTTAGCCTGGCTGCCTTTTCTGTTGATACACTAGTAGATGCTGTAATCCTGCTGTGGGTAATTGTTATGACTGGTCTGTGTTGCTGTGTGTTTTGAAATACGGTGACCTGATCTGCTTAATTGTACGTCTCCTGACCCTGATCCACCTAATACTAAAAGCTGCAGGGGAAGTGTGTGTTTCTGGGTAAACTTCAAGTCATTAATGCCATTGAATCTTCAGCATTTAGTGCCATTAGCTTCTGTACCATTGCTGGGCTGTATCTAGAACTTCTACAAAAAGCAGTATTTCTGTTCATTTGAAAGCATGGTATAATTGGCAAGTGCAAAAACATGAACCTAGGACCTCATCTTGGCCTTATTATCAAGCATTTTAAGAGATGGATATTGTATTGGATGCTTGCATGTTTGAATGTGTTCTCCCTTTGGCTGCTGGTGTATACCACGTCAACATTGCATTCAGGCTGCTGTAATACTAAGATTATTTATTAAGATCTATTTGACTGCTGGCTCTGGCACAGAGAAACTGCCCACAAAGGAAAACAGAAAAGAATGCAAAGTGAAACAGTTAAATACTGACAATGCATTTACACAATCGGAAGTGGAGGTAATTGCAGGATTGCGTTTGTCTGACACAAAACACAAGAGATAAAAGTTTTAGGTCAGCTCTAAATGAGATACCTATGCAGCTTTTATGAGGTGAGGCATAATGTTGGTGACCAGAAAAGGAAACAAATGGTGGTGTAGATATCTGTCGAGTCAGTAAACATGCTTTGAGGCATTTAGATTTATACATCGCAACTAACAGTCCATTGACCGGGGCGTACCCCAACTTACTTTATTTTACACTCTAACTAAATTTGTTACGAGTCCCTGTCGCAAGAGATCACAGTATACGTAATCATAGTATATGCTAATATATTTTTATACTTTTTTTTTACATAAATCTTTTAATAATCAATGCCCTGACTGTTGAGCACAAAAAGTACTAAAAAAAAGTAATGGATACGATGTCTATGGTCTTTTTTTTTTTTTTATTGGGCTATAAGGGTTAATTGTTTTGTGAAAAACAGTAACTTCCCATTTAGCTTGTTCTCATTTAGTCAAGCATTATTTTTGTTTTTCTTCATAGAATCTTAGTCTAGTCTTAATCTTAATCATAGTATCTTTAGTCATATGCCATAGTGATTAAATGATTATAATAATAATTAAAAACAAAAACAAACATTCAGCACCTTTTGTGTTCTAATGAAAACCCTAAAGTATTGTCATATCGTCATTTATTTTTTGTTAAAAACTTTTCATATTTACCAGCACTGTTTCCTTTTATCAAAATTATTATTTTATTGATCATTGTGCTGCCTCACCATCAGATCTCAGACTGGTGCCATTAGAGGACCTGACTTTCAAATCAGATCTGAAACCTCGGTAATAAGGCTGCTACACCTCATTAAGGCCCTTTCTCTGACCACAGTGTTTTATTACTCCCATTACTTTGCTGTTTCGACCAATATCTTATCTTCACTCATCTGTTAATAACAACTGAATGAGCAATAATTTCACTTGCATCTTGTACCTTGAACAAAGTTGGCTTTCAGAGTTTAAAAATATTCCCATGAACAACATGAATGCATTTTACTAGCAGGGCATGCCAATTATGAACCCATAGCCAGAAGCCAAACCAATAAGTTTTTCCAAATCTGTCAAATGGGGCAGCAATGGCACCAACAAAAATTAATTAATAGAGAAAGTGAGACAGAGGTGAAAAGACAGCTGCCGTCAAGTGCTGACTAAAGCTCTGTATAAACATCTCACCCTTGATTAAATTTGTGTGTTGACAAACCTGAATATTGGCTTGGCATAATGAAGCTTTGGTTTGAATAAGTTTCATTTGGCACCAGGTTGGTACATACTTTTGGCTCTGGCTATGTAGAACAATAAAGTGAAACCAATGATGGCAGAGAAATCATGCAGGTTAGAGACCACAATGGCACATTATTGGTGAGTAAGAAAGGTGGAAGCATTGTGTGACACTGATATGATACTATCAGAATATACTGCACAAGGTAAAAGGGGCTTCACTGTGATTATGCATTATAAGAATTCTCCTCATGCATTTTTTGAGTGAGTCACAATATGAATAAAATTACCCATAAACGTTACCCGTGCATGTACATCAAGACTAAAGTGTTTGGGCAGTACTCTTGAGAAATCGGTCTAAAGTTGGACAATGAGCATAGTCAGAGTTTGCTCTGCATGTAAACAGTGACTGTCAGCTAGGGCCAATGCTTTGGCAGAGGTCTGTGGCCACAGGGAGCATCACCTCTAGATTTTTTTTCCTAACAGCCCATAGCAACAACAATTTTAAATATATAAATAATATAAATAATATTAAATTAACTTATTTAATTAAGATTTATATAGTTTGATTGCTGTAGCGTTGGCACACGTACTGGAGTTTTCCCACTTGTTGGGACGGGCCCTGGTATGCCAGGGCTTCTAAGGAATCCAGCATAGCTTAAAGACGGTGAAAGAGGGTGTAGCAGCCAGAAGAAAAGTACAAGGCAGGAAATGAATATCTAAGTAATGTTGTCTTGATGTGATCTCCATGGAGACCAGTTCTTGCTGTCATGTGTATCTGCAGGCAAAACCAAAAACAAGTTTCAAATGAAATGGATTTAGTCATGATTAAGTGAAAAATAGCCTCCAGCTGAACACGGTTTTTATAATGTAACTCCAAGCTTCAGGAGGTCTATGTGGAAAACTGTGATCCCTTCTTGGCATAATATCCTCTCTTAAATGAATTTATTCCCATAAATATTGCATCAGACATTACCACATAATCAATACAGAGAAATGTACCTCATCAGCATTCATGTTGGTCCAAAGTGGTGAATATAATTTGTCTATTTGTCCAATGATTAGCTGAGTGATTTGATTTGGGTGGTTTTTGAATTGACAGGGTGCTTGAATCAGCACTTACACAAAACAGACCAAGGCTATGGTCTATGGTACAAAAAGTGACCAAAATGAAGGACCCTCTGATGAGATGAGGGGGCACTTGTGTGTGATTGTGAATACATTGTATTAAAGCGTTTTTATCAGTAGGAACACTTGACCTTAGGCTCAACTTAGATGGCTACAAATGGTAAAATGTATAAATCGAACAAGCATAACATTATGACCACTGTCAGGTGAAGTGAATAATACAGATTATCTCTTCATCCTGGCACTCTTTAGTTGGGCAAGTTGGGTAAAAAGTGAACATTTTGTCTCAAAAGCTGATGTGTTAGAAGCAGGAGAAATGGACAAGCCTAAGGATTTTAATGAGTTTTAACAAGGGCCAAATAGTAATGGCTTGACGAATTGGTTAGAGCATCCCCAAAACTGCAGCTCTCATGGGGTGTTTCTGGTCTCCAATGATTAGTATCTATCAAAAGTGTTCCAAGGAAAGAACTGGTAACAGGTGATGTGAGGAGTGAATGCTGGCCCATGTGGTATAATCCACTGTAGCTCAAATTGCTGAAGAAGATAATGCTGGCTCTGAGAGGTGTCAGAATACACAGTGCATCATAGTTTGTTGGGTATGGGGCTGTATGAGGCTGGTGGTCATAACACAAAACATTATTACCACCAATAATAGGCAGGTGGTCATAATGTTATGCCTGATCGGTGTACATTCAGTAGAGACAGCAAAAATCTCGTGTTTCTTCCTCTGCCCTCACTTTTTTGAACTTGCAGCCTGAGGCAAAGGGAAGCCCATTATGTCAGCAATGGTCCCCACAAGTCTAGAACCAGCCATTTTCTGTGTGCAACTCCCCCCAGGATATGGACTTAACTAAATATATGCTGAAGCTTGAGGGCAGAATCAGTGCAAGCAACCAAATCACCTATAGAGGCTGATTTTATTCAACCCAAATCTCCTCTCGCAGCTTATCTCTATTCTCCTCAGAGAGAGAAAATGAAGGGCAAAGGGAGTTCATGACTTTTAAAAAGGTTTTAGAGACAAGCAGCTACCTCTGAGGCTGAAAACTGAAGCCAATGCAAGGAGCAACACCTGTGTAGTTCAGTAAAGGACCACTAGGGGTTGGCTACATGATTGAGTCCTTCCACCCTACTAAAGCAAATATTAAAATTTGAAGAATTTAATGTTGATTAAATGACATTAAGTTATGTCCTTATTGACTGGCTTGCTGGCTTAGTACTCTGACTCTTAAGAACGTAAAACATAAAAGATGCTGACAATTAGTAATTACTAATTTTATAAAACTAGTCTGTTTTTAACATAATTAGTTGGCATTAAATTGGCAGTTGACAATGAATGTATTAACATTAACATGTAATTAACATTTTTACTGTGCATACTGTTGTTGTGTCCCTAGACCCTCCACCCACATTGTCTACTCCACTCAAAGTATGTGGCTGGTTACCTTAGGAAGGGCATCAGGTGCTAAACTTAACGAAAAAGGGACTAGCCAAAAAATTCTAATTAAGATTCAAGGCGCTAACTGTCATGTTCACTAGGAAACATGATTTCCTGACTTTCATTTCTGTACACAATAAATATCATAATTAAATAGTACAGAAAAGTACGCTTCCCTTTCTTATATATATATATATATATATATATATATATATATATATATATATATATATATATATATATATATATATATATATATATATATTTATTTATTTATTTATATATATATATATATTTATATATATATATATATATAAATATATATATATATAAATATATATATATATAAATATATATTTATATATATATTTATATATTTATATATATATTTATATATTTATATATATATTTATATATATATTTATATATATATATATATTTATATATATATTTATATATATATTTATATATATATTTATATATATATTTATATATATATTTATATATATATATATATATATATATATTTATATATATATATATATTTATATATATATTTATATATATATATTTATATATATATATTTATATATATATATATATATATATATATATATATATATTTTATATATATATATATACATATATAAATATATATATATATATATATTTTTTATATATATATATATATATATATATATATATATATATGAATATATATATATATATATATATATATATATATATGAATATATATATATGAATATATATATATATATATATATATATATGAATATATATATATATATATATATATATATATATGAATATATATATATGAATATATATATATATATATATATATATATATATATATATATATGAATATATATATAAATATATATATGAATATGAATATATATATAAATATATATATGAATATATATATATATATGATTTCACAGCTGCATCATTACCACATTTTAATGTAGGCAAACATAGAAGGAAAGTTGGATAAAGTTTAGTTCTGTAGTGGTCAAGCATTAGTTTTTACATTATCATTCTGGCAGTATAGTCCTGTGCCACTTTCATATTGTTTCCCAGCAGTGAGCCCTGCACAGCACTTCATTTCCTTATCCACTTTGATGCTCCTGGTTGTAACTACATAAATACATCGCTCTACATGTTTTAGTAACTTTACTTCCTACATACACCACAGTCCATGGTTGAATTCTCCAAAGAAAATTACATTTTTATAGCAGGATGCCAGCTGCTCCCATTACCCAGCAACCCTGGAATGCAGTAACGTGTATGTGTCTGTGGTAAACGCCCTGCATCGTCTGGGTTTGTAGGCAAACCAACATCAAAATGCCAACATTAGCCGCTGTACATGTATATGCTGCGTTGGTGTCTGGTGGAGCACACATGCAGCACTGATGGGGTGATTTCAGCTCAGAGGAGGCTTTCCCGCCCTTCCACAGCCCTGGTCTGTATTCCTCTGAGACGTTTGGTGGAAAGTCACTTGATCAAAGTGAATGTTAAGCAGAAAAGTTGACAAGAGGGAAACCTTAGACCTGAGCCATGCCACACCTCTATAGCCCTGCACTGCTCGTCTACACTTTAAAACTGCAGTGTTAAATGACTTAAAGCTTCAGGGAGTAGTAAGTTTAGCATCATTGTACATCCATTTAAAGCCAAGCCATTAACTGAGAAGCCTAAAACTGACACCAGTGCAAGGTGAAACAAACACCTCTGTAGTTGAGTAAGTCAGTGACCCATGAAAGCGAAAAATAAAATACCCAACTAATTTTAGCCAACTGCACCACACCAGTTTGTCATCTTGATGTAATTTAAAGTGGAGCCCTGTTCATACAGTACATTTGTTATGTTATTTGTTAAAATCTATGGACGTTTGGAGCTATGGTGTCTGTTTAATAATTTGAAACAAAAAAAAGTTCAGAAATTGAGGAACTTGAAATTGTTGTTTACAAACTGCAAGCAGAATAACATATATAAAAACAACTTGCATAACTGCAATTTAGCTGCTCTGTGGATGAATTTATTAAAAAATGGTAATGGTTCTGGGTTGCATATAATGCACACTGACAGATTTGCGGGCGTCTTGTTTTGAATTACAGTTTAAAAGTAACTGCAACTTTTTTGTGTGGAAAAACAAGAAAAGAAAAGAAATTCTGTTTGATGAAGCTTGGCATTTAACCCATTTATCCCACATTTTTCTGAGACATAACAATACTAAAATCATATGTTATCAGTGCTCTAATGAAACAATCATTATTTTTTAACAATTTTAATGGAAAAGTGGGTGAAAAGCTGTGTTTTATGCCGTAAGATAACATGTGGTCAATGTTGAGTATTGACACTTTTATGGTATTTAGTCAGATTTTTCCTAATATTATGCAACATAACAATATATTACAGTCTTTAGATGTTCTAAAAATTTGTAAAATTATTACTTTAAGCAAGAAGAGTTTAAACATGTATTTTTATAACAATAGCACACTATTTTAAACACCATCGTACCATGTATATATACCATTTTTTATAAAATCATGTTCTGACGTCCATAAATTAAAGAATTTTAGTTTTACATGTTCAGATTATAAATAACATTTGTATTTTCAGTTTGTAATTTCACAAAATAAGTCCTGGACCTCATTTTGTGACTCTTTGTATTGAAGATGTACTGAGGATTTAGAATTTTAGTGATACATTTTGCATATGTCCCTGTCTCTAACGTGCACTGGCCATTATTTCCATGATAAACTTTGGTGACTGTATTTATTCTACACAGCTGTAGACTGGAGGAAATGTGTAGGTGAAGAGTTTAGTGCTGAGGAAAGCTCAGTTAGTACCTGTTCTACACAGTGTCAATGGGAACATCTCATACTTTTGCATTAAAAAATCTCAACATATAATTTCAGTGGGCTGTAAAGTAAAACATGCACAATTACTGGCTGGAGCACTAGGTCACACACACCAAATAAACTCCTACAGAGTTGAACACTACATATAAAACAATACATGGCCCTATTATTTGATATGGGACCTACTGACATTGTTTGTTACTAACATTACTACCCATGTTTCCACTCATCCTGTGCGGTAAAGATGGTGTGTACCAAAAATCACCCTTCTAGCTTCATGTTTACATACTTTAATAAGCTTCTGTTTGAGACTTAGGTGAAGGCTGAGCTCCCCTCCAGGTGTACTTTGTCAATAAGCACCTGTGGTCATGTGACCTTTGACCTCAGACATGTGAAACTTACCAGACTTCTTTAAAACTCCTCAGTTGTGCTATATTTACTAATATTAGCCTATTATATTGTGTAATAAGAACAGCAGAGCCTTAAAAGTGAGAGATCTTTTTTTGTCCGGTTGGGGTTAAACGGGTTAAGACCTGACTGGTATTTGTGGGTTTGATCCTTGGTCCGGTTCACTCATATCTTTGAGTGAAGTCTGCATGTCTCTCCTGTGCTACCTTAGGTTCTGTTTCTTCGAGCATCTAAAGACATGAAAGTGTCTTTGTGAATTGATTTATCTAAAATGCCAACAGTATATCAATTTGTTGTAAAAAGTAGCCATGAAACTAGCTAGCCATTGTCCAGGGTGTACCCCGTCTGATGCCCGTAGTACTGGAGATACACTTTACCCACCACCCCTAAGCGAAAAATGTGCAAGAACATGATGGATAAAAGCTTGTCCTGGTTCAACTCCAAACTCCAACTTGTCTCTTTTGCCCTCTCTCATTGGAACGAAATCAACATCGCCCTTAAATATCTCAAACCAAAATGTGAGAAACGCATGTATCAGGTGCTATTCCCTGCTGTCAGTCTCGCTCTCTCTCAGACGCTCACACGGCGGCCCACGACGATGAAACATTCATGCAGCAGAGATAATGAAGGCGTCTCCTCCTCTTCTGCTCCACTTACCCTGGTGGACAGACAAATTCTGCCCCCAAACCCACAAAGACACACCCACGCACACACATACACACACATAAAGTGACCCGGGACCTTTTTTCAGGGAAAGGAAGCGAGCGCCCAATGCACACAGCTATGGGGTACTTACTCACCCGTCCTAACACACAGCAGTCCTGGGGCATCCAGTCTGCCAAGAGACTGATGCTGCAGTCTGCTTCGGAAGCTGTCTGGCAACGTCAGATCTTTATTTCTGCTTCCCTGCGGGTCCTACCATCCCCTTTAGAATAAGGAAATGGTGAAAGTGAGCAATTTTCCTTGGCCTTACTCTATATTTTCACTTCCTTAGTGAAGGTCAGAGTCACATTATTTCTAGATTGGTGCTCAAGCGTGAGCCGTATGTGTGACTTTGCTGCTTTAGTCAGACAGAAGATAAGGAAAAGTAGTGAGGATGATGCAGTTTTGCTGTTTTGTTCTCTAACATGTCAGACCTGCATTTTACACTTTAAAAAAGAAACGTATAACTTGTCGGACAAATGGTGTTAATTTAGTAGCATCTAGTTTTTTTTATTATTTTTCCCTATAACTATAATGGCCCTTTAGTTATGGCTGTACCTATAGTTGAAAAATGGAGTTTTAAAATCCAAAGCTGTTCTCGCTTTGGCTCTTAAAGATATAAAGAGTCTGTTGTTCCTTACAGCTTTCCACTTGTGTAATAAATTCTTGATGTAGCAGTGTGAAGATACTTCAGCTCCACTGTAGAGACCCACTTGAGTCTCCTGCAGTAGTTGAGTTACTCAACCCAGGAGTTAGTCAAGTAAAAATACTAAAAACGTCTTCTTCCTTCAGATCTTCAAATATTGATGTTTACATGGAGAGCGAGGAGCTGCACGACTTCATATCCATCACAATGTGCACGAACAACAGTCACGTCATGATTTTTGCTGATACAGAAGAGAAAAAAAAAACAGCACATTGTATGCGCATGCCACTACCACCATCACAATTTTCCTTATCTGCTCAAGCAAACAAGCCACAGTGCATTCAATCAGCACTAGCATCATAACAATAAACATTGAATTACATGTTTTTTGATGTTGGTCATAGACAGAAAAGCTATGTGAGTACTGCTAAAATCATAGAAAACATTTTTTTACTATGTGTACCTAGAGTTGAATATCTTAAGGTTTCTTAAAATGTACCTGTTAGGGACACCTTGATAGCTCATTTGGTAAAGCGCATACCATGTAGCGCATGTTCAGTTTCTGGTTTGGACAAATTTGCTTTAAGTCATTCCCCTGTCTCTCCCTCCCTGATTTTCAGTCTATCAAATAAAAAAAAAAAACAAAACAAAAAAAAAAAAAAAAACAATTGAAAGCATTGGATACATTACTAAAACATGATTACATTTAAATTTAAGATGTTTTTGAGGCTGCAGTGCCTGTACTAGCATGTTTTTAAATGAAATTGCTTTTCTAATTAACCATTAAAGCTAATGAACCAGATTAGACATACAGTAATTATAAGTAATGAGTGTGTGTGCTGTGTGTTGCTGGTGAACATCTCTTACTTTAAATAAAATTTTCTAATTCAATAGCACCGCTTTTTAGAGTTTCCCAGTATAAAATCAATGCTAATAAACCTTATGTGATTTTCTAAGGTCTTCTTTGTTCACACACCATTTTTATTATGACATAATCAAACACACTTCTACAAAGATCAAAATCAAACAAAGCTCATACTTTAGCTTTAAGTGATATGAAGACAAAAATATCAAATTAACCTGTTTGATCTATTACTAATACTTGTTTATATGCACATTCAACATGCTTTGGAGGCTGTAATGCCATAGAAAGTATGTTTTCTAACGAATCTGCTGGGCTAATTAATAATTAAACCTAATGAATCTGATTTTATATACAATAATCACTGTAAGTAATGAGTGTGCTGCATGTTATGTGTTGCAGGTGAACACCTGAGGATGTGTCCCCAGGCCCCGACCTGTTGTACCAGTGCGATGGAGGAGAACCTGGCCGGTCTGAGCACCCGTGAGACCGAGGCCCTCATCAGAGAGGCTGGACGCTCGCTGCAGGCCTCCTTCAATGCTCTCCACAGGAGCTTTGACAGTAAGCAGCCCCTGTTTGTTATGGAGTGTGTTTTTAAAGCACGGGGACTCATTAGCGGGCTCAGCGCTAAAGCTTCAGCCCAGAGGAGAGTGACATTTGTACGATGCGTGTTTGTTTAGTTTATGTTTGCTACAAGCTCTGGCTGTTTTGGCCGCTCAGTGCTGAAGCTTTGATAGTCATATGGGTGTGTGTGTGTGTGTGTGTGTGTAAAAGGGGAATTTGTGTGTGTGTGTCCGGTGCATCAAGGAGACCCCTGACTGGGTGTTATAATGAGAACGGAGTCAACCAGACACAATGAAATGTGATAAGCCGATCCCCTGATCTTGAAGCAGGCACACACGTACACACACACACAAACAGAGGGGCGTCCCCCGGGGCAGTGGCTGGTTCAGCTAATGAGCAGTTGACCCACTGAGGAGCCGAGTCGGCAGATCAGCGAACATCAGAGGAAGGACGGGGATTGGAGGGAGCAGGAGACGAAGGAGTGAAAAGTGCCACCGTTAACGACAGGCGGGGAGAAAGATAAAACCAGTGAGACATGTGTCATTAGTAACATGAAGAAAACTGTAGAAATTGAGGAAAGGCAGAACCAGATTGTAGGAGGAGACAGGATTATTATTATTAGCCACCTCAGTAGCAGTAATGTAGCCGTCCATCTGGTAGTGGTTAGAACCGACTGGCATCGGTCCACAGCCTTTGAAGCAGGAGGGGAAAGCCTGGACCAGTTCTCTGCAGAGACAGCTCATTGACTCCCTCGTAGTCTTTGTTTGACCTCTCTATTGCCGTTTCCATCTGGCCTAGAGATGGTTTCAAACAAACCTTTAGCAATAGATTAGTGGCATTCAGATGGTCAACAATATGCTGGGATTTTCAAGACATAATTTTATTAGTTTTATTAATCAGTGTTTGGACATGAATATCACATTGCTATATCCTGCACTGATTTGTTTTGTTGTTATTATTTGTCTTTTAGCATATTTCACCGAGTTGCACAGTCATTCGGAGCGCTCGCTGCAGGAGAAGCTGGCCCCTCTCGGTTCACTGTACTCACAGAACACCCGTCTCTTCGGCGACCTTTACACAGACCTGCGACAGTACTACCGAGGCTCGGCTCTAAACCTGGACGAGACCTTGTCGGAATTCTGGTCCCGCCTCCTGGAACGCACCTTCAAAAGCTCCTCCCCCTCTGATGTGAGTAACACTGTAAGAATAAGTAATTGCTGCATCTTTTTTTGTTTATTCCCATTATGGGTCATAGGTGATTGGAGTCCATCCACCCATTCCAGCAACTAGAGACATACAGACAGGGAATCATTCACTATTACATTCATTCACTAAGAGTAATTTAGAGTTGCTAATTCTCCTAACACATGCCTTTGGACGGTGGGAAGAAGAAGCCAAAGTACCCAAAAATAACTCCTAGTAACATGGGGAAGACATGAGAGATGTGGCGGAGCATCTTCACTCATACTGCCTGTTTATTGGACTTTTTTGTTTTTATTGAAGTAACTTTTAACCAAAGTGTGCTCAACTTTGTGTAAAACACTTGTTATCTTTAAGTTGAAACATGTCTATCTGGATACATGCATAAAAAGAAGAAGATAATTTGACATAATTGTTTTGTGACATAGTCTTTCAGCAAGTCCCTCTCGTCTGAAGGCTTTGCTTCTGTTTTGCCTCACTTCTCCAATGTGACAAGCTGATAAGATTCCATTTTTAGATGTGTCACTTGGGTTTACATTGTTTCTCATCTACTATTATCACTTTCCCATGAACACTATGCTGTATTCTTATGATAGGGAAAAGTATTTTTAAAAAAGTCTTTTAATAGCACATCTCTGGCTGCCTACAAAGGAGTTTGACTCAGTTGCCTTTGTTCGGCTCTGTTGGTCTAATGAAGTCACACTGTCCAAAATATCAAAACACACTTTTACGCCTTTGGTTCTGTCTGGCAGGTCATCCTATCAGAGGACTACATGGAGTGTGTCGCTAAGCAACAGGAAACGTTACGACCATTTGGAGATGTCCCGAGAGACATGAAGATGAAGGTGGTCCGGGCTTTTGTCACAGCCAGGTCGTTTGTCCAGGGGCTGATCGTCAGTGGGGAGGTGGTGCGAAAAGTCTCACAGGTGAGAGGCAGTGAGGCAGACAATGACAGGACGTGTTAGTCACAGTCAGTGTTTGTGTCACAGAGGGTTTGTCAGAATTAGCTATTTTATACTAAACTATACCACTACATTGTACTATATTGGCCTAGCTATGCTATGTTTTACTATACCAGTCGAAGCAACTATCCATTCTTTTTTTTCTTTTTTACAAAGTATTAGATTAGTCAGGTTGATAGTGAAGTGGTCAATTTCCCGGCCTTTGGTGCAGCCATAATTTGTGCCAGTCCCAAAGCCTGATCAATGCGGGCTGTGGCAGAAAGGTCATCTGACACAAAAACCTGACAAAATACTGCGTTAATAATTGAAAACGTTTCATATTTCATATATCCTGTTCAAAGAAATATTTCTGACCTTTTTAGCAACTACAAAATTCACATACTGTGTTTTGACTTTCTCTGTCAGTACACACTCTAATAGTAGCTTTAAAATTTTGACAGTGGTATTGCTGAATGAATCTGCTTTTAAGAATATCCTATAAAAAGTACTTAAAAACCAATATTATGCTTTTTTCAGGCTTTTTGAAATAATTTTGGACACTTTTGGATTAGTACAGTATTTTATGTTTTACCACTGTATGGAAAATGTCTTCCTTTAGGGAGCTGTTACTTTCCCTTTGCAGAGAACGCTTGGATTAGCTGTCTGTCGCCCTCTGCTGGCAATAGTGGGGAGTGGTCAGAGCATAAAATGGTTACTTAGCATGGCTATTAGCAACATGTCGCTAACAGATAGATAAATGAGCTTTCTGCTTCGTAATGAGAGCAATTTAAGCAGTGAAATTGTGAGTCTGGTGACAGTCTGAGCTTTAAAAATGAGCAGCAGTACTTCCTGCATATGGGATGTTTTTGAGGTGCAAACATTATAACATGGTTAAAAAAAAGTTGGGTTAGTAAAATAACATTTTGGCAGGTCAAATGGTGATGGTTGTGAACTATGCCATGCTATACTATCCACAGCAATTATTACTTACAAATGAATGTATAGCATTTGAGATATACATGGTTGAGTCCCAGCCAAGCAGCTATGATGGACGCATAATGGTCACACCCTAACTGCCACAGAAAATAATATCTCCACCCAAAAAAAAACACTCACAGAGCTCATCAAAAATGAAGTGTCATCAAAACAAAGCTGTTATTTGCAGACATGACAAAGCAGCTGTCAAATTATCTTTGCGAGGCTCACTTAGATTATTTCTGTTCTGTGAAAAGACAAGAATGTTTACCATGCCCATTTGAAATTATAAGTGATTATGCGATCACGCTTTTCCAGTTAAGAGAAATGACAGCGGCTTTTGTTATTTTTGTTTAATTTGTTTTCTTTTACTTTTAGCTGTGTTCAACTTCACAATAAGCTGTGCTTTATTTAACAGTTGGCACAAAATTGCCTTATGGCTTTTTACACCTATTAGCTCTTATGATTACACAAAGGATGCAACAAAAAAATCTTGATTACAGTACTGTGCAAATGTTTTAGCATGGTGTGAGAAATGTTGAGAGTCCTCTAATACATTTATTTTTAATTTTGCTTATTTATTTTTGGTGTGGCTCCAGATCAAAGTTTAGATCCAGAAGTGTTTTAGGGGATTCTGTACCATTTTCAGCCAATACACCAAAAATACTATTACTAAAATTAATGATGCATTGGTCTGCAGCACTTTTTTGTAGACACTCAAAGTTTCTTTACAATTAGGTGCATTATTCCTTCACTCCTTAGTCACTCTCAGTGATGGTGAGCTACTTCTGAAGCCGCAGCTGCCCTGGGGCATACTGATGGAAATGTGGCTGCCCTTCTCCGACCACCAGCAAACACAGTCACACTAACACATTCACACAGACAAGTGTTTTGCCCAGGGAGATTACGACAGTATGCAATACTGGTAGTGGAGATTGAACCGCCAGCCTTCAGGTTAGTGAGCAAACATATCTACCAACTGAACTTCACTCACTAAAATAATGAGTGATTTTAGGCCTTGGCAGAGGTCTACGCTTTTTTCTCTTAGCAGTTTTGTATTTTTGTACATTGATACAGCTTTCTTTTTTTAAATAATTTTTCTCTAATACAAGACGTTTGCACAATACTATGTATATATTATTGGGTTACTAATAATTACACAGAGATGCTAAGAGATAAAGTAACATACTACTAATCATTTCTTCGAAATGTTTATAACTTTTAGTTAAGGCCTGTAAGAAGGGCCTGTAAAATGACTGAAACTGGACACTTTTCTGCTTGTGGGCTTTTATCACCCACTGACAGTGATGGATGAAGACCCACCAACATTTCTTTTTGTTTCTGTCTGCTTGACATTAAACACTCTATTACTGCCCTCTACTGGCGTCTCTTCTATTTGAACTCTCTGTACCCGAGCTGTAAAAATACCTGATAAGCAGCAGATTGGATTATGCTGATCTGTCTCGCACTAACTGTCCCTTGTGTCAACAGGTCCCTCTGAGTCCGGAGTGTGTGAAAGCCCTGATGAAGCTGGTGTACTGTCCTCACTGCCGCGGCCTGGCCTCGCTCATCCCCTGCTCCAACTACTGCTCCAACGTCATGAAGGGCTGCCTCGCCAACCAGGCCGATCTCAACTCTGAGTGGCAGAACCTCATTGGTACATAAGTAGCTACATTAATAAATATTTGTTCACTTTTTTTTTTCAGATTTCTTTTTTTATTATTTTTACTTTGCTGTTAAACTTATTATTATTATTTATTATTTAATTTACAATTTATCAAGAACCACTTTAAATGATGGCATTTTAGGTTGATTATGTAAATGTGTATGCCCTGTGATATGTTATATCTAAACTGCATTAGTAGTTTTACATCCTTTACATTTCCTCACCAAAAAGTAATCAATTGTTTCTTTGCTGACCCCTTGTGGTTATAGTCAGTATCTTGGCATTATCTTGCAATGGTACAGAACCTTTAAAACCTCATTTCTCAACCTCAACCTTAATTTCTGGAGACAGACAGTGGTTCAGATTTACACCAAAAACATCATCATTTATTTTTTGGGCCATTACTAACCTTTACTGTCCTCTACTTACTATTGCAATCCAAATCCGACAGTTTGAGTGATCATGCTAATAGACAAAGAGACCACTATATAAAACAAATATATCCTGTATTTTAATTTTTATATTACTATTCCGTATAATGTGTTTGTAAGGCCGGCATAATCTTTTATTTTTCCTATTCATGCTTCACAGATACCATGATCCAGGTGGCCTCTAGCTTCAGCACAGAGCCCAGTCTGGACGTAGTTCTCTCATCCTTACCATCTCGAATCTTTGAGGCTGTTTACTACCTGAAGGACAACATGGACTCCTTTACTGCCAAGGTAAAAAAAAACAAGTGGTTTTGTAATAAGCACAGTTTTTCTTCAGTTTGGCCCTGAGCGAAATCCTGCCTCAAACATAATAGATGTATTCAATGATACAAAGCTATTAATTATGGTCTTATTAACGTTCTCTATAAGGTTTTATGTGTGGTGATGTGATGTGGTTTTTTGGCAGGGGGTGAACACACTGCAAAAAATCAATATCTAGCATTGGTTAAAATGCTTTGAATTCAGATTATTAAAATTATCTGCCAATGGGGTAAGTGGAATTTTCTTACCCCATTGGCAAAACATTTCTCTTGAAATAAGTTAAAATGGCTTGAAACAAGACAGAAATAACTTGAAACAAGTCAAATATCCAGCCATATTAGATTACTAATATGGTTAGATAAAATAAAATAAAATAAAATAAAATAAATCTAATCTAGTAAAAAAAAAAAAATGAATTCAAGTCATTTTAACTAATGCTAGATATTGAATTTTTGCAGTGCAGACTTAATATGAAGTTCAGGACTTATTCTATTTGTGAATTTTAATTTTCATTCTGGGGCTGCTGTAAATATTGGGAGAGATTCAAGTTGTATTGATCTTTTTAGTGTGTATTTTGTAGGTTAAGGGTATATTAGAAAACTGGTGCTTATATCATGAAATGGTGGATAAATGATAACTGCTACATCAGTGATATTTGCCTTTGGTGATGCCAGTAAAAAGCAGTTATTTTGACTATAGTCTTGTTAAGTTATTTCTAATTGTGTATCTCTAGTGACCTCTGGTGGATACATTTTATGTCACCGTCATCATCTCACCTTTATGTTGGTCTCAGAACTGTTGCGATGGAAACAGACAATCAAAGATTTTGCAATCCTGGGATTGTGCCATTTTAATTTTTTAGTATACTTTCTTCTTTCATAGGTGTACCAGACCTGTGGAACTCCAGGAGCTGAAGCAGGAACAGGAAGCCCCACAGTCCAAGAGCAGAGGCGCAAGAGCAGCTCACTGACAGCTTCAGAGAGCAAACCTTCACCCACCGCTGGCATTCGACTGGAGATGCAGGTCTGTATGGAATCAATGCTTAGTGTAACTCTGAGGCTTTTAAAAAAATGTTTGGTTAAATTTCTTATTTGCGTATGTATGCCCATGTACTCAGGTGTCCGTCCTCACAACCAAGCTGCGAGAGATGAGGCAGTACTGGATTGAGCTTCCTGTAGCACTCTGTGACAAACTGGCAGAAGGGGCCAGTCCAGACAAATGTTGGAATGGCATGTCTAAAGGAAGGTGAGCGAAAAGGCCACATTTTCAAAAAAAAAAAAATCCTATTTGGCCTTTAGAAAAATAAACAATTTGCTGCCTCTAGTTAAGTTTCTGTGGCAGAGTCACATTTTTGTTCAAGATCCTTTTTTTAAAGATATGGAGATGGCATCTGGTGATCTGGAAAAAGGTGAATGCATATTTTTAGCAAAATGAGGGGAATATCATAATATAAAGTTGGATATTATTGATTTTTTTCCATTGCAGCAACTTAAATTGTACTGTACTAAATTCAGCATAAAATTTAAAACATGTTTCAAGCTTAGAGTTTGTAGTTTAGTGGCTAAAATGTGTATTATTTATTTATTTTTAAGTTGTAAAAACAAATAATTGGATTTTTTTTCCCCAAACACAGCAACTTTAAATTCTAGCAACATTCTTGCACTCACTTCTGCTCTTTTGTTCCTTTCTAAATCCTTGTATAAATGGATTGAAGAACAATTTAATGCCAGGTTGATATGTATACATGGTATTTCACACCCCTTCACGCGCCCCTTATGCTTTGAAATGCTTAGCTTATGGCCATCTTATTTATGGCGAGGCAAACCCTCTGAGCTGCACAGGGCGGCTCTGCTCTAAGTAATCGTTAAAGGCATGAAATATAGATTTGTGTGTGTCTGTGTGTGTCTGTGCTAGATGGGAGTGTGACCATGAAATATAGACGAATTGCTGAGTGTGTGTGACAGATTAAGAATGTGTGAGGCAGGCAGTTACTGTGATGGATTGGCTCAGACTTTGCTCTACGGTGACACCTGCTGGAGTGTCTCAAATCTCAATAAAAGCCATAAAAATTATAATGGAATTATAAAGGGCACTTTGATGGTGAATAAGGGAGCAAGCTGATTTAAGGTTTCATATTTTGTATTCAAATCTTGACACCGTATAACTTGATCAAATGGAAGTAAGAAAGATTGCATTGTGTATGCATGGACATAAGAGAAAAAAAGATGTTCAGGATGTTGTTTTAACATTTTAATTTAATAATTAAGACTCAGTTTAGAGCATTGCCGGGTAGGACACACCGAATTACAGTTGTTTTCTTGTCAAACTCAATAAATATCCAAGGTTTCTATACAATGCAATACTAACAATGTAACATGTGGCCTTGGAAAAACCGCAGGCAATTATAAATGCACAGTATGCATTCAAATGAGAGCTTTTCAAAACATTCCTATAATGTGTCGGCTTGACCTTCATGACACAGATTCTTTGTTGCATCCACAAGTAATTCATTAGTCCCAACATCTCTATTTTATCCTTTTACTCATTCAATCAGGTATCTGCCGGAGGTCATGGGCGACGGCCTGGCCAGTCAGATCAACAACCCAGAAGTGGAGCTGGACATCACAAAGCCGGACATGACCATCAGACAACAGATCATGCAGCTCAAAATAATGAGCAACAGGCTGAAAAACGCACTGGAGGGCAATGACGTGGACTTCCAGGACGCAAGTGAGTCCCCCTTGTGATTATTAATTTACTAATTCCCAATGAATAACTAATTAAAAACAAAACAACATTACATTCAAATGCCATGTGATGCTAAAATCCCACTAGCATTTTATTAGGAATGATGAAAAAAAAATCACATGAACATTTGCAACTAACCCTAATTAATACTGGGCAAAAATTTGACATTAATGAGCTTCATATCTTTCATAACTTCCTACTTTTTGACACAGCCATATTACAGCCTTAACACACCACTAAAGACTGATTTAACAAGGCGTAGACCTCCACTCCGACACATCCGCCCTGCGCCCTTTCATACAGAGGTAAAGATGCAGAGCTAAGTGTTGAACTGGGGTTCTTCAAGCTCTGCGGAAAACACTTAGCTGAGTCCTAAGACCTCATATTACATAAAATCCACTTAAAATTATGCTTTTATTCATATTTTTAAACCAGTCTTGGTTGCCTCTAGAGCAGCATTGCATGCCAAACAAGACAAGCCTTTAAAAACATTAATTGACTAAAAAACAAAAATTTTAACAAGTACTCTACTGGTGTCATAAAGAAACCAGACACCAGCAGATGGCAGCAGAGTGCAACAGAGTTTAGAGTGTTGCCATCACAAACACAAAAAGTATTTTATTTTCTTAAACATTTGGTGGAGTGGGCAGAGGTTCATGGGAGAGCCGGAGGGTCGTGCAACCGAGCGTATGAAGGCTCAGAACATCTGTGCCAGAAAATAGAGGATTAGTCAAACTATCGTAAATGAAGCAAAACACAACTCCAGGTATGTTTTTGATGAGGGAACAACATAACATGGTAGACAGGTCAGAAAAGTCGAAAAACCCACTTGTTCCTTTATTGACCCCTTGTGGCTGGGATTAATATAATTGCTTGCTATCATGCAATGGTAAAAAAAAATAAATAAATAAACTTCTAGGATCCAGATCTGGATTCACAACCCAAAGTATTCATTACTTCCTCTCGGGCCTTTAATGAAAATTTCATCAAAATGAAAATTTTAAGGTACTAAGTATGTATGTATGCAAAGACCAAATGGGTCCACTAGACTCATTAGCACTTCTTAACTGAATTTTTAGCATTTAAACCCTTGAAACCAAAAATAATTTATTTGCCCAATTCTATTTTCTCTCGCGACCTCTGCAGGTGATGACATCAGCGGATCAGGAAGTGGCATGTGCATCAGTGGTCAGTGCACTCGAAGCAGACCGGGCTTGTTTGCCTACCCACCCGACAACAAAGGAGTGAGGGGTACAGCTACTCCTAAGACCCGCCTTTGTAGCATCTTACTCCTTTTCCCAATGGCTGTCCCACTTCTGCAGCGATGATGGACTGCTGTAACCCAAATTGAACTCTACAGTTTTGTGTAGGACTGAACCATGAATGAGATGGACAAATGTGGTTTGGAAGGAGAACACTGGGACATAACTTTGCCAAAAAAGACATTTGGAGTGAACATTCTTTCCTGTGGCCAAGAGGAAGAGGAAAAACAGACATTGACACTATTTTTATTTTGTTCATTTATGATAGTTTGTTGATGTGTCTTGCGAAAAAAGGAATATGAAGAAGATAATGTTGAGAAGAATGAATTACACTGTTGTATTGGGTTCATCCATTGTCACCAGGCAACCGAATCAGTAAAAAATATTGTGCCCTGATTTGCGGCACGTTCCCCCGGACATTTTCAAAACTTCACTTTTGTAAACATATGCGTAAGATGTAAATGTGTGTGTGTACATTAGCAAAGTGACTGGCACCATACTCAGCCATGAATGTACAGTATAATACTATATCGACAATGAATTCCCCATGATCTGTGAAATAGTCGTCCAGATGTTTCGCCGTCCCGTGTTCGTTGGCATACATGGAGTAGGATCAGCCTGAAATAATGGTGAAAAATGACCGCACCCCTAAAATATGTATGATGTTGTGAAAGCAAGATTTACGGTAAAAGGAGGTCCCGTTGTTTTGTTAATAGAACATCACATAAAGCACCTGTAAACAAGCACACTATCATTTTTACCGTAATGAAGGCAGAAAAGTGCACATAATCCTGAATCTATTATTATTTATTTTAAATGGATGGTAATGAAACATCGCTTGTTAGAGGGGTGCTTGCAAAAAAAAAAAAAGCACACCATCTATACACCAGTTGGCAAATGCATTGGACTTGTCAGTGGGTGACAATGAACATTTTGTCCTTAAAGTGTCCTTGAACAGGAAAACAGGCAATGAAATATACAGTATTTCAGTAATCTGGGGCAAATGAAGATGTTTACAGGACTGGACCAGGTCAGAGCTAAAGCAGTTGCAGAGTGGGCTGTGGTCTTCAGCTGTTAGTGCCTGCTAAAAGTGGAGCAAAGGAGAAAAGCAATGAACCAGCAACAGGGCATCTGTACTAATCTACCAAGCATCCATAGGGGTTTCACAATACAACCTCTAGAATTTAACACATCTACAGCCAACATCTCGGGGCCTAATGCCATGGCACAGCCTCTAAAGTGGTCTATGACTGACCGGTTATGACCCACACCATTACATTGATCAGTTATAACATTATGACCACTGACTGGTGAAGTGAATAGCACAAAAATAATTGTTCACACTTCATTGTTGCATCTGTTAGTGGTTGGGATATGTTAGGCAGCAACTGAACATTTTGTCCTAAAAGTATGTGTTAGAAGCAGGGAAAATGGGCAAAGTCTTGAGTGAGTTTGACAAAGCTCAAATTGTGAATCAAGTGGACTGGGCTAGAGGATCTAAACAAAACTGCAGCCTATGCGGGGTTTACCAGTCTGCAATTCTCAGCATCAAACTGGTGAAAGGTGATGCACATGGGGAGCAATGGCTGGCTTGTGTGGTCTGAGTCAACAAATGAGCTACTATAGCTTAAATTGTTGAAGAGAAAAAAACTGAAGTTAAAGAGGATTCTGATTGAAAGGGTTCTGAATACACAGTGCATCATAAATAGAGCTGCATATAGAGCTGGTGGTTATTGGTGGTAATTACTGTTGCCCAATCAGTGTACAGTATGTTGTATCTCTAATATGACTAAGTGGTGTATACAACAGGCTAAACCAAAGCCCATTTACACTATTGTACTAGTGTCTACAGTTTTCTTGTTCCAGACATTGCCCCGAGTAATCGCCCTGAGCAGTCATGTGTGCAAAAGTGTCCTAACTGCATAATGAACTGAACATAAAGGTTTTCAGAATAATACCATTGCCAAGATGCTTACATACATGGGTATCTCAATTGAGTAATAAATGCCTACTGGTGTTTACAGCATGCCTCTATATAAATCTGATTCTCTCAGACCCTAGCTCCACAGAAGGTGGGAGACTTGCACATGCCAACATCGGAGCTGTTTTTTGCTCATTTTTGCTCATCTGTGTATTTAATCACACATTTTTATTCATTAAACTCTGTTTGATTGTAGAAATGGTTTTATATGCGACTATGTTATTATAGTGAAATACTCTCATTGATATTTGAAATCAACCACAACGTCTGGTATAGGTTTTATGCTGGATGCCCTGGCTTGTGACGACCTGTGGCTGTATTCTGTACCTCTACACTCAAACTCCTGTGACATTTTTTTTATGTTTAAAACAGCAGTTCTATGACAGATGAGACAGCATAGAGCCATCTTCAAAAGTCAGTTTTATTGTTGTATACCCATATGTCAGAGCAGTTTGGATGCTGTGTAAAAACTCAACAGAAGTTATGTATTTATACATAAAAATAACCTTGGAATAATTCCCCTTTTTCTCTAGTGGGATGTGAGATGCACAACACTATAAATAAACATGGATGTGTCTATGATAGGCAGGCACCACCTCCTTCGTCCTGCTGAGCGTCAAAATGACAATCCTGCATCAGTCTGGGGGGTTGGAAATTAATGAATGATTTTTCCCCCCTCATGCTGACTGTTAAATTCAGATTCCACAAATAAAAACCTTACTCATCGGCACAAAGTGTAACACAAGTTCTATTTTTAAAAATGGCAAAGTCACTCATGAGTTTTCTTGAATGCAGTGGGAAATGTTTTGAAGTTAGTTTAAAAGGGACTAAAGTGTTAAGAGGTCAGCATGAGAAGTCACAGTCTAAAGCCCCGCATCTAGACATGGAAAAGATTTATTGACTCTTAGAGCTGCCTCTGCTGTTTGTGTATGATCAAAGGGGCCACCATTTTGTGTCCCTAATGTGCAAGTTACCCCTGAATAGAAAGTCTTCAAACTACCGCTGTCACATTTTAAAGATTTACCTTTACCAATGGACACAGATGGCTCATGTCTTGGTCCTAAATTGATCCGTGGACTGTGTTTGTGTTGTTATTAATCGTCTCTCTGATAGCGTTGATGGAGTGGCCACATTGCCATGCTCTGAAATGTTCTTACAACCAACTTCTGTGGTCGATATCTACTTAAAATAGTGCAATGATGAATTGAAAATCAGCTGCAAACCACAGTTCTGGTCCAAGTAAAATTGGTACCAAACATCAAGAGCTGCAAAGAAGTAGAGTGATCTTGTAATGAATTTTATTGCTTTTTAGTTATTTCTATGGTGGCAATTGTTTATTTCAAAATGTAGGAGTCGAAAAAAAATTTATTAAATAAAAAATAATAATAAATACAATACAGAAGGTCTTACTGAGTGGCACCATTTCCTTTGTAAAAATTGACAACTGGAATATTGGTGCTGGACTGTTTGGATTGACAGAAAAATAAAACATAACATACTGTGTATTCCAAGTTTATCATGAATTGGGCCTCATTTGACCTTACCTCAAGTGACTGCTACTGGACATTGGTCTTTCAAATAGTTGGCTGTGACGTATTACACAAAACAGAAAAGATGTGCAAATGTCAACCCCTCCTCCAGAATGACTTTTACTCCTGGGGATGTTTAAAGTACGCACATAAGACAGATTATTAACAACATACAGCATTCTGAAAATATTTTTAAATTGGACTTTAATTAAGTATCAGATAGTTAATATATCTGAACATATGAGTACTGGTTTCAAAATAGTCTACAAACATTTACAGCTTTAATCTTCCAATGTCTGATCTTATTTTAATTGCAGTGTTATTAATGGACACATGCAATTTGTGGGGGAATGCAACAAAGTAAAAGTACTTAGTTACTTTACATAAGTACAATTTTCATGTATCTGTACTTTACTTGAGTGAATTTTACAAGGGGTAATTTTACGTTTAATTCACTACACTTAAAAGCAAGTATCCGTATCTTTTACTGTACATTTTTTCTGAATTGGTTTGAAGCAAAAAGTATTTTGAGTTAAATTTAAAATCATTTGTTTTTGCCGTGTCCTCATTGTAGACACAGTGCATAAGTATAAAAAATGCAGTAAAGTAGTACTCTTCAGAAAAAACTCACCTACAGATTCAGTCTCTTCTAATGCGCCGGTTAACCTTTAGTTTTCAGCAGTTTTTCAGCAAAATCCCTCACATTTATCAGATTCATTCATTCTTTAATTTGTGAATAAATGTTTGCTCCTTTATCTGTGCTATAGAAACTGAGTGCTTCTTCCACCTCTGCATTCAATTAAGTCTAGTTTAAAGTTAGAAAACAGATGGACTTCAAACTCGTCTGTTCTTCAGTTGACCACTCGGTGTCGCTGTGGCAATACGCATGCCCATAGCTGAGCGCGGAAGGGGGGTTACATACCGGTCCACCGGGCTTTCGGCTTGGGTCAGGTGGAAAAGCACGGGTGATTGGTTTACGATCCGCCGTACTCTCTTCTGATTGGCCCGAGAGGTGTAAAGAAACAGAGGGACGGGAGAGAGCGACGCTTCACAGACACTACAGTCCGCGCTTCAGTCTCATCCCAGTCCGCCGCCAACTGTGCCGGGTGTGCTTCTCACTCTGGAGCGCTGAGATGTGACTGTTAGACAGAGGAATACTCCGTGTGTTTTTTTTTTTTTTTTCGTGAGGGATTGTTGTTGCTACTGTGACAGTCGGATCATAATGGGGGAAAGCCGGAGGGGAGTGACAGTGGCCATGCGGACCACGAGGGCTGTCCTGCTCCTTTGGGTGACCACCACCGCCACAGTGCGCGCAGTGGAAGGTAGGTGCAGACAGGGGAACACTTCAGTGCGCAGCTGATGTACGCTCTGGAACTGAGGGAGGGAAAACTTGTTGTTTACTTACTGGCTACTTTTATGGTGCTAAGTGGAAGTTTAGATTACGCAGTAGTATGTGCAAAAGGGGTGTTACTCACATGAAAAGTGTCCAGACAAGCACGTTCTAGTCACATTAAAATGATTTATTTGGGGTGGCTTTTATGTCACTTGGGGGCATTAACAGGCATAGGAATAGAAATACATAAAATCGATTTTTGAGCTGAATTAACCCTTTATCAAACTAATAGCCTCGTTATGGCTTTTCAAGAAGCAAAGCATAAATACACAAGTGATAGCTTGTTGAAATGTGAAATGCTGAATGTCTTTAGACTCCTGCCTCCATCTATGTTATCATTTGCGGAATATGCTCCTTTATTCCGCGCTGAATGGTTATGACCTTGTTTATTCAGATGTATCGTTCAATTGAATTTTTAACAGTGTTTTACTTGTGCAGTGTTAATATTGGCAGTGTTGTTATTATGGGCTTTTGTGTGAAGTGTCCAAACAGTCTGCCCCTCTCTCTCTCTGGCACTCTCAGCTCTATTACCATACTGTAGGTGCTGCTCATTTGGAGCCAAAGTGAATGATAATTATAGCTCACAGGTGCTCAGTTACTGTGTCCCCGCTGCTGCTGCCTCCTGACTCTCCCAGCATCGCTGCTCCAGATCTTCTCCAAACATCACCTCCTGTTTCTCCTCATGGTGCAGCCCCTCCACCTCCTCCTCCTGCTGCGTCTCTTCTGATCTGCCTTCAGCAACACATCCAACTTTGCTGTTCTTCCACTAGCATCACAAATATCTTCTCTTGCTTCTTCAACCTCTCCCAGTACACAGTGTACTACTACTTCACCGTCTGTAGCATCTCCAACTTCTCATGCTGCCTGTGATGTTCTATACCACTGTTTCCCAAACTGTAGTATGGGTACCATATGTGGTATGTGGGCTTCTTCTGGAGACTTTTGCCCTTCAGATCGTGATTTAGTTTTTATTTTCTTCAGTTTCTGATGTTGTCCTTGATGTGTCCTGATTTGTTCCTGCTTTATTGCTGATATAGTTTTGGTGTAGTGCTTTTATAGTGCTTGTTTAGTTCTGGTTTAATTTTTGTTTAGTCGTGGTTTAGACCTTATTTTGTCCTTATTTTGTAATGCATTTTTCTGTTAATCCCTATTTCATTCCTTACTTTAAACCTGGGTTAGTCCAGATTTTGGCTCTTTTTAATCTATCAAAGATGGTACTTGGAAAGCCAAATATTTTTTGAGGTGGTACTCAGTGTGAAAAGTCTGAGAATCACTGTGCATAACTGCTACTTGTTCAACTATATGGTCCATTATCCACTACTGACTGGGTTTAAAAAACCCAAACCTACTCAAAAAGCCATAGGACAAGAAAAAACTAGATACATTTAAGAAAGTGTAACACAGTTTACACAAGTGTTTACTGAAAAGACTTTTATGGGAACTTATAGGAACTACTTGTAAGTGAGTTATACACTGGACAATGGCCAAAGGCTTCTTTAGAGTTGCAGTAGCCTAAATGAACATGGTGATTTAATGTAATGGTCATGGATGGTTCATGTTTTGGACCGCAGTATTTCTAAAATTCTCTGTATAAATGAGACACATACTCATTAGGAAATAAACTATAGCTACTAACCAAGAAAGAAGTCCACACTGACACACTGACTCAAACCATAGTAACAACACAATCTGTTGTAATTTAACCTTTTGTTTGTCACAGTAGTCATTTTGTTATTGCTAATTTGTGTGTGTAAAACAGATGAAAGTTGCACGTAGCTGATTCATATTAGGCTAACTGCTTACTGTGTGTGAAAGTTAACTTTTTAAGTACTTGCACGTGTTTGCATGCATTAGTGCTGGCAATGATGCATGAAGTAGTCGATATTAAATGGGTATGGTGTATATGTATATAATAAGGTATATGAAAAATGTGGATCTAGCCCTCTTTTATTGTTTGGGGGAGTCATATTCCCAGTTGTTCTCAGTCAGCAGTAAACTGGCTGGCTTTCCTTGCCCTTTTTCACTTGTTGCCCCTGTTGCCCCTGCTTGCATCTCAGCTTTTTATTGCTGTTATTTTTATATGAAACATTATTTCTGCCTCTTTAGATTGTACCTCCTTAAAGCACCACCATAAACATAATCTGTAGCACTTATGCCCTTACCTGCCAGTTGCCTCTATCCATCTGCTTCTGTCTGTCCTACTTTCTGCATTTTCGCCTGACATCTTTGGCCCCTTAAATCTGTTCTTCTTTCAGCTTGTCTTCCACTGCCTCTCCTCCTCCTGCTGCCTGGGCTGTCCCTCACGGAGATGCTAGATTAGTCTACTGCTGTGTTTTAATGGTGCGCGTAATGATTGGCTCTGTTGTGACTTCCCCCCTGTTTTAAGACATGGAAATGTGTGGACGGCTGCTCTATTTTGATTAAACACAACACTTCTGTTGGTGTGGGAGAGTCCAGGGCAGGTACAGTGGGAGGTTATGAAAGAAACACTCTTGATATAAATGGATATGGAGTAGGTGGTGGGCTGTTTGTGGCCACACTGGTCTTTTCATTGTAAGTATGTGCTATACGAGCTGCTGGTGTATTGGCTTATCTGAGTGTGACGGTGTAAAACAGAGCTGCTGTTGACACAATGACTGCTCTAAGCTCTGCTCTGTATATTTGCCAACTAATAACTTTGTGGACTTCTTCTAGTTAGTAACATATAGTAGAGACTGGTGCACCTCAAATGTATATTACAAAGAAATGCTATCACTAACATGTTTGTAATGAGGTGGTATGATGTTAAATATTTTAATACTTGAAGCATTGGTGAGAACAGACCTCCTCCAAGGCAGCGGCTCTATCTCGCAATGGTTAAGATACAGTATATTGACCTGGACTCAAACTGGGGATCTTTTAGTTTAGGGGTAAATGCTCTATTGTGAAAGCCTTTATATTTCACTGTGGTAAGCAAACCACTAAAACAGATCATTTGTTACCTTACCCCTTGTGGCGCTGAGTTAACAGACAAACTGAGCAACATAGCAAAACCAGTGAAAACACCCTTCTTGGTAATATGTTACTCAAAATACAGATGTAACAATACAAAGATTTTCCATTGCTTTTTTTGTCATAGTTGTTTGTAACCTTGTAAAACTTTTTAAATTTGTTTCTATGTTTACCAATACGATATTAAAGGGGATATATTATGCTTTATTCATATTTTAAACAAATCTTGATCACCTCTAGAACAGCATTGCACGTTTTACAACCTTAACATTAACAACGTTTTTAATAAGTAGCAGAGTACAGGTGAATGCAGAGTGCTACGGTCTTTTGAACTTACAATAAAAGAAAAAGAGCACTTGACTTCCTTAAACTTTTTGCATAATCCCATTTTACAAAATGAAAAATGTCTGTGAGGAATCAGTGGAAACAGAGCTGAAGACTGTTTTGGATGAATGAATGAGAGCAGACTGGATGGAGAGGGCTTGCTGATTGGTCAGTGCTTCCTGGAGAGGGCAGGGGTCCGTGGGAGAGGCAGAGGTTCGTGCTACCGAGCATTTTGAGGCCTCAGAACAGCCATGCCAGAGAATTGAGGATTACTTAAACATGCGTGAATGAAGCAAAACACAACTCCAGGTATGTTTTTGATGAGGGAACAACATTATAACATGGTAGAAAGATCAGAAAAGTCGATGTTGCATTGTATAGCCCCTTTGAATAAATGCTATCTGCTTGATTTTGTTAGAAATCTTTAGTAATTGTACATATCCTTGTTGACTCATTGCAGTGAGTGAGCGTTTCTTGATTTTCTTACGCTTAATTTGTGCTTTCTTGTGGCAAAATCAATATTTTTATGTCCCATCTTTTATTCGGGTCAGCATTCTGGCAGCAGAAGAAAATACTATTAAAATATGTATGTAGGGTACTTGGACTTTTCCCTCCACCCACAGTGGGCCATAGTCTGCCTCCTTTTTGTCCTGTCATAGGAATTATGTTGTGTGCTTTCAGTATGTAGCTGTTCAATAAGCTTTAAGATTTAGCATCAAAAGAGATAAGGTTTTGGCTTGACTACAAATAGCACAAGGGGTCATGAGTGCTTTGCTTGGTATTTAGAGTTGCTGCTTGAGGTATGCCAGGAAACTTTACCTTCAGTCTCTCTCGTGATTGTCCAGAGAGTTCCCACTACAGTACACTAATCTGTTCTTGACCCTGTTATTTTGAAAGTCACTTCAAACTCTGACCCAGCGGATATTAGAGTGTGAATGCTACATATCCCACAATCAAGCTCTGGGGGAAAGAGGTGGAACAGAGTCATTTATGTGTGAAGTAAATGTCCAGTCAGCAGTCGGCCGCTGAAAATGCTGAATTGTGTCTGTGTTGAGTGTTGAAGGGCCGAGAAGTTAATTTCTTTGGACTTTTTATGAGATGGAAGTTTGTGTGCTTTACATTGTTGCCACCTGAACTTATACATTTGTTTGGACTAAGGGTGTATCAAAATATTGATTCTGGAAAATGTTGTGATATTTTCATGGGCTGTACTTTATTGATAATATAAAGGGTTTCTATGTAAATTATTTCTTTGCAAGCATTCAAGTCATTGGCTTAATTTTGTGTTCCATTTGAAGGTCTGACTGACAATATATTTTTATTAGGGCCGGGAATTGATAAAAAAAATTTAACTAAATAATCGCAAATCTGAAAAAAAATTTATCGCAATTAATCGTATTATGAATTCACGTACAAATACAAAATTGTACATTTAGAACATTTATTTTGAATTAACCTTCACATACTTTACTGTAAACTTGTGCAATGCAAACAAAACTTTCAAAGAAAAGCATGTGTAATCTCTTTTAGAACTTTAATAAAAATAAGTTTAATTCTTCAATTAATAACAATTGTGGTTCACAACAGTGTAAATACTATGAACTGTGTTACTCCAGTGGTAATTGAACTCACCCTTGCATAGACTGCACATAACTTTTGTTTTGTCTATATTGCTGTCTGGTGACAATTTGAAGCAGAATTGTCCATTTAGCAATGTGTCTTTTTGGTCACTCATGTTGCTTTAGCTCGTTCACTTGTTGCATTAGGCTCGTTCCAGATGAACTGCGCCTCGCCTGGATTGTGAACGAGAGTGCACGGCCGCAATGAGAGGAGGGGAAATACGCCTGTACTGAAGTCGGACAGTTTGTGGCTCAGATCACGCACCATCACGCCTGAAATCCACTTCTCGCATGTGTTGGTTTATCCAGGTCAAAACTGTAACTTTAGTCTGTTTTTTTTTTTTAAAAGAGGCGGGGGAAGAAGGAGAGGAGGGCAGTGAAGTGTCGTGCGTTATGTTTCTGATCAGCAATAAACTCAGATCCAATCACCTGTCCATTCACCGCTGACAGGTGTGTGTTTTCCCATCATGCACTGAGCCGTGCAGCCTCCGCAGTTGCTCCTGATGAACTGCGGCGGCTCAGGCGCTGGTCTCGTTTGGATCTCACAGTGACCGTCGCACTTGACATCAGAGCAAGTCGGGAACAAGTCGGACACAAATCTAACCTGCGTGCACTGCGCACAGACAAAACTGCGCAAGTCTGGCTCATCTGGAACGCGCCTGATGGATGGAAACGGAAATGTATCGTCTTCTATGCTCGCACGGTGCATTTCTGCCCCGCTGGAAGACCAGTGGCGTGTTGCTGCCTCTGTCAGTGTCGTCGTAATATTTTTGTTGTGATCAAATTAATCAATGCGTCAGTTGAAATTAACGCAATTAAATCAATAAATTAATGCACTGCGTTAACGCGATAATTTTCCCAGCCCTAATTTTTATATTAAAATAACCCTGCAAACACTTTCATTTTGTTGCTTATTTGGAAAAAAAAAAAACTATTTGTAAAATACACTTGCAACACTCACTGTTCTGATTATTAAATGAAAATGGAAGGGGACAACTTGGACTGGGGCCAGTAAATCAGTGGGCTGACACAGAGACAGCATAGACAGCCATTCAGTCTCTTATTCCTTCATAGCGGCAATAGTCACCAATTTGCCAAATCAACATGTGACTCACTGCACTGTAATGCAGATGATCTGCTGTGGTGACCAAAAGAAGAGAAAAGCCCAAAGGAAAGAAAAATAACTCTTTGTTACAGTATCAACATATATCATATCGTGACATTTATATTGAGATATGAATCTTATCACCAGGTTCTTGCCAATACACAGCCCTAGCTTAGCCTGTATTTTCTTCCTAAACTATTTCTGTCTTTTTCCCAGGAGCATGCTGCGTACACGCCGTGCCCTATCTGTCTTCCCTGTGGAATGCAAAAGGTTAAACATCCCAGATCCTGTTTTAGATGCTGGTATTTACATGACAAGTTGTAATTTGTGACTTTGTACAGCGTGCTTGTGTGTGTTACAAATTATGAACAAATAATCTCCTCAGGGAAGCCTCTTGCACATTTATTAGGGATGGATATGCAGATGACACATAGGGTATACAGTCAGCGCACATACTCTGGGGCTGCACGCTGCACCAGCCTCCGCCAGCTCATCTTTTAAACATGGGCTTTCTATATTCATCTGGTGACAGGTTATCAATGTGACAGACACTGACTTGAACTGGGGGAAAGTAGGATTCTTCACTCCGGTCCTGAGGCTGTTCTCTCCCATGTCCCTACTTTTCCAGATAGAGATTTATGTGTCCAAACAGAGACATCAGCTTGTTTTTAGGATGGAATTGTTGCCTTTACTGTCAACCAATCCTTCTAAATAAATGTGGCATTTTAATGAAATAATGTAGTTTATTAGTATAAAGGAGTGTTTGTTTCCTTGTTTTGTGGTCCATAGAGCATGCTCCCTATGGCCTTTGCATATGTGGGGTCATGTTTCAGCTGCTGGTCCCATGTGCTCACAGGCTACTCTGCAGTGATGGCAAAAAGCTATTTTTGAGTGGACTTTGAGGCTACATAATGTGGCTCAACTACAGAGGTGTCCAAACCATCAGGCTTCATTCTCTATAGGCCCAATTTGTAGCAGGTAGAACTTCATTTGTGTGAAGTGGACCTAGCATTAAGTAAGAAAAAAACAACATTTCTCTGTGAAAATTTCAGCCATACTATGCTGGTCCCTAGCCCAGGTAAATGTGGGGTTGATTAATGTGGTGTTAGTAAGTGTGGGGTTAATAAATGTCCAGACCCCTGAAGCCAAAAGAGCAGCTGACTGGGACTTTTGATCTAGGGAGGCAAAACAAGTCACCTCTTGTAAGTGGCCCCTTCCACATATATTTTTCAGTATGTGGCCCTCAATGTTAAAAAAAAATGTGGACACCACTGCTCTCGTAACACTTATTCCTACATAAAACAACATTAGTTACTTCTCCCACAGTCCCATTCTTTACCTATGGTTACAGTCCAGAAAAAAACAAAAAACAAACTGCAATTGACCTACACATATATGAAACTAATTGTGTAAAAATTCAAATATGAAGTCTTTTATGTAACAAGGCAAAACTAGGCTATTAAGACAAATCTTTTTTCACAATTTATAAAACTTAGATTTTAATCTTACCAGGGTTTATACATACCAAATTGGTCACAGTAACTCAGTTTTTCAAAAACACAGTAAAATGTAGTATAAGTCAGTGGTTCTCAACTGGTCTGGCTTCAGGACCCACCATCACCCTAAAATGACATGCAAATAAAAGAGATATTTCAACTGATCACATGTATTAAACCTGAAATAGAATAATGTCAGAATAACACAGTATGTCAAAACAAAAAGAACACATTTAACAACCAAGTGCCAATGCTCGAGAGGGAACTATTTCTTTTTACATATTATTAGATGCAGTTTAATTTAAAACTAATATACATGAAATTAAAAAGTGCAATTCAAAAGGATTCAAGCATACAAAATTTACTTTTCTAATGGTCTTTTCAGTGGTAAACACTGAAAGATGAAACTGAAACTGAAACATAACTTTCTTATTCTTTTTTTTTCCTGAAAATGGTTCCGTGACCCACCTTTGGGTCCCGATCCACCGGTTGAGAATCACTGTTATAGGTATAGAATGGTTAAAGTAAAAAAACTTTGAATAAAATACAATAGAATAAATAAAAATTTACAAATCACAATACAAATGATGCATATTTACAAATCTACAAAGAATAAACATTTCAGTAAATATATAAAATATATATAAAAATATATAAAAAGTAAAATATACACTATATACAAACAGGTGGGTAAGGATAAGCATTAACATGAGTGATAATGATTTATTACCTACTCACCACTGATTAAAAGATCACTAGAAGTGGCCGAATTCTGCACACAGTGTTTAAATTTCCAAAACTTTTCCAAAACTTTACTCTAAAATATAAAATTCCAAAATGTTTCCAGAACCTGGAAATTGCATTTTTAAATTCCATGACTTTTCCTGGACTGTACTAACCCTGCCTTACTGAACAAGAGTGTAAGATTGCAGAGTGGTTAGCCTCCTGCCTCTCAGCGAAGAGATTGTTGGTTCAATCCTGGGGCTCTATGTGGAGTCTGCATTTTCTTCTCTACTGTACTCTAGCTTTCTCCCATTGTACAAAGACATTAATGCGTTAGATGAATTGGAGAATCAACATTGTACCCCACCTAAGGCCCACGGTTACTAGGATAGGTTCCAGACACCCACGACCCAAGTTTCCCCATCTCCAGTAGAGATTTGTGAGCCAATATAGGACCAGTCAGTGTATGATTGGACATACACACAGTACTCTCCACCTCTCATAAAACAGACCAATGTTTGCTGAGGCATGATTAATAACCTATTAAATAGTTCAAAGCTATATCCATGTCCTTGGATCTTCACGCTTTAGCTGTGAATTTTCACACAGTCCACACTCCTGTTCTTGAATTTAGGAGGAAGCTGTTGGGTTCACCACAGCACTGATGAGTCAAAATTTAGTGTGAATTCTACCAGGATGTCTATACCAAGTGTTTGGGTCACACAACATGACCTGTACTTCTTCTTTAATAAGAAAATCTGAATTATGTGTTTCAAATTTAATCACTGCAGCTACAGTCTAAAAGGCGCTGTCTAAAAACACCTTTTCTACTGCCTCTCAAATGTGCAATAGTGATATGTTTTTTTAATTTTTTTTTATTTTCATTGTTCTGCTTAAAATAGTAATAGAAAATTTAATAAACTCAGGACCCTTATGCCTAAAGGTGGTTGACCTGCCTTGCATTATTGACAGATCAACAAGTGGGGGAATATCCTTACTCATTTCATCTTATGGATTGTTTTGTAATGTTACTTGCTAGAACAGGGCATAAAGGTAAGGAATGTGGATGTATTTTTGGTTGAACTTGCACTACAACATGATTATGCAGGTCTCTACCAAGGCACTGGCCTTTACTCACAATAGTACAGATTTAGTGCCTGGACCTGGACTTGAACCTTGGATCGAGCACTTATGTCTAACAAGGGGTATAGAATATGTTAAATTATACACCAAAAGCTACCTATTTCTTTCTTGGTATAACATAACCTCTCAACATTTGCATAAAAAGACACTTATATAATAATAACAAATAACACAATATTCATTTCCTTTTTCAGGTGCATTGTAATACCATTTAAAGCAACAGACAAGCTTGTATAATGGCCGTCAGTCTGCTGTTAAATTGACTGAAGGCTCTACACATCTACACATTGTTATGTAATATTTGTTTCTAAAAAAGTCCTCTCAGGTGTGACATATCGGTAACAGTCAATGGGCACCTACGCCATCCTCAATAGAAAGACGCCTCTTCAATCACAGCTGTCAGCACTCACACGTTCACAATATCTGAGCTGCAGAGCCAAGCAAAAGCCTAGCACATTATAAAACACTTCGACGCCCAAACTCTTTAGGCTATTTGCATAACAAACCAGACTAAATAAATCATATTTTACTGATATGAAACAATAATTGCTACCTTGAGTGAATGGGCACTGGTATGAAAGACATAAAAGCAGCCTTTGTTTTCACCTAAATTCTCCTTTCCCTTTCACTCTGCTTCATTATACTGTCACTTCAACTAATTTGCAGCTCAAAGAGTCACATCAATGTGCCGCTGTGTTAGACAGATGGCAATTGCATGCTCCTTGAGTTGTTCTGTCTTCTCTATTGATTTGCTTTTTCAACATGCAAGGTAAGCGGCAGCATCAATTACCCTTTGTTTCAGGCAAAGGCAAACAAATTTTCCTGCTACTTTACCAATAAAAAATCACTTTCATTCATCTCAAACTCAAGGCCTGCTCTGATGCCTTTTGCCTACCGGCAACAGTGGAGTCCAAAGAATCTTTAAACATAGATTTACATCCTTTTAATGCAAATTAACCCAACAGATTATTGCTGCAGGAAGGCCTTTCCTCAAAGACAATAAGCACAGATCTGCAGTATTGTTCCACCTGCAATACTGACATTAATGTTGCGCATCGTAAATAACACAATTTAAAGACTTGTTTCTGGTTTCACATTGAGTTAGTACATTTATTTATAATCACTTTAAGATATAGGGGTTGGTTTTATGAATTTCATACAATTTGAGTTATGTCTGTGCAGACTCTCATATGAAGCTGTGTTTCTCTCAATACAGTTAATTAATGCAAAACTAAAATTAATTGAGGTATCAATAAATGTACTGATGCACGTAGAATGATTTATTCAAAATCACTATTTTGTGACTTGCATGCAGTGATTTTTGCAAATAAATTCTAATTTGCAAATATATTAGTTACAAATATTTCACAAATAAATCATGTTTGTCATTTATAAATCTGCAGTTTTGCATGTGAATAGTCCAATCTGCATTTATGGATTGCTCCATTCGTGCATTCATCACTTCTGCGCATTTGGATCTTTTTGAGACATTTATTCACAAAAGAAATCCTGTTCCTGTGATGTCTACTAGGGGCAGTGTTTAACAACAGGGGCTATTTTCTAACTATTTTTTTCACTGTAAGCAGCTTGTAAACAGAGAAGTTAGCTGCAGGACAAGGATAGAAACCACTTTCGCCCCGAGAACAGTTGTGTGAACTGTCCACCCCAGGTTTTGTTATGATCTACCCAGCACCAGGAGCCCTTTGTCAGCTTAGGAGTGAAGAGTTCACTTGTACTGAAGGCCTGGGAGAGGAATTTATAGGGGGATATGATTGTTTGTCACTGTAGCTTTTAGTGATACAAAGCTGAAGGCTTGGGCTGATTACTTCATAACTAAATCCAGGTGAGCTGTTTACAGAACTAGGTCTATTATGTTCCTATAACTGCTCCATGCAAAGGCGACTGATGAATGCATTAAATGCGGTGTGACACAGTACAGACAGACAAGGAAACGGAGAGTTCAGTGCTAGTGGGCTCCTAAGTGGTTACTGAGTGCATTAAATATGTGGCTTACTTAAAAACTAAATACACAAATGCAGCTAAAACCCGTTTTAGATGCAGTTTGTCTATAATAAAGTTAGATCCTCCACATGTTTTTGCTGCAGTACTTACCACTGTAGTCCTGCTGCTTACTTGCAGTGAGAGCTCTGCTCCCAGTGGTTGTCACTGGAATAGGATTTTTTTTTGTGAATAAATCTAGCTGTCTCAAAATGCGGGGCGAATTTTTCAAAAAGATCTGAATGCACAGAAGTGACGAATGCAAAATGGAGCAATACACAAATGCAGATTGAACTATTCACATGCAAAACTACAGATTTTTAAATAACAATGATAATTTATTTGTGGAATAATTGTGAATAATATATTTGAAAATGATAATTTATTTGCAAAAATTGCTGCATGCAAGTCACAAATTAGGGATTTTGAATAAATTATTCTATGTGCATCAATACATTTATTATTGCATCAGTTCATTATATTGAGAATATAGCTCCATACTCTCACTCATCCAGGCTAATTGAATCACAACAAAAGTTTTAAAAAGAAGTCATCTGGACTTTGTTTTCAAAGTTGAAGATGCTTCACTTCTCATCTGAGAGACTTTCTCATTTCTGTTTTCTCAATTCATCTTCAACTTTTGTTGTGAATTTGAGTTATAAACTAGAAGCACTCAGAGAGCGCAGACCTCTGCCAAGCCATATGGTCACCACCTGAGAAAAACCCCTAAAGGCCCAGATCTAACTCAGTAAGTATGAAAGATACATCAAATCAGTGAACATACTGCTGAAAGAGAAAAACCTCACCTTTCATTTGGCGTTATTTGCAGATGTATAGCTACATTTGTTGCTGTTCAATATCCAATTTTATATGTACACTAGAGACCTGCATGGGACTGACTTTTCAATCCTGCTTCCGCCCGTACCTGAAGCTTCTCTGACCGCTCCCACCCTGGTCCCGAGGTCTACCATGGCTTGACCGCCCGATGGATTCTCATGGGTGACGGGGTTTTCCAAGGGGCGCCGGCGTGTCCGCTTGTACTGACACATGCCACAGTCACACACAGAGTTCAGGAGAAGAGCAGAAAGCTAACTCGTGTTTAATTGGCTTAAAGCTCTGGGTTCATGTGCTGTGTTTGTTATTGGACTACAGATCCTGTGTTTCATACTGCAGAGGATAAAAAGCATGGCTCTCAGTGTTGCTCTCTTTGTTCTGTTCTGTCTGTTTGCTTTCCGTTGCTCTTCGCAGCACTGTTATAGTTACAGTTACCGTAATGCCCCGTGTAAGCTGCACACTCGCCCACATTTAGATGTGACTGCCACCGTAAAGACTAGTATGATCGTGCACTCAAAATTCTCAGGACGCTTGGGACCTGGTATGTTTTTGCTTGACCACCCACTCCCACACAAAACCACATCAATATCGCCTGATCCCGAAGCATTTGGGACGGGTCCCGCAGGATTTCTTGCCTGCTGCAGGTCTGTAATGTACACCTTATATTTACTTCTGGATCACCACAACCAGAATATCAATATGACCCAGGTCAAACGAGGTCAGATTATAACATCTACCAAGATGTGATCTTGTAATTATTTGCCAAAGATTCTGGGAATTATTTATTGAGTTAGAACAGGGCTCTGCAACAAAAATTGCTCGGGGTCCACAGAATTAACGTTACCCTGCTGGGGTCCGAACATAACATATATAAAAAAGTATAAATAGGCTATATTACAATGTTATATATGTATTTAATTTGGGCTACTGAAATATGTACAATGCTTATTTCTGTCAGAGAAATCATTATCATTTCCACTTTAACAGCAGCTGATGTTTGAACATGTTCACTGTAAACCCGAATAAGTTGAGTTTACTTAAAAAAATTGTGGAAAGTGGTTGCCCTAAAAAATGTAAATAATGAAAAAGAAAAACTCAAGTCTGTTTAACTTGAGCATTAATTACAGTAAACTTAAAAGGGTTAAGTGTAATATACTAAATGTCAAGTAGAACATACTTAAACACATAAAGCACAGTATACTCCATTAATAGCAGATTAAACTAGTTATTTTAAGTTATATCAAAGGTTCTGCATATTTGCTACAATTAAAATTTCAAGTTTCAAGTCATCACTTTCCCAAGAGGCTAAAGAAAAACATGCTGCAAATTACATTAAAACACTTTATTAAGGTGTTGCAGTTACAATATACTTGCTGCACACATCAGAACACAGTCATGTACCGTATTTTCCGCACTATAAGGTGCATCGGATTATAAGGCGCACCTTTCATTAATGGCCTATTTTAAAACTGTTTTCATATATAGAGCGCACCGCATTATAAGGCGCATCCACTAGATGGCGCTGCGCTAAAGGGAATGTCAATAAAACAGTCAGATAAGTCAGTCAGTCAAACTTTATTAATAGGATAGAAACCAGCGTTCTTACAACTCCCTCGTTGAAAACAATGTATTTCCAACTCCCTTTGTCACAGTTCAAAGCTACATGAACAGCGTTCGAGCGCTCAGTTTTCTGTCCCCTCAATGTCGCAACTCTTCTACAGGAACAGCTGGGACTGGAATTCCCCTTTACCATTTTTACTGCTGTCACTTCGGCGACGCCCCCTGAATACGATAGCCATAATTAACCAACATTGATCCATATATAAGGCGCATCGGATTATAAGGCGCACTGTCGGTTTTTGAGAAAATTAAAGGCTTTTAGGTGCGCCTTATAGTGCGGAAAATACGGTACTTGGAATAATCCAGATACAGGCCATTTCAGTCCAAAGGTAACAGCAGACTTGAAGTAGTTGGGTTGGATCTGGAGGTGGATCTGATGAGGTTCAGTCAGAGCAGAAGTGTGACAGCACAGCTGCTGGTCATTAGCATCCCAAGAGCAGAAGAATACAAGACAAAAAACATGTTAATACTGTATTTGTTGTAATTACAAGACAGAGACAGAAATGTTAAAATGCTTTTATAGTTAAATTTTGCACATTTTCAGAATTTAACACACACTAAGTCCTCTGTCATTTGTACTTCAGATTTGCATTAGAAAAGACATGCAGCAGAAACATTACCATTTATTTACTTGCACTGAGCCAACAGTAACACTTTACTCCTAAGATATTAAAAACAAAGTTTATACAGTACATGCAGTTTGACTGTCAGTTTTTAAAAATCTACCATTTTTAACAATACTGTGTCAAATTAATGTAATGTTGAGTCTTACTGTGTGCTTTTAATCTTCAAAACCCTGTCAAAATCTAGGAGAAAAGAAACAAATTAAAGATATTAACGCATATTCCTCAAAGCACATTTTATTTTAAAATAACTTTTCATTTATCAAGATGTAAATTCTAACATTAGTATGTCCTAAATCCACTGAATCACATGTATTTTGCATGTTGTCGAAGTGTTCAAACACAGAGGCTTAAAGATAAACTTCCCAAACCCACTCCAAAATGTTAGTTTCCATTTAAACAAACACGCTGTACTCACATATTAGCCCATTTTGTCACTGTTTTGGCGATGTTTAAAGATTATGTCTTACCTTGCACTGCAGTCCTTGAATGTAGACAACATGTGCTTCATCTTCTTTCTTATTATTAGTGAGTCTCAACCAGCTGCACACTGCCACCTTCTGTCCTGGCATGATAGCGGCTAAAATGTGATGTTTTAAATTCATTCAACTTAAAATATTTCACACACACAGCAATATGGTCAAACTAGCAGAATACACTAAAACGATTGTAGTATTGGACCAAAACTTTCACATTTACATACAACACGCTAAGAAAATTTTATTACATTCAATATCCAGGTTTACAATGTGTCAGACTCAGATCATATTAGAGAAAAATGGATTTATAAAGACCAGACCTGTCCTCCAGGCTACAGTATGTGGATAACACTATTTTAAATATATTTATTATGAATGCGAACGATGCAGGGGAGGGCAGCAATAATACTGGATAAATGCACATATGAGCGGCTAATTAATATGCACGAAAACTTGGTCCATTCACGCATCATTGACGCTTTGTTCACCTTTGTTCACTTTCAGAGAACAGTATTTGGGCTGTAGCCTGCTGAAGCTGACATATTAGATGCACATGCACACGCAACATATTCAGTGTAAATTGGCAAACATCATTTAAAACAACAAACATATTCTAAATGTGCATTAAAATTGTTCCTCACAAGTTCTCATGCTAATCCTTTATCACTTCACTAGTGCAACACATCCATCTCCTCTGCTGATGTTGTTTCACACTCCCCGCTTCCTGGTGCTGCTCTGAGCTTTAAACCCTGTAGCTCAGCATATGATTGAACATAATGGCCCATTATTTATTTGCTGCTGGAGAGTGGGCTGTGTGCCAGGCTCTCGGGGCTCCTGCCGTGGGCATATGGTCGCACTGATAGCCACGCTGGATATAGAGGACTGTGTCACCGTGGGAGCAGGAGAAAATGGTACAGAGGACATAATGGAGACATGATGCACATTAGTGATCCTTGTCACCTTGGAAAGGTTATGATGGAAAAGGTGCCTCATCGGAGAGTTTAATTACTTTTAAATGTAATGTTTAATAGTGTGAATAATACCAAGTCATGATTAATGATTCAGGAAAAGGACCCACAAGTCTGAAAAAGTTTGTAGAATAGTTACACTAGAATGTGATTAAAATGTCTTGTTCTATTAATCAGTACTCAGTAATGAGCCTAGTCTCAAAGCTTTCTAGGTTAAATTCAATTTATTGCTTTTAATGTGACCTTGACCCTGGTAAAGCGGTCAGACCCAAGTAAAGCAGTGTCATTTGTCACTCAGTACGAATACATCATATTGCCCTAAAGTAAACATTTAAATCATTAAAGACATTTACATTTTTCTGAAAGGTCCCTTATTATGCTAAATGAACTTTTTTTGAGCTTTTACCATGTATAATGTTCTTTGCACCTCAAAACATACCTGGAGTCGTATTTTGTTTTATTCATGCATGTTTGAGTAATCCTATATGCTGATTTTTAAAACGCTGAGTCTCACCGCTCTTTGTAGACACGTGAAACCAGGAAGTGCTCCTGCTTGTTTCTAAAGCTCATACATCATCATTTCAGCGATTAAAATGACATCACTATGAAGCAGTCAGTTAATTTATCTATCTGTTGGTAATAACTGTGCTAAATAGCCATTTTATGCTCTGCCCATTCCCTACTGTTGCCAGCAGGTGGCATCAGACACCTTATCCAAGCATGCTCTGCAAAGTAAGAGCTCTCCAAAAGAAGACATTTTCCATACATATACAGTATTTTAAGTTATAAAACATAACATGACTAATGCAAAAGTGTCCAAAATTATTTCAAAAAGTCTGACAAAAAGCATAATTTGGCCCCTATAATTGCACTAACACACAATAATAATATGGGTCAGTTTGGATGTATATGGCTTACTCTGTTTGGATGGATAAAGTGTTTAAATCATTACTATTTTTTAGACAAACAAACACATTTGGCTGTGTCTGTCTGTTAATGGCTAAGATGTACAGTTGGTTTGCATTGGAAGATTTTTTTGGTTTGGACTTATGACCTTTCAGATGCTCCCTTTTCTGTGCGGGTTGCCACAGTATATTGTCTGGTTCAAATTACGCATTGGCTTTTATGCCACATCATGGACATCACTCTAAAACACCATTGTTATATTAACTTGGTGTAATTCGAGTAATGCACTGTTAAGGTGTTTCTGAAGTGAAGCTGCAAGTGAGCATTCAACAGACATTTTCAACTTACACACCCATATGTATTCACTGTGATAAAGGCCATAGAAAATTACATTCAGACTTTCTCTACAAAGCTTTCTAAATACCTGTGTTCCCTGTAAGTGCTCACTCCATAATGCATCTTCAGTTAATGGAGAAGTCATTTAAACTAAGTGTTGCATAGTTCACACAGTGACATTGAACTGCACTCATTATAATTAAATATGGTGTACTGCAGTCATATTTGTATGTTTCTCACAGATTTTATTATAGAAGATTAAAACATTGTTTCATTCATTTTATGAGGTTAGTTTTTTATGTATAGTGGAACCTGGTGATTTAATTTTGTCTATAGTCATCTCTAGGTCACCTGCAAGATTGTGTGATCAGATTAGCTGAATGGATTAATGGTCAGCTCACTGTCAAATAGTTGGTCAGTGGAAAAAAAACTAAAGTGGAGCCCCAAAAATGTCCTGGTTTATTCATGTCCTTTGTAGGCGTTGGTTTTGTCCTGGTCTAGCCTTCATTTATTCATCTTCTTCCACTTGTTCCCCTGAGTTTCTAAAGCTCATTCTGACCTGGTTTACACTGGATGCCTTGATGCAACCCTCTCTATTTATTTGGGCTTGGGGACAGGACAAAGTGGCTGAATTTTCAATTAAACTTTTACTAATGGATCAAACATTGCATACCATTGTCATTCCAAAATATTTTTCACATATGCCAAGTTTTATATGGCCAACTAATGTAATGTATTTTAGTTTTTAGCTTTTGTTTGTACCTCTTAATGTTTAAAATGTGTTTTTATTGTTAGTTTTCCTTGTGCTTTTAAGCTTTGTGAAACTGACCACGCGACAGTGCCTTTTTACAGCTGTCACCGCCTCACTCTCTCTGCCTCGGTTAGGTCCACACTCCACACCTGCCTGTTACAGCCACGGGCCTCTGCTCTTTTCATTCAGGCCCGTTCTGTCGGAGCAATGGGCCATTCACAGAGGGTCTGCGCCACAAAAGAAAAGAAGGTGACAGCGGGAAAGAGAACGATCATTGTTCAGGTCGAACATGTGTCGAGTGCGGACTTTTGTCTGCCAAAAAGTCACCCACTTGAACTGTGAACGTACCATGAACCCACCAATCACGGCTTTTGGTTATTCTTTCCCTTTATTCTCTTCAAAACAAGAGTAAAAGTTTAAAAAAAACAAAACAGGCCACACCAGACAGGCAGGGGGCAATTTTGACTTTGACAGTTGTACTCGGCGGGGCAGCCGCTATGATAGAAAATCTCTGGTGAAATTGAGAAAAAGGAGCAGAAATGGGCGGAGATGGTGAGAAAATGAGCTGAAACTGGAAAAAAAGACAAAGTGCATGACCATGAAGCCAGCGGTTAGCCCTGTGCGGTCTGATATATGGAGCCCAGTGCCAATAAGTGTCAGATCCCTCCCACCAGGAGCCGTTTTAACAAGCTCTTAGCATTTGAGTGTCTGTTACTGAGCTTGTAATCCGGCCTGCTAGTTTATAACAGCTGGAGAATTTAAATCATAGGAAATGTGCACAAACACTACACAGGTACACAGCATGGGCCTGCAGTGGGCGACATATGTGTTAGGATGGGACCTAACTTAATATTGGTTGGTTTGTTAGTCAGCATTTACAGTATATTAATGTTTGCTATGGATTTAGAACACCACAGTATTGCAAGATTGGGCACTAATTGAGCATTTACCTCTGAACCAGAAGATCACCACTTACACTCCAGGTCTGTGCATCATATCTTTACCATTGCGTGATGGGGGCAATGCCTTTGCCAGATGTCTGCACTCTCCAAGTCCTTCTAGTTGTTTGTGCTGTATTTTCCGCACTATAAGGCGCACCTAAAAGCCTTTAATTTTCTCAAAAACCGACAGTGCGCCTTATAATCCGATGCGCCTTATATATGGATCAATGTTGGTTAATTATGGCTACCGTATTCAGGGGGTGTCGCCGAAGTGACAGCGGTAAAACCGGTAAAGGGGAATTCCAGTCCCAGCTGTTCATGTGTGCCATAGGCGTGTTTATGGATCCTGCTGCAAAAGAACAAGGAGGCGCGGCCTTTGCTCCATCTAGTAGAAGAGTTGCGACATTAAGGGGACAGAAAACTGAGCGCTCGAACGCTGTTCATGTAACTTTGAACTGTGACAAATGGAGTTGGAAATACATTGTTTTCAATGAGGGCGGTGCAAATAAGAGCTACCGGTACGTACGGTACCGTATTGTGAATGCACTAACTTAACGCAACCCCAGCCACTACAGTAGCTTTTATTCTATGCGCCTTATAATGCGGTGCGCCCTATATATGAAAACAGTTTTAAAATAGGTCATTAATTGAAGGTGCGCCTTATAATCCGATGCGCCTTATAGTGCGAAAAATACAGTATATAGCTGGTGCTCCTCTAATGCTTAGTGAAAAATCTAAAATGAAAGAGAAGCAAGAATTTTTCAAGACCTTCTCAAAGTCTTCTGAGCTTACCTTGGGATTAGAATATTTTACTTAAGCATTTCTTAAATAATTTAGATGTTAAAATATAAATGCCTCAGTAAAATGCTCCTATGTCTTAAATAAATGATCTTTTTGAGACACTGGGGATGGGATAAGACAAAGAACAGAGGAATTGTGTGAAATACAGAAGGTGGCTTGCAGCATCTGTCTGGTCCTGGGCATCACATAATATTTACACAGTGAGCAAACAGTCGCACTGCAAACATAGCATAACATAGCAATGTTTACAACACTGTCCACCAAACTCTGAGATATAATGCATTGTTTAATTTTAAATAAAAATGTGTGTAGATCAAAATGTTTATTGAGAACTATTTTAGTTCCATTTTACAAGAAAATTGGAGGAAGTTCTGTTTCTCTTTAATGCAGATGCAAGAAATTCATTAATTACAACATTTAGCTCTGTGCATTACTGGCCCCTCTTTGATTCATTTTATGTATTGGTAGCTTTTCATACTCTTATGTGTTGGTTTATTATCATTTTTTTCAGGAATAGTCAGTATGGGGGAAAAAACATTACTGTTTTGTGAGCATCATTGTTTTTTAATCTTTTGATCAGATTCTTTACTATTGCTGGATAAGGCCAATTTTGAGTGTTACTAGCGCATTTCAATGAAACTTTCAGGGATGCTCATGAGTGTGTTCTGGTTCCAGGAATTTTTCCATAATTCTTTTTGTTACAATAGATTGAATTATAAAGAAGCTACCAGTTGTCTCTATATAACCACAGCCTGTGAAAGGACTATGGCAGGCTGTGTGGGACCTCCTATGAGGGTGACAGCAGTCCAAGTGGCAGAGTTTCAGAGCCAGTCCTGGAGGAAGTGCTGTGTGCATTCACAGAACAGCAGTGGGACGGAGCTGCTGTGTGGCTTGTCTTCTGGGTCAGGCCGGTTGTGAAGATGGGCACATCTTTATGACAGCAGGTCATAAAGCAAGTGTGTGTGTGTGTGTGTGTGTGTGTGTGTGTGTGTGTGTGTGTGTGTGTGTGTGTGTGTGTGTGTGTGTGTGTGTGTGTGTGTGTGTGTGTGTGTGTGTGTCTGTGTGTGTCTGTGTGTGTCTGTGTGTGTGTGTGTGTCTGTGTGTGTGTGTCTGTGAAAGGCACTCAGGCGAAGCGGTGTGGTCGACTAGACAGAGCCACTTGACTTTGATGACCCTCTCTCACGCACTCACACAAACGCATGCAGGAAAAGAGCATCTTTAAGGAGCAGATGAAAAGTGCTGTCTCAAATCAAAGAGACTGGCGTAACACTGTGGATGTTTGAACCCAGCCCAGTGATGGGAAAAATAGATAAGCTCTAAGTCATTTCTGATGCGATTTCAACTGCTCTCCCTGTCCTTTCCTCTGTCCGTATAAATGAAGATATAGTTAACCAGGGTGGCTTGTTCCTTGCAGTGAAATCCTGGTCCATATTCCTGCTATAGACTAGGGTCTTGATACAACCAACCTATTATGTTTAAACTGCGTGGTTCTCTATTAAATTTCCAAAACTACTGCAGTTTTACACTGTACTCAAAATAGCAAGTAATTGAAGAATAGTGACAATAAAATGAATACAAAAAGCAGGTACATAAAAAAGGCTTTTGGTATCTGGTATCTGGTATCTGGTGCAAATAAACTACTAAGAGTCAGATTAAAAATAAATGAAAGAATTCACAAGTCTAGAATTACTAAACAAGATGATTAAAAGAATATTATTGTCACTGGATACCAAATACACATTTCAACTCTGTTTTGTAGTGTGACAAATGGAAGATGTCTGCCATTGTGTACACACACAGGCAGTGTTGGCTGTACAAAAGGTTTCTCCATCTCAGGGGTCCTCCTCTCTCTACCTTCACAATCTGGTCCATGTCTGGAAGTGAGCAGCCCCTCACTGACACCATAGCCTCATACTGTGTGAGCATGTGTTTGTGATGTGTGTGAACATTTGGAGTCAGCAGAAGGTACATCTGTGTTGAAGGCCCACATCTGCAGAGGACTGACCCTCGCTAACATGGGGACGCCAGGGGACTCGCAGCACAGTCCTGGAGGCATGTGGTCAGCTGATCTGTCTCTTTTGTTCATTTCTGCCTTTCTCTGGCTGTCTCCTGGGAAACCAGTGGAGACACATGCTGACATGTGATAAACAGATCGGTGACTAATGGTCTGCCTTAATAGAATACAAATTAGATGATTAGACAAGCTCTTTTGTGCCAAGCAAGGAACTCTGTAGACATAATAAAGCCTAAAGCTAGAGTCTACTGCTTCTTAATTATCCTTGAAAATCCCACATGCATGAGACCGAGATGGACTAACATTACAAATTAGCATCCTCCAGGCAGGACGCTTGCTTTAGTGACATGTTGACAGGCTGTCATGTCAGTCGTATCCAGGAACAGGCTGGCATTTGTGTATCTATGATAAAACCACCTTGTCAGTGAGTGACATTTTCTGCTGAATTGAATACACAAACCATTAGTTCATTGCCTGACAACGCATTTCTGTTGTTCAGTACATTTTATTCATATCAGTCAGATGGAGCGTTGATAGCTCACAGTCATGATGACAATCTGTCACTCACTTTTTAAATACAGTATAGTAGTAAACTATTTTTTAATTCTTGAAATGTATCCTTAGACAGACATATAAGAATTAGAATTTATTCTAAGAATATTCTATGAATACTATTCTGTTCTATTATATTCTGTGAATAGTTTAGAGTCTACAATTAACTTAACAGTACATTTCTGTAGATGGTGGGAAGAATACCTACTATATAGAGACAACCTACAAAGCATTACTTTCGCTTATTCCCCCAGACACACAGTCTTGTTATTGTGTTCTTATAATAAAGAAAAATGTGTATGTGTTTGTTGTTGTCTTGGCTATAGATGCCAAATGGAGTGGTCACTATAGGTCAACCAATTTGGGTTTTTCTATGGCCGATGCAGATAGAGATTTTTTAAATCCAGAGCCGATATTCCGATTTTTTACCCAAATTATATGATAAAATAACATCCTGTTTCATTTCCCCATGTACTGTGCATCCACGGCTTTTCACAGCTGTCACTACATTGCATGACTCCTCGTTAGTAAAGTATACTAAGAAAAATATTATCCTTAATGATTATTAAATGTCCATACATTTTACTAGCCTAGCGAGCCAGCCTCACCTACTTTCTTTCTGAAAGCAGGACAGTCTGGTTCCTCACTCGCAGCAAAATGTTTTTCTCCGGTCGATTTGGAATTGGCCATCACAGCCATTTGTCTGTATCTTACAAATACAGCGGCAGAGAGAAATGTATAACTTCTCTCACCCACGTTTAGTGCTTTCCTTCATCTGCTGTTGGTTCTCCTTAAGTCCACATTGTGGTTTAGTCCTCTGTGGGACTATTTTCTTTGTCGCTATTTTACCAACAGTAAAGTCCCGCTGACGTCTGAGGTAAGAACCACATTCAACAAACCGACTTTCTCCGCAAGTCTTTGTACAACTGGCTTCTCCTGCTGTCCCAGTTCGTAAATAGGTACAGAGCTACTCATAATACTGCGTATTCAGGTGTTTTATGGCAAAACCAGGAAGAATCCAAATTTGTTTTGATTACAGGTCAGCAGTGCACTGCTTACACCCCGCCCTTTGTTTCTCTGATTGGTTTCTCAGGCTGTGATTGTTCTGCCCATAGGAATGAAAGTTACGCAAAGGGGTACCAGACTAATTTATTTGTAGAGAATAGGAAAAGAGTTTGCCTGGCTATCATTTTACAATAAGGTCCAATATATTGGCCAACTGATGTATATTGGACATCTCTATTTCTCACTGCTTCTGTTAACAGCCTCTGGAGAAGATTCCAAAGATACAAAACAATTGATATTTTTACTACTTTATTAATTACATTTTAATTAGCACATTTTTTTTTACGGTGCTTACGTTTATAGGTGAGCAATGTATTGTACAGCAGACCTTGTCCAAAACCCTTTTTTTTTTTTTAAGAAATACAAGACATGGAGGCATGATTGTATTTTTCTGATGTTATATAAAGTGTTATTATAGTGAGCTCAGCTAGAAATTTTAGTTTGTCTGCCTGGAGTGTGCTGGATTTATTTTTCAGTCCTCACATTGCCTCTCCGTGCACTTATATAAACTTAAGACGCTGTAATGCTGTTTCTTGGTGTATTCTTTGTGAATAGGATGAGCGTGTCACCAGCAGAGATGCAGCAGAGCTGGCGCTCTAGCCACAATTCACACACTTCTTTCAGACAAATGCTACTCAGCCGACAAGTTCTTTTCTATCAGCCATTTTCTGATCGTGAGTTAGATCTAAAACTGTTTTGAATCCACATGTTGATTGTCAGTTTAAATATTGAATGGAAGGATGTTTGCCTAAAAACTGATCTGAAAAAAAAAAGGGGGAAACAGGACCTATTCTTGCAGATTATACTGTATTTGTATGTATTTGTAGGGTGCTGCTTCAATCTGGAGCGTTCATGTTCCACTTATTTTTGACTTGTGATTGACATCTCAGGGATACACAATGGAAAGATTTCTGACACTTTCTAAACTCTGCAGGCTTTTAGAGAGTAGTTATATGTATAAGTTTATGACAGCTGTACTTTTTGTTAGATTGTTTTGGAAACTGTAAGTCAAAGTTCAGAGACTTGAAAAACAAATACATGTTATCAGCATAAATATCAACTTTGTGACTAGAAGCATGACTGTGAAATTAATATTATGCATTTTAAAGGTCAGATGATGCAAATATTTATCTATGAAGAAGTGTCCTCAAATGTTTGGCAAAGAAAATTTAAAAAATCCATAACCACAGCTGTGCGATTTCCAGTATACAGTTTTAGGGCTGCAACATTTATTCAGATTCTTTGATTATTAAAATATTCAACAACTGATCTAGTAATCAGTTAATCACTATCCGGAATATACATCTGAAACATGCCATGTGCTGACACAGAAGGATTTATTACAAAGGCAGAGTAGTAAAACCACAATTAGAGAGAATCAAAATTTTGTGCATGTGTGTATTACAGCTGGATCTAACAATTATTTTGATATTTGATTAATCTGTCAATTATTTTTCTGATTACTTGATTAATCATCAGATAATCATGAAGCACGATTAACTGCTTGATGACCTGGTGGTTTAACAATGCCATGTCATTAGAAATGTGAGATGTTTTATAGTTCTCGATAAACATTTTTTATTAAACTACAAACAAATCCCTTTTTTTTTTAAAACAAAATTTGAACCCAGAAAAGTTGCATATGCCACTTCAGGACTTTTGGATAGAGGGTATACACACACAAAGATGTTTTTTTAATCAAAAGCACAAAATCTACATTCTCTTTTACTGTTTCTATGGCTCTATTGCTCTGTCTTTGTAAACCCGCCTCTCTCAGCACATGGCCGGAGTTTATGAACGCCCCCAGATAGCGATTATTTTAATTTATAATTGATTGATTTGATTGTTGTTGCAGTCCTAGTGCTATTCTCAAAAGTTATATTGGCATACTTGTAGCTTCGTCTGGTTCAAATTTGTGATTTTCTATTGTATTGTCTAAACCTGACCTAAAAAAAAAAACGTTTTTGACCAATTGTCTTTGTTATACCAACAGCTCCTCACACATTTACTCATTCAATATAGTCAGTTTCACAAAATGAGTTATACATGCTTTGGATGGAAAGACCCGGGACTACCCAGTGAGAACCAACAGTAACATTAGGAGCTCACAGAGAGAGAGGCACAATTGCTAACCACTTTGCCACCATGCACCCACATGTATGGATATTTTGATGTGTATGAGGAGATACAATCCTTATTATCCTTTTACCTTTTTGTGTGATACAAAAAGGTAAAAGGATAATATGGAACTATGCAGTTTGGTTAATATGTAGTCTGTCAACAAAAGATTACAAAAAGCTTTTATTTGGAGTATATTTTTATTCATTATTGCCCACAGAAGCCATTCTCTCCTGTCTGCCCTCACTCATGTTGGCCCGTGTGTTACTCAGCCCATCCACACCTTCAGCAGAGGTTAACAACTGAAAAGGCTGATGACACTGTATTTTTCCTACAACCCTGTTTCCCTTGTGTTACCCACTCAATCACAAAGCATTGTACCACAGTGACAGACCGAATGCTTCTGTATATGCATGTCTTTTTGAGGCAGTGGATGTTCTGTGCAAAGTTTTCCTCCAGAATAAAGAGAGACAGGCTTCATTGAGGCTCAGATCTAAAATAAGAACACAATATGTTGATGTTTTATTGTTGTGCCTCTCCCTTCTTCCAAAAGACAATAAGTTCTTAGTTATTTATTCTGCAGTGACGAGCACGCGCTGTTGTCTAAAGCTCAATATCTGGGAGTTATTTTTATAGTGACAAGATTCTGCTGCCACGAGCCTTTGTACCATGCAGCTCTTCAAGCCCGAGCCTATACTTCTGTATGTTCTGACATTTTTATCTGTTGTTGTACATTATAAAGAGTAGTATATGTTTGATGTATTAACATGTCAAAAAAACATGCTCCACCAGAGTTTCTCTATATTCCACTATGTTTTCAATGTATCTCACTGAGACTTTTTTATTAACACATATCTCAAACAACCTCTAACGTTTTGGTCAGTCATGCATAGTTAAATGAAGAAACCATGACACTAAAGATGTGTCATGTGTCTCTTCTGGGGTCAGCACTGCAAATCATCTGCCACCAAGTGTGTAGGAATTTGCATATTGATGATTTGGCATAGGTTTTACGCCAGATGTCGTTCCTGACGCAACTTTCTTAATTTATTCAGGCTTGGGACTGGTGGCGCAGAGAGTACACTGGCTTGTAAACTCTTGTAGCTAGATTGGACACGTAAATATTTGATTGTATTCAAAAGATAAACTCAGACCGTACATGCATGTAGGATGACTGTTGGGTAAGAAAGCATGACACAGATAAGTGCTCATGCGTGACACCTCTCTTCTCTTTCACACATCACCTTGTGCCTCTCGCAGCCTCCTCTTACTTCAACTATATGTCACAAATGAACAAAATGACCTGATACCTCAAGGCAACACTGCCCTGCACTCACATCTGATATTACTCTTGGGATGTGAGAGTGAATGGCTTATTGCTTCCTTCGGCCCTGTCTCTCAGTACAGATGACTGGATGTCAGTTTGTATGCTGCTACTGTAATGTGTGTGTTTTTTATAGTAAGTAATGCTACTGAAAAATTCTATTGGAGCTGGTTAAATTATTGAACAAGAGCACATCCACATCTCATCAAACGAACTGGACTTTCACAGGAAACACACCAAGGTTAGAATAAAGTGGACACAAGCCAAGTGTGCGCACACCCATAAGGTGCATTTCCACTGGACGGGATGTCACGGGTCGTGTCAGTACGGGACGGTTTGGTATTTGTAGCCTCAAAACATGCCTGTGTTTCCATTACTGTGCGGTGTGCCCGGGAGACCAGCGTCTGTAACATAAACACTGATGTCACACAAGCACAACCAAACTTAATAAATGAGATGAAAAACATGTTTGGAGCTGACTTTTAAAACGTAAAGGTGGTGCCAATATTAAATAAAAAGACAAACATAAATCCTTGCATGGTGAGACTGCAAGTAAAGCTTTATTATTCAACACAAATGTCATTTAGCTTGTCCTCACATTTAGCTTGTCCTCTTTTGGAATACGTCTGTTTATCACAAGGACAGTACGTTTTTGATCAAAATAAAATTTCCTTCTTGTTTCTGGTCTTTGGAATGTTGTTTTTGCCCAAATCTGGATCCTCTTTCATCCAATAAACTCACAGCAGTGCGTAAATCCCAGAGGTGGACCTAATTACCCAGGGGTAGCAAAGTTTTCTATGCTTTCATGGGCCTGACCAGTAGTGCTGGGTATTGCCAACAACCTCACAATACCATACATATCACGATACAGGGGTCACAATACGATACTTATCACAATACATTTTTAATAAAGCACAGGGTCAAACAAGTATAGCAAATGGACATTTTATACTCTTTTTACTGGCTCTCTGTGATAAAATCTAACCAACATGGCAATAACAACGATTAGTACCTAATATTAAACAAATTTTAACAAGCTTTAACATAACAAACTGGCAGCTATGGCATGTCATGTTTTTGTGAAAAAACACATTTATCTACATGTTGAGCTGACCTGTAACTATCCCCAGTAGTTGAGATTACCTGCTCTGCTGCTGCACGTGTACCCGGAATGCAGTGATTATTTCAGGCCAAGTTTAATTTTTATTTTTTATTTTTTCATTTATTTGAAGGACAATGTACAGTTAAACATAATGCAAAGGCAAAAATGTCTGCACCAGATTATAGCCACACGGCTAATTTCCATCTGTAGTCCTTAAACATATGCAAATATGTTTGACACAAGATAAATAACTTACCTGTTATCAGCAGTAGATCAGTGTAGTGTCTTGTTCTTTGAAGACAGAGATGTGTTGGTTAGTGTTGCAGCCGTAACTTTTCTTCACTGTAGAGTCTACAAACTGTATGAGTCCTCTCTAACTCCTGACCCCTGATGTTTTAAAAGTCAAAAATGTATCATTCCCCTCAAGTTTGACTAACTGAAAAAAACACAGTGTTCCTCCATGTTTGCATGTTGCTGCTGTGTGCTGCCATCTATGGCAGAAATGTGTACTGCACCATAGAGAACACCTTCAATACTGCCGTTCCTGCTGTTTTTAATGGTTTAGCTTAAACGGCTGTATCAATACAGTAGCATGCGTATCGATATGTGTATTGTCTAGAAGTACTTCACGATATATCCCCGTATTGATTTTTTAAACATCCCTACTGACCAAGTGCCCTGGCCAGTGCTCTACTGCTAAGTGGAAATGGGGTTATTGTGACCAAACCTGGGCTCAAACCAGAAATCTACCTGTTCAAGTGTAAGTGCTCACTGAACCAGACTATTTAATTCCAAATCTGACCATATCTTTTTGAAACAATCCACCAAACCAAGGCAGGTGAAAACATAACCTCCTTGGTGGAGGTAAAACAAAACAGAGCTATAATGTGCATTAAAACAAACTGTTCAGTCGCTTGGTTAAATATACAGATGCATTGTCACTTACAGAAGATGGCCTGTTAAACATTGGGTTAAAGTAAATTATATGTAGATTTATTTAGCTTACTACTAGTAGTGCTTTAGTGAGATTTAGTAGGATTTCAGGTTATGTAGGATTTATATTTGCCATGCACTATAAATCTTACATAACCAGAAATTCTGCAACATTAATAGTTTTTCACGTAATAGCTATTGGAATCATCAGTGTGCTGTGTGTTGCTACTAGTGAACCTAAAGAACCCTTTTTGGCTCACAAACACAATGTTTTTATTAAGTTATATTTACAATCTCCATATTATCTATCTTGAAAGTACTCTTTGTAAAAAATTACCATTTGTTCCAAGTTGCACTGCACAAATAAAACTTGTAGTGACATCTGTTGGTTCCAAAAATACCTGTGAGGAGTAGTGCAGCTAATTTAGTATTCTAGGCCAGAGGAGGAAAGGCTAAGCACATTTATCTCAGGAAGCTCAAGTGGATCTCTGACATACTCATTTTTATTATCAACATGAACACACCTTAAAAACAAAGAGTGTGTTTTTGGACCTGAAGACTCCTATGTGTGTTTGGGTAAAGTTTGTCTTTTAAATACACAAACCCAATTCCAAAAACAGGGACACTGTGTAAGATGTAATTAAAAATACAGTTCAGTGGTTTGCTAATCTCATGAAACCATATTTTATTCACGATGGAGCATAAACAACATCAACTGTTAAAGATTTTACGAAAAATAGTAGCTCCTATTTAATTTGATGGCAACACTATATCTCAAAAAAGTTGGAGAGGGGCAACAAAAATCTGGAAAAGCAGGTGATACTAATAAAAAACAGTTCTTGTAGCAGTCTGCAACGACTTAGGTTAAATCGGCAACGTTTCAGTAATAGGACTGGGTATAAAAGGAGGACTTTAGAAAGGCAGAATCTATTAAAATTATGAAATGTAAGGGTATCCTGTAATCTTCAGGCCCTCAACTGCTTTAAAAACAATGATTAGTCTGTACTAGAAATAACTCCATAGATCAACATTTTCAAATGTCACTATCTCTAAAACACAGTTTGCAGAAATCCAATACCTAGCTCTATGATGCAAAGAAGAAACCGTGCACACAGGAACATGAATCAGCCATCAAATTTTGGTTTATTTGACCATAGAACATTTTTCCATTTTGCCTCATTCCATTTTGAATAAGCCCAGAAAAGGCAGCAGTGTTTTTGAAATGTGTTGTGCTGCCATTTTACACAGTGCCCTAACTTTTTTCAGAATTGGGTTTCTGACTTGAAAATTAGGTCAGAAATTTTGGTGGTGTCCTCTGTGTTGTGCTACAGCTATAATGTAAACTGACAGCTCACAGGTTGACCTTCATTTTGAGCGCTACACATGGATTTATGCCAACATACTGCCTGTTATCCTGTTATACACAAACATGAATAACCACTAAATGCCTTTGAGTGATAAACATGTGCTTCACGCACCATAAAAAGTGTCCTTTAATCCTCTATTTCGTGGCATTATCCCACAGTAGCCTTATTTATGACATGAAGATGCCGTACTGTGGTGTAGTAGTAATTTAGTCCATAACGTCTTGAGGTCCTCGTGTAAATCTCCTGTTGTTGCATAGTTATGTCTGTTTTGTGCTGATGGTGTGTGTTGTGAAGTGCTGAGCAGACGGTATCGAGACAACAGGGTCAGCCCATTAGAACACACTTCAGATTGATGGTGAATGGGGAGAATATTGGGAGAGACTTCACAGGCTGTGTGAGCATATGCAGGACATCAAACCAAGACAGTGGACAAAGGCCTCATGTGGTTTCTACCTTCTGTACACAGTGATAATGAGAATGTGATAAGTCATTAACAAGCATTAGCAGGTTTTTCTCATCATTTTCAGAAATATTGGGCCCTCAACTTTTTAAATAGATATGACACCTATTTTATAGCATCTAGGTAAACAAGAAAAAAACAAGAAGCCCACAATCCCCCAAAAGGCATTGATCCTATCTGGCAATGGTAAAGATGTAGTGCCCATACTTGGACTCAAACTGTATATCTTCGAGTTCAGGAGTAAATACCATGATCTTTAATGACAATGGTAAAGAACCCACTTCGGACTTCATTGCTAGTATCTTAAATACTGGATCCAGAAAATGTTACAATCCACAAACACACAAAAAAGTCAAGTCCAACTAACAAACCAACCAACCTTGGCAAAAAAACCACACCTCATTAGCAGAAGTAACAAAAAACACAGTAGGCATTCAACAGAAAGGTCTTGCGGCTTTTCTGCTTATGTTTATGCCTTCATGTTAAATATCTAACATTTATTCTTCCTTTTCAGTAACATGCTATCTGTTTGTATAGAGCACTCCATTTCATTTGTAGAGGTGCATCTGTGTCTCAATATGTCTGCTCCTGACTGAGCTGTCCTTTTTGTGATTCTGTCTTTCCACTTTAACGCCTGATTGGCTGACAACCGTCTCCCTGGGTGGCATGACGTCTGTCACTCCAGGAGGCTTTTAGTGTGGCTTTAGCCTGTGTGTGTGGGCTGGCATAAGTGGTATTAGGTATGGTGCCTTAAGTGCAAAAATATCACTTTTTCCTCATTATTAGGTGTAAATATACAATACAAAAAAGCACAAACATTTTGAAATTGCCTTGCAATTGCAATACATTCCAGTCACATAAGGCAATATTAAAGCAACACAATGTAACTTTTGCTCTCTCTCGGCCTCCCACTCTTGTTGATAAGACTCCAGAAGCAACAAAAAGTACACAATAATATTTTAGTTTGCATTATTCTTAGCATTTAGCATTTTCAGTTCATAGATGCTATTGAACACATCTTATACTGCAGGAAACACCCAAAATTGCATTATATCGGTCTGATAGGGCTGGGTATTGCCAACAACCTCACGATACGATGCGTATCACGATACATTTTGAACAAAACAAAGGGTGAAACAAGTTTACTAAATAGATATTTTATATTCTGTATATTGGCTGTGAGTGATATAACCTAACCAACATGGCAATAACGCCAATTGGTAAATAAAATAATACACATTTTAACAAGCTTTAATAGAACCTTATTAACTGCCTTAAATGGCAGCCATGGCTTATGTACGTCTTGTCATGTTTTTGTGAAGAAACAAATTTATCTACATGTTGAGATGAGCTGTAATGTCCCCAGCAATGGAGAATACTCTTTCTGCTGCTGCACTCGTACCCTGGATGCACTGATTATTCCAGGCCAAGTTAGACACAAGAGGATAAGTAACTTTGTTCTCCCTCCCATCAGTGACACACGTTGGCTCTGTGTTGTGCTAATGTTACCTGCTGCTAGCGGCAGATCAGCGTAGTGGCTTGTGTGAAGACAGAGATCTGTAGAGTTGCTGCAGTAACATTACTTCACCTCAGAGCCTACAAACTGCACGAGCCATGTCTAACTCCTGATTTCTTGGTGTTTTAAAGTCCAAAATTGATCATTACCCTCAAGTTTGGCTTACAGAAAAAAAAAGTCCACTGTGTTCCTTGATGTTTGTTTACTGTGAAGGCACGCATGCTGCTGCTGTGTGCTGCGGTGCTGCCACCTATGGCAGAAATGTGTACTGCACCTTAGGAAACAGCTTCAAAACAGCTGTATCAATACAGTAGCATGTGTATCAATACGCGTATCGTCTAGAAGTACGATATATACACATATTGATTTTTTAAGCACAGCCCTACAGTCTGAAATGGTCAAAACGGCAATAAAAAAATTTCTCTGGCATAAAAAATCCTAATGCATTTTGTTACTCTCCCCAAGCTTTACTTGCAAGTTTGACTGAGATTGACTCATTGGTTAAAAACTTCATCTTTAACTTCTTGCTGCTTTGATGCTTTTTAAAAAGGAAAACTGTATCGGCCAATATATCGGTTATCAGTATTTTTTTATTCTATATTATCAACATCGGTATTGACCTCAAAAAATCCATATTGGCCACGATTTAGATTTATGTGGTAGGGGAAATTGGAGCATCTGGAGGAACCTGGAGCAGACACACGGTGTCCCAACCCAATGGAACACCTTTGGGATGAATTAGAGCAACTACTGCAAGCCAGGCTTTCTTGACCAACATCAGTGTCACAAATGCGCTTCTGGAAGAATGGTCAAAAATTTCCATAGACACTCCTAAACCTTGGGGAAAGCCTTCCCAGAAGTTATAGTTATAGATGCAAAGGGTGCACCAACGTCATATTGATCCCTGTGGATTAAGAATTAATTTTATATGCGTGTAAAGGCAGGTCAGCAAATACTTTTGGCAACATAGTGTAATTGGTATTGTACAGTTTTAATAGCAATAAAACACAATAAGTCTTTGTTACGCCCACGCAGGTGGCCTTAAACACCCTGGCATTATAGACAGTAATTGGCCACTACACCAGATGTTGGACATGCCTTTTCTGCCATATAGCTGATTTACATTTGATCACTATACAAATCACATGAACTCAGTGTGAAAGAGTGCCTGCAGTGAAACGGTAAAATGACTTCTAATTCTCCGTCTGTGGTGAAAATACTTTTATTTCTCCCCGGTGAGCCACAACAAGGATTTTAACAGCCTCTGCGACTGCTACAATACCACTCCGATTTACCCGCTGTTTCGTCTACCATAAAATACCTGTGGTGGGGTTGAGTGGCTTTGTGCTGGTGGCGGTGGTAGCCCCACATGTGGGGGGAAGTGGGCACACAGTGATCACAGCCTCCAATATGTCAAAAGTAATTAGGTTGATCTCCGAGTACGGCCTATTATGCACAGAGAGGTGTGTGCTGTGCGCTGTTAATTAGAATGATAAGTGGATACAGCCTTAATAAGCCCAGTGTTGTAGAGCTTCCACTACATGACAGCTTTTGTTCTGATTAGACTGGGGTTTTAAACATAAAATTCACTAGGCATTGTTTGCAGACATATTTTATTCCATTTTTTTTATTACCTAGACCAGGAGTTTGTTTGTCCTCAAATAATGTGAAGATAAAAATGGTCAGTAGTTCAGTTCTGCACGATGTTGCTGGAACAAAGGTTTTCAAAGGGTTAAAAGCCAAAATGTAATAAGCAAATGTCTTCTAACCAGGGATGTCAGACAAAATAAGTTCTGAAAAATATTGCAGTATTTTGTTGGGGATACTCTATTGAGATCTTATGACTCTGTGCATTTAAACCTCCGACCAGTAGTTGGCAGTGCAACACATCAACGCAACAATGACAGTTTACAAGAATAAGTCTTGAACAACACTGCCCAAATGTGGACACTGTTCATCATGGCTGAAACCGAGAAATGGTTTTGTGGGATGCAAAGCTGATGTTTGGTCTCAGTTTGGCTTCTGTAATAAAGGCTGAACAGGGTTATTAAGAGCCTTGCTGTATAATCTACCAGGCTAACATAAAATTAGCAGCTAACTCTGGGTCACTGACTCTTGCACATAAGAGTTCAAAAAAGTGGTGCTAAGTGACGTTTTCCAAATCATATTGTAAAATAAAAAATCTCAATATATTGTCTTGTTACATTATCGCGACATACTGTTTCACCTTGCCAATAGGGTCAGCCCTATGTTTCCTAGTACATATGTTCCCGAGTACATATGTTTCCCAAAGAACATTAGGGGTTAAGGTTAAGGAGCATCAGGACTTACCCGAATGTGCAAGTGCCTATGTTTTCCAGCACTTATCTTCCCTGGTTTCCATGGACCGGGGAACGTGGGTACTGGGGAACATAGATATCTTCACAAATGCACAGGCACCTATGTTCCCCAATGCACAGAAACTGGGGAACATAGGTACGCACCCCTTTCATATACACCGCCCTACTTTCAAATATCACTCGCCCATTCATTTCAAGTAAACATGTGACCATAACAAATAGTTTCCAAGTAATAATATTGCTTAAAATAGATTTAGTTCTTTGTCTGTGTTACTTACAAAGACATTAGTAGGCCTGTGCTCTCCTAACACTCGACCATTATGCTCAAGCTGTGAATACCAACCATGACATGATAAACCACAGTGGTTTCTGTGTATGATAGCACAATCAGTTTCCCATAAACATATTATTAAAATGCATACTGTGTGCAAAATTTGCCTTGCCCTATCCCTTTACTTTGTTTTAAGATAGGATTGGGCTTGAGGATAAATAAGTGTGGGCTGCCATTGTTTCTTTCTTTAAACAAAAATGAAATCCCTTCCTGCAAGGTATAGCTTGTTTAGCAGAAAATGCTCTTCCAACATCTTTTATGTCAACAGCATGGATCTTGGTTGTTTTTGTTGTTTTTTTCACCTCTGCCTCAAAGGTTTTTCTTTAATTGAAACGCAGTTCTATAGCATCCATACTCCACTATGCCATTGTTTGTCATCTTTGTTGACAATGTTTCACAGAACCCATTGAAGCTACAAATTCAATAGTGCCAATTGTCAACATTCAAATAAACTCTGGTCCAAGAGATGTACATTTTTGCATGACAGGCTTGCCGTTTTGCCAAACAACCTTTCTTACCGAGGTGAGCTAAAAACTTGCTGTAATTAGGCTACACTGAAGCCGCCAAGATAGGGAGGATAAAAGGCAGGAGCAGAGGCTGAAGGTCGGGTGTGAGCAGGAGGGTATAATGAGACGTGTATGGCGACAGCATGAAAGAGTGGAACATGTCAAGAATCAAAGTTGGGGGTTATTTGCCTGTAGCTGCCTCATGGTGTCATGTCGCCAAATCCTCACTATGTTTTATTTAAAGACATGATTTAAGTGTCTTTGTTATCAGCATGTGAACTAACTTCTGTCAGCTGGCTCTTTCATGTGTTTCCACTCGCTGCATTGTGTCACTGTTAATAATATAACATATGGCTTCATAAATGTATGGAGGATGCACGCAAATGAGGGCACAGACGTGGTTTCATGCTCGTTACCGCCCAGCACTTCATATAGAGCTGTGAATCAACCACAACTGCTTAAGTCAGCGAGGGTTTTGTATTTTTAGCTTTTACTGCATCTTTCACCACTGTTTTTTTGGCTCGGAACTTTCAGCCCTAGAGGAACAATGCAAGTCTAGTCGTTTCCCAAAAAAATTTACCCTTCTTTCTGTGTGCTGTGTCTTTCTCTTTTAAGTGTGACTGCAGCTGAGTGATTGTACTTGGCACGCAAGACCAAAGGCTTTGCCATTGGAGATGGGAGTTTTTTTCCCAAAAGAAGGATTAGGTTCATTTTTAGAGAATTTTGTGTTGGGTTAGTTTAGTATAGTATGTATACTATATACTATACTATTATTTTTGCCATTTTTGCCACAATTACCAACCAGTTTTTTTCCTTCCTTATGTATTCTATAAGGTATGCATGTAGGGTTAAAATTGCATTTGTTATTCGAAAGCAGCACACACAACACACACACAAACTATGGAGTATGTGCTAGATTTGCTTTATTGTTGCATGGTTTGGATTTGCTCCAGCTAACCCACTGGCAAACTGCTATAAAATATATCAAATACAGCAGTGGTTTCAAACACTGGGCCAGGACCCGGAATTTGATCACTTAGGGCGGTGTTTCCCAACCAGGGGCATCGGAACCCCCTAGGGGTACACAAGCACTTTGCAGGGGGGACCTGGAATTATTTAATTTTTTTTATTTATTTCAACAATGATAATAAAATATTTGCAATGTTTTCATATTGAACAGTTGAAACTTAATAAAGAAAACCTCATGTGTCTCTCATTGACAGAAGAAAAGGTGTTACTTAAAATGAAATACTTTGTAAAATAGGTAAATGTAAAAATTTTACTTTATGTTTGATTTTAAAGCCAGCCAGATTATTATTTCTCTGCCTTGAAAATGCAGAAGAATTAGCAAAAAAAGTAAGTATAATAATATAGCACAGATGTTTTATATAACCATCTTAGCCTTTTTGATCAAGAGGTTACTCATGATATATCCAAAAAGCTCTGGGGGTACTCAAGACCAAAAGGTTGGGAACCACTGACCCAGGATTTTGTTTTGTGTTGCCCGGTGTGTTTGTGGTAGTTCATAGGAAAGTACACTGTGTTTGTATCATCAAAAGGGGAGGGAAACCACCTACTACATGACCAAAATACAACAATGAGGATTCAATAAAATGAATTAGAAATGTATGAAAGAAACGTACTAAGCTCGAATGGAAAATTGGATCATGATTCTTATTCCTATGAAATTTGGGTTACATAAAAACAAGTTTAGGAGGCACTCGTATACAATATTTAATGCAACCCATCATATAGGCTACTTAGTTTTACCTCAAATTTCAAACTCAAACGCTATAGTCTTTAAATGCCCTCTTATAATGGGTATACCATATATACTTTCCTTTTTACACTATTCTCCACTTGGGCAAGTTCATTGCTTTGTTTTATGTCTCATTTAAAATTACAGCAGTCAGGCACTGTACACAGCAGACAGGAAAGAAGCTGAAAATAATTCCCAGGGCTTCTACTTCAGCATTAACGCAGTAGGATCTATAATCTGAAGTGACATGTTGTACAATGAATGTTGCCATCTGGGCATTGGCTGTCAGGCAGCTTTGTTGTCGACCTGTCATACATTTCTGAGCCGTCATGCACCTTTGTTGTCATGTGAGGGGGGTACAATTTGCGTTGTTATGTATTATGTCTTACCCAGTAACAGATGACAAATAATAGCAATGTGTGTGTTGGGCTTTGTTTGGTTACTGAGCAACATAAAGTTTATACAGTCCTATTGTTAAGGTCAGTTGAGGATGTGTCATTAGTGGGACCAAGATTAATGCCATACATTAAATATTCATTCATTTGATTGGTACAGTATGTGTATTGCATATACTGTATCCATAAATAGATTTCAAATGGTGAAGACGTATGGATGTGGTGGATAGGATGGGTTCCTCAATGAAAACATGAATTATTCAGTTTCTTTATTAGTCCGCACATTTACAAAAACAAGAAAAACTGAAAGAAAATGTGTCAGTTACACACCATCTGCTAATGCCCTACCCAATGGACATTATCTGTAAATCTACTGTCAACTGAAAATTATAGCTTTCACAAAATCTATACATGCCATGACACAGCATCGCCTTTTACCGTTCACTCATTCATATTTAATGACAGATGGCATGGGCGGAGATAGGGTCAGATAAGAAATGGGTTTCAGATGTATTGTTTTTCTGAGAGTTGTATATTTTAAATCAATAAAAATAATGTTGGCAAAAATCTATATGCCATTTTAGCCTTTGCTTGACTGGAAAGACTATTAGGCTATTTTGTCAAAGTATAGCATAAATACTGTATCACTCACATCTTTTCCCATTCATGGGGGCAAACAAAACAACTTTCAATAATATATTTTTAGACAGCAAAAACATCAGTTCCATTTGCTAAAGTTAACTTAAAGTATGATATGTGGTGATGGATTAAATATATGCCTACACTGACAAACAGTTGTGTTCTGACATAGGTCTGTAACTACTTGTCCAACATAACATAAAAAACATTTTATTTTGAACCAAGCTCTGGCATTACACAGTCAGTTAAACCATGTTCATTATTCATATTCTGCGATTTTGGTGGCGAATGTTAATTCCTCTATTTAAAATGTTTTGCAGGCTGCTTAGCTTACAGCCCCATTCTTTCTGACATAGCCATATTTTTACAATAAAAGGGGTCTATAAGTTTTATTACAGAGTCCAGCTACTCTACGGAGGGTTTGACTCAATAACAAAGGATAAACGTGGAGCAAAGAAGCATTTCCGAAAAGGTGTAAAAAGGCATTTTAAGGATATAATGGCACTCCCAAAGTAGTGTCTGAGCTGGCTTTTAATTAAGCATGTACCTGTCTGAATCCTGTGGCTCCTTTGTTCACCTCCCTCTGTCTGTTTCTCTTTCTGTCTGACAGAGACAGTGATGGACACGAGGACAGCTACAGCCGAGCTTGGTTGGATATCATTCCCTGCCAACGGGGTAAGAACAATGTGCCAAGGTGTGCTGTGTGAATGTGTAGACATAAGTGTGTGTGTGCGTGTGTACCCTTGGGAAAGTAGCTTGAGTACTGTAGCCCATTAACAAGTCTGTCAAAATCGTAATTACAGTGGCAAGGTGACACCAATTTACCGCTATCAACGTGAAATGAAATGGATTCCGATATGTCAGGGAGGTACAGCAAAACATGAAAAGAACTGAGTGGGAAACAATAGCACAGTTTTCAACAAGCTATAACGGTGTTTTTTGGCGCTTGGCTTTCTTCTTGTTACAGTGAACTCCTCTGTGTGTGTCTGAGGTGAGAGGCTCTAATTGTGATGAATTGTTGTCCCAGCGCAACACAGTGCAAGGTGGAGGAGAGGGGAAAAAAATGAATGAATGAAAGAAGGTGGGGGGACAATGAAAAGGAAGTAGAGGGAGACAAAACTGCAGGGAGAGAAAGAGTTTAATTTGTGTCAGGTCTTGGTAAACCCATTAATCATGTTAGCCTCTCCAGTCTCCCTTTCCTTCCTGTGTTATCCACTGTGTTTTTCACGTGTGTGTGTGTGTTTTCCAGTGGGAGGAGGTGAGTGGCTATGATGAGAACCTCAACACCATTAGGACGTATCAGGTCTGCAATGTTTTCGAGCCCAGCCAAAACAACTGGCTGCTCACCACGTACATCGATCGAAGGGCAGCCCAGCGCATCTATGTGGAGATCCGCTTCACTGTGCGGGACTGTGCCTCTATCCCCAGTGTCCTAGGCTCTTGCAAGGAGACATTCAACCTCTACTACCTGGAGACTGACAGGACAGTCACAGAGGGGATCAAGGGGGTGGAGTACTGGGCCAATGCTCCCTTTCTTAAGGTAAAAATATTAGTAGATTGTATAGTCATGAGGACAGGTCAAGTAAATAGCATCAATTATCTCATTACCATGGCAACAATTTCTGGGTGGGGTTTACACCTACAGTATTGTGCAAAAGTCAGGTTTAGGCTATGAACAAAAAAAGGTGTATCAGTGTGCAAAAATACACGCAATTACAAAAATATTACAACATTATTTTATTTAAGCACTCATAGTTAACAGAAAGAGCAAAGTATACTGCATGATAATTACTTATTCATATGCTATAATAAAATCCTGCAACAAAAGTAATTTTTTTGTTTGGACAGGTGGACACAATAGCAGCTGATGAAAGCTTCTCCCAGGTGGACTTTGGTGGGAGGCTGATGAAAGTGAATACAGAGGTTCGGAGTTTTGGACCTCTCTCCAAAGGCAAAGGTTTCCATTTGGCCTTTCAGGACCTGGGAGCTTGTATGTCCCTGCTGGCCGTCAGAGTCTTTTATAAGAAATGTCCCAGTGTGGTGCAGAACTTTGCTTTTTTCCCCGAGGTAAGGACCAATATTTTGTGTCAGTGACATTGTACTGGGTATGTTTTGTTTTTTTTTCTTCAGGGTAGACACGAAAATACCAATCCACCATGCATTAATTTAGCACACTTGCAAAATACTCAATTAAAATTCACTGTGTTGTTTACAGTCCCTTAGAGAATACGGTCCTCTACACCAGTAGTATTATGTTTTAATAAGCCTTGTGTTAAAAGAATCTTCCATTTGTAGATTTAGGACATCTATAATAGCTCATAACTCCATCTAGTGGTTTAAGTTGATATAACAGGGACAGCACTTTCTGTGCATATCGTTTGTTAGCATAATATAAAATGTGTCAATGCATTGTCAGCCACACGTTTATAATTAGAATATGCAAACTCACAATTACATGCATGTTTATGGTGCTTTCTATTCTGTGTAGACTCTCACCGGAGCCGAGTCCACCTCATTAGTCATTGCCAGAGGAAGTTGTATTCCCAATGCAGAGGAAGTGGACGTGCCCATAAAGCTGTACTGTAATGGAGACGGAGAGTGGATGGTCCCCATTGGCAGCTGCAGCTGCAAGGCGGGATATGAGCCAGACAATGGCAACCTCTGTCGAGGTAAGCCACACATTTATCATGCCCACAGCTCACAAATGAGCTCATGGTACAAAAAAGACAAATGAAACCAGGTGCAATGCAGGATCCTGTGTCAAAACATATGCAAAAATACTTATTATTCATTTATGTTAATTCATTTGTCTGACCTTGCTACTGGGAAATGTCATTTTGTAGGATTCTACTTTACATTACAAATATCACAAACTAATCTGACATAGGCAGGAAAGGGAATTGTTTTATATCAGGACAAACAAAGTCCTGAGTATATAATTAATTAATGACATTATTTCCTCACATAGGACTCCTACGGTAAAGTAATGTAGAAACATAGAAAGTAGTCAAAAACCTCAATACTCCATCAAAACAACATTTTAATAATGCATTGTTCTTATATAGCGCTTTTCTAGACACATAAAGGCACTTTACAATTTGGTACATTATTTATTCTTCCCTCTGTCACACTCAGTGGTGGTGAGCTACTTCTGTAGCCACAGCTGCCCTGGGGCAGACTGATGGTAGTGACACGTTCATACAGGCAAGGTGGGTGAGGTGTCTTGCCCAAGGACACAATGGCAGTATAAAAATGCTAGTCACGGGGATCAGTCTGCCATCCTTCCACTTGGTCAACAGATCTACTTACAGAGCTACTGCCACCCCTACTCCTCCAAAAATCCTACAATTGGACTGGTATTGAGATTTTTGAGCAAATGACTATATATCATATTGCCCCTAAGAAGATAGAGTATGTATAGCCACACATTTATCATCCCTGCAGTTCCCTAATTTGCTCAGGTTAATAAAAGTTAGATGAAAACAGGTGCAAATAGCATCCTGTGCCAAACATTTTCATAATATTTTATACATTCATTTTAATTCCAGGGATCTTACTATTGGAAAGTGACATTTTTCACAGGATTCTTTTTAAAATATCTCAAACTCATCTGACATGAGTAGGAAAGGGAATTGTTTTCAGTTTAATGTAGCAGTTTGTTAAAAATATTAGCGCTCTTTGCTCCTCCCTATTTCTATGGATTTTTACTATGTTAGCGTAATAGATTTTGGAAGAAGGTTAGAGCTAGAGGTTCAAGAAGCTCTAATTGACATAGTCTGTCTGTCTGTCCATCGATCTCCTCACATTGTTCCAATACCACCCCAGCAGGGCACCTCCACACAACACACATCACTGCATAATTCAAACTGAAAATGCATTTGAAACAGCAGACTGGTGTCAGTATGAAGTGAATGAATGACAGGCACATACAAGTAAACCTTGCACACAATTCCAATTAAATAGGTGCTATTCCCATGTTATGCCATTAAGGTTTGACAGGCTGTGGCACAAATTAGCTGTGATGACAGGAAATACGCTTCTTATAATTAACCCTAACAAGCTTGATATTAGCAGCTGAGGCAAAAAGTCACGATTGGATAGAGCAAAAAAATACAAGTACAAGCACAGATACAAGGCACATGTCAATAAATGAGAATATCCTGGAAAAGTGAATTTAATCAGTGATTTAATACCAAGTGAAAGACGTATGTTATTTAGATTAAGTACACGCAGGTTGAAATATTTTGTAAGGTAAGGTAGAAATTTTTGTCCTCGTAAGGAAATTTGTTCTCTGCATTTGACCCATTCTTCATTCAGTGCCACTGGGGCGACCTGTCAGGAGCAGTGGGTGACCACAGATCTTGAGCCAGGATCCTGGTCCAGAGTAGGGGTGGGATGATAAACGATTAGATCGCTAATTGCGATAAAATTGTGATAAAAACAGTAAAGATTAATTGATCGTGGCAATTTTTAATTATCATGATAATTATCAATTATTCATTGATATAATTGCAATTATCATAATTTGAGAGAGCTGTGCCTTCTGCTATTCTCTATGTTTACAGTAAAACATACTCCAAGAAGGCTCAAAGCTTGTCTTTAGTCCAGTTTCTCCAGAACAGCTTAAAATACTTGATCTACAGCAGAGCAGACAGATGGACTGAGGCGTACAGTGGACTGTGAGGCGTTCAAGTCGTCTGAGGATTTAACAGTAGCTCTAAAAGTTTGTAGTGCTAAATGCTAATAAAGGCGGCTAATTTACTAGGTAATGATAAGTTTACCAATAAATTTAAACAGCGACGCTTTGACTTTACGAAATGAAACTAAACAAAGTTAGAAAATGTGTTCCTCACTTAGTAAATGTGTCTCACACATTTACCAAGTGTTGCTTTCACTTTTGAACTTTTACAACATGATGATCTAAAATGCATATTTCTGTGATCTGTATGCGTTATTCCGAGAGTAGTACTACTGAGTACTGTTTGAAAGCTATTTCTACCTTCATTGAAGTACGCTGTACACACTGCAGCAGTTTAACAAGTCACTGCATTCTCCAAGTCACTACAGCTGTTGTTTACATGTATATTCTACATTTTGGCCACAAGGGAAAGCCTTATGTTTGCAATAATTTATCCTAAGATCAAAACTTGAGTCTGTTGTGTCATTGTAAAGTAATTCCAGTATGTTTTAGCTACATTTTTAAACTACAAGAATAATTTAATAATTATTGGGATAATATTGTTAATCACAATTATTGTGGCCAAGATAATCGTGACATAAAATTCTATTATTGTCCCATGCCTAGTCTGGAGTAGATCTAGCTAGAGGATTAGCCTATTGTGCATGTTTTTTAGGTTGAAGCCTTTATTTACTTTAGTGGTGATAATTATGGTTTACAGTCAATAAAAAAGAAAATTCTCCATTTCATAAAATATTAGAAGTTTGTAATGGAAATAAAAAAAAAAAACACTGCATCGCATATTGATTGGACTCAAGTTTTACACCAGATGCCCTGGCTTGTGAGCTTTTGTTGCAAAATTAAAAATAGGAATATGATATAGTATTACATTATCGTCGTTATCACAACAAAACAAATTAATGCTTGAAATATTCAACTCTGTGTACTGAATAATCTTCTTTAAAAAGATTCTGAATCGATGCAGAAAAGCTAATAATCGTAACTTTGTAACAACTACAAATTATTAAAGTAGGCAATGTCCAATACAAATCCTATGCTACTGGGGTGCAAAGAATTAGTTCTGGCAAATGCTAACAGAACTGGCTACTGCAACATATTAATTAGTTCTCTAGTTTTGGTTAAAATTAATTATTGTTGAAGAACTAATACTGACATGAACCAGAAAGATGTCTCATGCATTGCTGTTGAATTGAATCCTGGCCCTCTGAACTGAAATTGAATCGATTCGTAGGATGCCCTAAGATTCCCATCCCTAGTCCTGAATCTAAATAATATAAGCATTTTACTTTAAATTGAGGGGGCACGGTGACAGAACGATTAGTGCTCTTGCCTTCCAGCAAAGAGACCATGAGATCAATCTTCAGTCCTGCCTTCACATTCATCTGTCTGGGTTCTCTTCAGATACTCGGGCTTCCTCCCACTGAACAAAGACATGCAGGTTAATTGGTAACTCCATATTTGCCCCTAGTGAATGCGAGAGAGAATGATTATCTATCTCTGCATCAGCCCTGCAACTGTAACCCGCCTAAGGCCCATAGTTGCAGCTCCAGTCACATGCAGCCATTTTTCCACAATATTTTGATTTATTGACATGTACCTGGTGTATTGATTTTGCCTTTTGTGATTGAGTTTCATACTTTCAGTTTTTAGTGACATATTTTAAAGCAGTTGGACCACTCGTGCTGAGTCAATCTCCTATAAATTGCAAATGTTTATTTTGTCCTGGCAAGTAAAGTGTGTCATTTGGAGCAGTCATAGCCCAATAATCACATGCAAACATACACTTTTCAGACGGATTTTCGCCCACGGGTGCAGCCATATGTTAATATTAGTAGAAGCAAACCCCAGTTGAGTGAGCACACCACAGAAATAGCTTGTCGTGTGCCATATTTTTCTACCTCTTTTCCTATTCCTTTTATATCTGTCCTCTTTCCCTATTTCCATGTCTGAAGTAGTACCCATCATTCCTTATTATCCCCAGGGAGTTTCATCCATTTACTGCGTAGGTGGTGATATATGTACATATGGTAGGATGATAAGTGAGCACGCTTCATCCCCATGTTAATTAGTTTAGTGTGTTCTGGCCAGATTAGTCCGCCGCAAATGACTTGAACTGTCAGACTGGCATGATAAAGGAAGAAGACGTAGAAACAGAGGGGAGAAAGGAAGCACGAGGAGGCGGTATGGAAGGGAGCGAGGAAAGACTGGTAACTGATTTAGAAAGTAACTTTAAAAAGACAAACCAAGGACACGGTTGTTAAAAATAACTGTGGACGATAAAACAGATTGTAAGCTCAGGGGACGGGGATAAATATGATGTTATCTGTCCCAAATGTAATCTTTTAAATTACAACATACATTAAATCAAGTCAGGTCTCACACACGCACGCACACACACACACATTGGCTTTGGCTGCAGTCATAGTTAAAGTGGAATGTTGAATTGATAAAAGAATTTGTTTTCCCATGGGATTCTTAGTATGGAGTAAGTAAATGAGAAAGCAGGCATAGACCTTAAATCTACACCACACTAACGGCATTTTGCATTACACTTCAGAAAATCCTTAAATTGGATTGGCACTGATGTTTTTGGAGTAATTTTTTTTATGCCTTAAATAACAAAGCACCTACCAAGAATGAAGACTTCATATCAAATCTTTTTTAAGTTATTTGATGATGAATCAAACAAAATGCTTTATGCTTGTGCAAAAATGGGTGCTTTGGCAGTTTTTGTTTTCAAAGGTCCCCTAATATGCTAAATTGATTTTGTTGAGCTTTTAACCATATTATACTGTTGTTTCAACCTCAAAACCAACCCTGGAGTAGTATTGTGTTCCAATCATACATGTGTGCGTAATCCTGTGTGCTGCTGCTGTCTTTTTTGCAAGAGCTTAAATGCTCGGTCTCACTGCTCTATGTAGACTCGTGAAATGTGCTTTTGCACGCTTCTAAAGCCCACCATACACTGCCCCCAGACTTCTTCTGATCATTTCAGTGCAGAAATTGACATCACTATGAAGCAGTCAGCTCATTTATTTATCTATTAGTGTCATGTTGCTAATAGCCGTGCTAAATAACCATTTTATGCCCTGTATTTTCCCCACTGTTGCCAACAGCGGGCGACCGACACCTAATCCAAGTTAATTCTCTGCAAATGTGTCCAAAATTATTTTTAAAAAGGCTGAAAATTACATAATATGGAACCATTAAGATATTTTGGGGGCTTTAGGCTTTATTTGATAGGACAGTAGAGACATGACAAGAAGTCATGGAGGAGAGGAGTAGGGAGAGGCATTTAGTAAATGTCGGAGTCTGGACTTGAACCCAAGATGCCAACTTGAGCTGTAGTCACTCTGTATATAGCTATATCATGGCACCACAATTTTCTATCTGATACTCTTCATGATGCAAACCTCTTGATTCATCCGGGCTTGGGATCAGCACAAATTGTGGAGCTTTTACCTCCTCGTGAAGGAATCACACTTCTTACTTCTTACTTCAGTGAGCCTCTTCTATATGATTTATGCCTGTGCAAGGACAAATAGGTGTTGTGTGCCAATAAAAGGTTAAGGCAGTTACATAAAAGAACACTCACATAGGTCACAGATGTAAATGTCAATGTCTGACTTCGAAACAAGACAGGAAATCGATGTAGAAGAGCTGTACAGTATGTAGGTTTGGCTACAGACCTTGCAATGGCATTGACTTTTTAGTACTAAATTGAACTACAGGAGAAGACAGATATCTCTTATTGTACATACTGTGTCCTTTTTGATGAGACAGAGTCCTTGATGCTACTATAATAACATTATTTTGACAAAATGGCAATCCGAGGAGAAGTATAAAGTACTGGTTGCATCAAGATCAAAGAGTGGCAGTGTGGCTGTGATGTGACACTCCTTGTAGTGATGCATATTAAAAACACCTGTCTCATTTGCTCTATTTACAGCTCTGTGTCTTAGCGGTGATTTAAATTGTCATGGGACAGGGCCAGTCCCGTCTGTCTTTATAGATTTGGCATCTTTTTGGTGTGGTCCTCTGCCAATCAGCTGATAACTACTTGGCAGGGGACTGGACGTTCTATTGGAACAGATGGTTCACTTGTGTGTGTCAGGCCACAAACTTGGTGTTTATTTCCCTACCAGTCCGACATATTGTGCAAACCATCCGGCAAAACTGGCTCAGACTCAAAGTACTGTGTGCATGCGATTGTGTAAACAGAAATTCAAAAATGTCCTCTGCTTTATATTCACCACAGCAAAGACGTAAACACTGTCCAAAGGCACACGGACACACACTAACCCCCCCTGCTGTGGACCCCAACAATGCTTTAAGAGTTTCTGAAACACGCGGCCTTTTAACACGCACATACACACACAGACTGGCCATGTTTTTAATAATTGATCAGCAGCTTGTATGCCAGCTATAGATGATTGTTGTCAACAAGTCCCAGTGTGGCTCCTCACAGCTGGCCAGAGCCTAGCAGGAAATCAAAGGATTCAGGGCTTTCTTTTGTCACGCTGAGCTTTGGTCTATGTCTTTTATTTTTGGTTCCCTTTGTCTTTTAGTCTGTGTGTTTGTTCTTGTCAAATGACAGATTTTCTGCTAAGTTAGTTGATTGCCTCTTTTGATTGTTGAGGCATCATTAGTAGCTGTGATTACATTTTGGTCTAAAGTGGAAAAGTATTTGGATTTCAAGAGGACTGGATGGATGCTGTAGAGAACAATTTAACATCAATAATTATGGATCCACTGCTTATGTTGTGGCTTCAATGTTGTCATGCTACTTAGAGTCTTCACAGCTAATGATAACTATACAGTAACACATAAAGAATATAATAGGTTATATGACTTGTGACCCCCAGAGACTGAATTATAAGAAAAAATAGTAATATGTTATTAAAATGCAAATCCAAATTGTGTAAACAGATTTTTTAATCCAAGATTAAGAGCTTCAAAATGAGAATAGTAATGATAAGTGCTGTTCATTATCATATTTATAATTTATTATCATACATTTTACAAAAAAAAAAAACTGCACCCAAAATATCATTCTCAAGCTTGTTTTTTACTTTATTGATCATGTCCTGATGTCAGATGTACTTAAACCCACCGCAGCACAGATACAGTCTATAGTGTTAATATTTAATAAAGCCTCAGACAGCTGGATGCAGAAATGGGAAGATAACTGTACAGAGAGCAGGACCTGTTACCATGGTGACACGCCCCATGTGTATGAGCAGGGCACTTGAATAAATGACCTTGACAAGCCAGATGTCTATCGGCCTATTTGACACACAAAAGACATGCACACACACTGAGGAACTAAATCTAACCTTATTCCTGAAGCTATGTCTCCAGTGTTAGCTGGCTCTGTGGACACTGGTCAGGTCAGTACTGTCCAAAATGATTCCATCATCAATCATTCCACAAACAGAAAAATCACAAAATGTCAGTCACTTTATTTCTGTACATTGTAGTGAAAGAGATGTGTGTATAGGTCTTTTTGGAATAATGCACTCCTTAGACATACTTGTAACCAATCTTAATCCTAAAGCTCTTAATCCTTACAAAGCCATTTAAAGACAACTCAATTGCCCCCCAGAGACTAAAAAGTAGCTAATGGTTACAAAACTGATTTTAAACTAAGTAGTGACATTTGTTCTTTGCTCTATATAGAGTCCTAAAAACCCTAGACTGAATTTCATTATAATTTATTCCCAGTCTAGCCTAGTCGTGTGGCAGGGTTTTGAAGTGACCATTCATTAAATAATGGAAAAAAGCAGTTTACATGGTTGTTGTTTTAATAATTCCCAGTGTGTTTGCCCTTTTCAAAAATGCCCTTATTATTCTCAAGTTAATTTACGCACACACACTCACTTCTGACTTTGCGTTTCAGATATGCATGTAAGAAAAACATTATTTATGCATACTACTTAATCAAATAGTCTTGTTCAAGTAAGTAGGTTATGCTGTAGCATGCTTCCAAACACGTATATACTGTATACTCAGCATAAGTAAATGTTGAAATGAAATTTAGAGCAACAAATATAGGATGCATGCTATGAATTATTTTCCAGCTCGTGGTCACAGATAGGAACACGGCTGACCCAGATAAAGAGTCTGAGTAATAAAGAGATAATCTACATCACAGAGAACTAGTGAGACTTTGTGGACAAACGTTTTTATAGATCTTGTATTAACAAGATAACATCCTTATCCTTAGAAAATCCCACTCTGTGCTTTGCCAACATTATTTACACAGGATGCCCTTCTTGACAATTTTATCAGAGTTTCTACCTGGCACAAGGATGACACTGGCTAGTGACTCGATGTGCCCAGATTGAAGCCTAAAACTGATTTTAAAACACATGTGCCATAATGGTCGTAGTAGTAGTAATACAATATAAAGAAAAAGTATTGGCACCCCTTGGAAATACTAGGATTTTTGCATGATTTGGTCATAAAATGTGATCTGATCTTCTTCTAAGTCACAACAATAGACAAACAGTCTGCTTAAACTAATGCTGCAAAAAAATACATTTTTTCATATTTTTATTGAGCATTTATGTAACCATTAACAGTACAGGGTAGAAAAAGTATTGGAACCTTTTGATTTAATAACTACTTGATCCTCCTTTGGCAGCAATAACCTCAACCAAACATTTTCTGTAGTGAAGATCAGACCTGCACAACACTCAGGAGGAATTTTGGACCATTCCTCTTTACAAAACTGTTTAAGTACAGCAATATTCTTGGGATGTCTGGTGTGAATCACTCTTTTGAGATCATGCCACAGCATCTCAATTGGATTGAGGTCAAGGCTCTGGGCCACTCCAGAAGGTATATTTTCTTCTGTTGAAGCCATTTTGTTGTTGATTTGCTTCTGTGTTTTGGGTCAGTGTCCTGTTGCATCACCCATCCTCTGTTGAGCTTCAGTTGGTGGACAGATGGTCTTAAGTTTTCCTGCAAAATATTTGGATAAACTTGGGAATTCATTCTACTGTTGATGATAGCAAGTTGTCCAGGCCCTGAGGCAACAAGGTAGCGCCAAACCATGATGCTCCCTCCACCATACTTTACAGTGTGCCTTTTTTCTCCAAACATAGCGTTGTGTGTTCCTTTCAAACAACTCAACTTTGGTTTCATCTGTCCACAGAATATTTTGCCAGTAGTGCTGTGGAACATCCAAATGCTCCTTTGCAAACTTTAAACATGCAGCAATATTTTTTTTGGACAGCAGTGGCTTCCTCTGTGGTGTCCTCCCATGAAGTCCATTCTTGTTTAATTCTTTACCCATTGTAGATTTGTCAACAAAGATGTTAGCTTGTGCCAGAGATTTCTGTAAGTCTTTAGTTGACAGTCTAGGATTCTGTTTCACCTTATTGAGCATTCTGCACTGTGCTCTTGCAGTCATCTTTACAGGACGACCACTCCTAGGCAGTGTGGTCACAGTATTGAACCTTCTCCATTTATAGTCAGTCGCTCGTACTGTGGACTTATGAACATCAATGCTCTTAGAGATACCTTTGTAACCTTTTCCTGCATTATGCAAGTCAACAATTCTTCTTTGTAGGTCTTCTGAGAGCTCTTTTGTGTGAGGCATGGTTCACATCAAGTAATGCTTCTTCAGAATGGCAAACTCAAAACTGGGGGGCATTTTTTATTGGTCAGGGCCACTTTAAGCCACTCCTCCAATCTTCTCACACTGATTGGACCCCAGGTTGGCTACCACTTAGCTCTTGAAGAGGTCACTAGCCTAGGGGTTCCAATACTTTTCTACCCTGTACTGTGATTGTTTACATAAATGCTCAATAAAAACATGAAAAAAATATATATTTTTTTGCAGCATTAATTTAAGCAGACTAAGTTTGTCTATTGTTGTGACTTGGATGAAGATCAGATCACATTTTATGACCAAATCATGTAGAAATTCATTACAGATTCTGAAAAGACTAGGAGCACACACTTTCCGACTGGTTTTAGCAGATTTTATTTTGATGACTGAAAGACTGGGGATCACACATTAAACGACTGCACCAGTGTCCCAATGTCATCCCCATTCACTGTATAGTTCACTAGTGGTCAGGCTGTGAGAGTTTCAGAGGAGAACAGCAGGACCTCTACAGGGTTTTAAACTGTACACAATACGCTCGAATAAAAAGTTTTGAAAGGCTTATTTTGTGGTGTAATAATGAATAAATTGTTACTAAATAAGCCATAGTAATATCATTTAAAGCTTGTACAGTCAGATGACAACTTCCCCATGTAACGTTATGGCAAAAAGAGCTGCAGTAATCCAGTCTGTTTTATTATTTAACATCATGAATAGAACACGGACTATAATTTTTTTATCTAGTCTATACATACCCAGGTCTGACAGGGCTTTGAGTTCAGTGACTGAGTACAGATTTAGCACAATGTGAATCATTGTAAAATCTGACAAAAAAGTCTGTGTGTTTCCAGCTTTCGATGAGCTTGCATAGATCAAGTGTAGCTTTATGCCTTGCAACCATGAGTTGAATGTGTTTGTGCTTATGTCTTTTTGCCCTCTAGCTTGTCCTCAGGGCACCTTTAAGTCCACCCAGGGGGCAGGATTATGCCAGCAGTGTCCGCTCAACAGCCGCTCCACCATCGAGGCCGCTACACTGTGTGGCTGTCGGAACGGCTACTACCGCGGCGACATGGACCAACCAGAAGACACATGCACCAGTGAGTCAGACATGTTTTTCCTTTTTGTGTATTAAAACATGAATACAAACCTGAACTCCAGCCTTTGCTCCCTGTATGCATCACCTGAAGCCCCTTCACCACTGTTCCTTACTTTGTCAACATTGGAGAGATACTGACCACTGCAGACTGGAATTATCCAACAAGAGCAGCAGTATTTTGGAGATTCTCTGACCCAGTCGTATAGCCATCACAATTTAATCATTGTCAGAAAGCTCAAATCCTTACCTTTGCCCATTTTCCCCTACATCAACTTTGAGGACAAAATGTTCACTTGCTGCCTATATGAAAATCATTCCTTATGTTATTTTATTTACATGTTATGCAGTGTTCTAACTTTTTTGGTATTGGATTCAGGCCCAGACCTTGTTCCCATCACAGATATCTAATTTTACATGATCACATTTCATATGACTTCGAAGTCCTCAGTCTCATCATTATAGTGCAATCTAATTCATCACAGCAGTCCTAATTTCCAGCAGCTCATTTGAAAGTGTCGCGCGGTGTTCTTTGGTTTGGGATTTGGGGAGCAGTAAGTAATAACACTGCCACATTCCTCGGGCTTTCATTGAAGTGAATATGTGTTTAGTGTGTTGAAGAGGCTATATTATTGCTATGCACAACGAGCCACAGACTTTGAAAAGCTCTGCTCTAGTTCCACAGAGAGATGGTGTAAAGTAGGTTGAGACATGAATCACTTTGGACTGTGTCTGAAGCTCGTACCAAACTGTGAAAGTGTGATGTTGGTATCTGTGCACATTCTGGTGACCTGGATTCAACCGCATGTGTTTGTACAGCCTTAAAAAGCCTTGGTTCATTCATTGGCTTGTCCTTTCTACCTGTTTTATATTCATGAATGGGGTTTGGGACATTGTGCCAGGAGAAATCTAAACTCAACACTGTAGGGTTTTCCATGAATGCTGATAAAATGGTGAGAGAGATAAGGTTATGATCCTCAGCTTCTTTAACTGTGTGCAACATGCACTTTGCACTTGAACTGTGAGGTTGTTGTGGATAAACTTTATTCAAATGGAGCAGCTGTGCTGTTTCTTTGTAGTTCTGGTTTGAAGTTTGCAGTACAAGGAAATGCAAATACAAATGTTTTGTAACTCAGTTTAGCCCCAAAGAAAATTTGATCTGAGGAAAGAAATGCAGCGCACATGATGTCACAGTGTTCAGTTCAGAAAGAATTCACAAAACACTGGAATTACTTTACTGAGTAAAGTAAAAAAGACTAGACCTACTGTCCTAATTGTGACTATTTATTCTGTACTAATAATTTTAGGAGAATTACAAAGCAAAAAATGAATAAGGTAATTTCTTCATACACAATGCAGTTAACTTGTTCTGACCATATAAGAAAGAAGAACTACTTTGCTAGAAGTAAAGTGCTTTATTTGAGAATATACACAAGGTGTACAACAAAATTGCGTAGATGGTCAGATGGAGGGTTTTTCCTGAGCCACTGCGACTGAGCGCACCACCACTATGGGCCAACATGACCCACGTGTTTTTAGTGGTAAGGGAAACCGGAGCACCCGGAGGAAACCTACGCAGACACGGGGAGAACATGTAAATGCCACACAGAAAGGCCCCATCCAGTCCAGGAATCAAACTTAGGACCTTCTTGCTGTGAGGGAAGAGTGCTAACTACTGTGCCACCATGCATACTCATGTATACTTTATACTTTTTTTCATGCATAATTTTACTTCAAAACAATACTCAAAAAAAGTAAAAGTGTGCAAAACTAAAACTAAAACAGTAAAACTAAAAAGTACTCACCACTACTAGTGCAACTGTTACCACCACTGTGACTACTGCTTCTGATGGTACTACTACTAAAGCTCCCACTACTACTATTACTTCTACTATTACTACTACTGCCTCTCCCTGATTTGCCACTGAGGCCAAAAATACTTTTACTCATTTAGAGGCTCTAATAGTACACTTGAGTAAAGGTAGTAATTTACTCAATTAAATTAGTATAAATTTTAGAAAATGGATGGATGTAAATTAGAAACTACATATTTCTATTCTTCAAAAAATGTATCTTTGATAAATTAGTAAAAGTATCTAGTTACTTTGCACCTCTGGTTTTGCCATCAGAAAGCTCATCTAAAGCATTACCCTGCAGCACTTTTCAAAGTATTGCTGATAGAAAAATGTACTTTCCTGCTGCAAAGTGTCGGGTTTCAACCTACTCTGCCTACACAGCTTTGTGGAGTGCCAAGGTACTTTCAATTCAAGGACAAAAACAAATTAAGTTACATTTATATATTTCACAATAGCAATAAAAAAACACAAACTGTACAATTGAAGTTCAGAATAGAAGGCAGGTTTTGATATTTTGTTTTTAATAAACTAAATCAGATAAAGTCAGCTCAGTGGGCTGGAAGAGTGAGCATGCAGCATGTGGATAGTGTCCTGACAGGAAATCATTGTGTGAGCAGGCCTTAGAGGCAGCTGAGGTACTGTGGATGATATTCTGTACCATATTTCTCTTAGTGGGTTTGCTGCAGTCAGTGTATTTCTGTGTGCGGGTCAGAATGACACTGTGAAAGCCACTCTGAAAATGGTGAGAGAAGGGCGGGATGCTACCATAGTCAGAGCAGATAGGCTTGGAAATGAGTGAGTTTGAGAGAGACATTTTTCTTCTTTTTCTCTTAAAATGTACCTTGTCATAGACTGTAAAGTGTGTGCGCTCGTGGAAGCAGTTATGAAGTTATTTATCAAACGTCTCTGCTTCAGTTTTTAAGTAAGGTTTTGGTCTTATTGCAGTGATTTTCAGCTGGTGGGTCAGGGCACAAAAGTAGCCAAACAGCTCATAGTAAAATGGTTTAGAAAAATAACTGGTACCATAAAATGTGGGTCACATAATCCAGCCACAAGCTTTTTGTGCCAGTCCCAAATCTGGATAAATGGATAGGGTTGTGCTAAAGTAAAACTCTCACCAAATTAGTATGCAAATCTCAATCTGCCTGCATTAGAAGGCAGATGATTTGGAAATTTCTCTATATGAACACGCATGGTTCAGAATCAGCAAGGATATTTTCTGTATGATGTTGTTTTGTTTAGAATGGACTCCCAACACAGTCCCTTGAAACAGTTTGAATTCACTAAAAACCTGTATTAGGATTGCTTTAATGACACACTTCAGGTATATGCATAAACACATTCCCAGTGTGTAATATTTTGCCACCTTCCTATCAGCTTGTTTGTTCTAAGAATAAAATGCATAAAAATATAATTTGAAATTGCACTCTAAAACAGTGACTAATGGATGTTTTGGTCACTGTACGGGCAGCATTGTGCCTAATGTTCTCAGAAAACGTACATATTTCAGATTTTTGCAAGGAATGTTGAACTGCAGCTAATAACTCGTCTTAATTCTGTGTCAGACTGAGGGCAAAAGGTTAGCATCACAGGCTACAAGCTGAATAATAATAAGGGTCTTTTAAACAGAAAGACATTATTCCGGTGGAGGTGTAGAATGAAAAAAATATGCATGAATTGTCCTCTTTAAAATATGGATGTCACCTTCGTACTTTTTGAAGTTAACTTTGCTGTTATCTCAGCGAGAGACTGACAGTAGAAATGTATTTGAAATGGTGCGATTCAGGTAAAAATAAGCTTGAATGAAAATCTGTGTCAACACGCTGCATGTGTTTGTGTGTGTGTAATCATCAGTGCTTAGTGTCTGATGGAGGTAAAAATGTTTATAAGATCAACAGTTTCGACCTCCTGCTGGTTCTGACGTCTGGGAGTCTGTGCATGTCTGGGAACGCACAAGTAGCAGTAGCGTTGTGGAGACAGATCTTGGCTTTGAATCCAGGCTGAAGACCACTTTTGAAGGTCGCAAGTTGTAAGGTGTAAGGTTTACTTTGTTGTTCCGTTAGGGAAATTTGTTCTCTGCATTTGACCCATCCTTCAGAGCTGCTGGGGCAACCTGTCTGGAGTCAGAAGTACCTAGCTGGAGAATTAGCTTATTGTGCATGTTTTAGGTTGATGGGGTAGAACATGTAGACCTTCTTGCTGTGAGGGCACTGTCGCTTGACCACTTTGCCATCGTGCCGCCAAGTTTGTGCACTGGCGTATTTTGTGCATTGGTATTGTGAATGAATGGCACACTTCATATACTGTTCAACTTTAAAGCATAACTGACTTTTAAAACCACTTTTTAGGCAGATAAGTGGTTCAGATTAAGCTTGCAGTACATCTCACTAGTAAAATCCCCATTTTGTGTAACTCCCAAAGTTGAACTGTGACTACTTCTGTCCAATGGTTCTTAATAGACCATTATGATGACACATTGTTTTCACATTCTTGCCAGCTCCCATGCTCTTGTGCTCTTGTCCCAGTCCTCTCTTGTTGCCGTGTGTTATTGAGTTGCTGTCTTTCACACGTCCAGCCCTTGTCCCCCTGCTCAGCCCCATCCTTGTTTTTTTCCCTCTGTCTCTGCCTGGTCTACTGCTGGTCCAGCTTTTTCAGCATTTTTCCAGCTCTGACACTGGGCAGGGTAGGACCTGAGCCCAAGGGGTGAGCTAAGGTTGCAGGCTTGTTTTAGTTGTTAATTGTTTTAGTTATAAAAAATGATATTGTCAATGGATGGTTTTTCCTTACCCTGCTAGAGGTTCTAAGGACAGTAGATGTTCCTTGTACACACTGCTTTTGTGATAAGTTATATCTTCCCCTTAGAATTATGGTTCTGTGTGTTCTTAGTAGTTTTCAGATATTTAGGTTCAGAGATTTGACCATAAAAATAGCAAAACTGATATGAGGAACACATTTCTTTAATACATGAGAATTAGAGGCACCATAAAGAGATTGTAAATATATAACTTTAAAATCTTTGAAACTCTTGAAGTGGGACCTTTGAGAACTGGTCTTTCACAGATAGAACTTTCTCATTCTGAATACCTAAAATTCAGTTGGAATTATAAGGTTCTATCTTACAAAACATACAAAATCAATAAGCTTTATTTCGGCAGTCGACTGTTAACTGTTTTTAAGACCACATCACACATTTGAAAGTAAAATGCAATACACATTGACAATATTTAATGTAGAATAAAATAAAAATAATATATAGACTACAGTTAACTAATACAGTTAACTTAATTTTCAGGTCTAGTTCTCCAGACCAATAAAACTAACCAACTTTTTTGGTGTCTGTTTTAAAGTTGCTCCTGAGCTCCAAATTAAGGTTTGACATTAAAGAAAGAATAAATTTATATAGCTGTGAAAAACCATTGATACAGTGTAGATAAGGTATCCAGGAACAAGAATATATGCATAACTCAATTTTGACAAAAAATGTCAGCTAGATCCCTATAAATCTAAGGGGACAATGTAAATAAACTGTAAGTTGTACAGATGATCTATGGTGTGCCCAAACAACAAGGAACAACTGATAAATCATGAAAAGTAACTTGAGGCAGGAGATGTTACTTGAGATATATCTTCATAGTTGTCCCGTAAGACAAAGTAAAGTATTGTGCAAAGGTTTCCTTGGTCATGGCATTGTCTGTCTTGACTACAGCTCTGGTATAAATCTGCCATTGTACTCAATAAAGGTTGACTACTCGTGTTTTGACATGTCCTACAAGTCTCACGTAGGCCTGTAATATGTGAGAACAGTGAAGAAACTGCAGTAGAGCCATGTTTAACCTTGTGAATGGACGTGCGATTAGGACTCATTATAATGTCACACAATGTGAAGTTCCCCTCTGATCAAATCCGAGGTGAGAGAAAGAACTAGCTTTAAAGAAATAGACTGACTGACTGAGAAACTGAATCTGTGTGTGGCACTGACTGGGGTCACCTTCTTACTGTTAGAGACTCTTCCCAAAGTCTTATAAAGTTACTCTATGACAGTAATACTGATCTGCAGGAGGGCCGTGTTGGAATAAGTAGAGTAGGAGAGAGGAAAACTGCTAGCAGAAGTGCTGATGGTCAGTCTGGTTCTGTTTATTGGCAGTAAACTGTATGGGCAGCTCAGATTTTGTTTTATTGATAGATTCATTTTGCATTTATATTGGAACATTTGCTATGCCCAGTGTGCACCGTGTTATGTTTTGGATTGTAGTGTATAAACTGAAACAGTGCTTCTCAAGCTTGTGGTACAAGTGCCATTTGTGGTACTCAGGGTTTCTGCAGTGGTACTTCAGGAATATATACACAGTAATTCAATTATAGGTATTATTAGGAAATTAAAGTTTTTATTATTGCACTGGAAGCTTTACCTTTTGTCCCGGTTTAAGCCTGACCCTAGTCTTAGTTTAGTCCTTGTTTTGTTGTTATGCAGTAAGAGATTGAGAGAGTGGGTTTTCAAATACAGTGACCAATAAATTATATTTAGAAAGAACTAAACTTGAAGAAATACCAATTTTACACTGCTTTTTATTCTCCATTTTAAGCTACTTCCTGTATGTGGCAATTTTAACCTGGAGAGACTCAAATAAAATGATCAGACAGATGAATAAAGTGTTAATGATTTTATTAGTTAGCATTTAATATGAGAGAGAGTTTGCATAGACCCTGGCAGGGAGAGATGCTGAACAGTTGAGTGATGATTGGCTGAGAGATTGAGGAAGTAGCATGAGATTGGCTGAGAGAGGGAAGACAGCTGAGGACGTGGAGGAGAGACCAGTTTTCCTGGTTGATTTTAGGCTTCAGCTTCAATAATATTCCAAACATAAGTGAGTGTGGAGCCAAAGCATTTGTAAGGTGGTACTCATTGTGAAAAGTTTAGGACTCACTGAATCAGAAAATAAAGTGCAGTTGTATTTACTATGTTGGAAAATTAACATTTAGTACAGTATGTTCTAATATAGTAAGATTATTCGACCTGTTTGGCCTCATCTGTGGTTGGGACTTAAGTGTGTGCTAAGTGTGTGCCTTAGCTGTTTCCAAACATAGCCCTCTCGACTGACACAGTGCTGCTCTGCTTAAACAACCACTTGGCTGGTTATTAAAAAACAGATTTCTCATTAAGATATTCATATATAGGCTATTAGGAGGAACTGCTTATTAAAAACCAAAATGGTTTTCTCAAGTGCTCAGTGTAATGAAGTTTGATTGCATCCAGGTGTCAGGCATTAACTTACTGCTGCTTTCACTGCCTAATCCAAATTGACTTGATTGATATCCCAGGAGCGATTTGGTGTGGCCGCTTATTTTATTACAAGCGTCGAGATATCTCATGTTCATATTATATTTTCTGCTAAATCTTTCTTCCCAGGCGTCCCTTCTGCTCCTCGAAACCTGGTGTCCATAGTAAACCAGACGTTTGTGGTGTTGGAGTGGCACCCACCGCGTGACACCGGTCACCGAGATGACCTGTCCTATAACGTCATATGTCGGCGCTGCCATAGCCCCGAGCGGCGAGCGTGCCAGCCGTGTGACGACAGCGTGGCTTTTGTGCCAGGAAAGAGGGGGTTAAAGGACACACGGGTGGAGATCAGCAAGCTGCGGGCACACACCTCATACACCTTCGACGTCCAGGTTTGTACAGAGCCATGAGGGATAAAAACAAGCTTATTTGAAATGCAACACAATATTTTTATTTAGTTAAGGGAAAAGCAAAAAAAAAACATTTATTGTTAGAGTTAATGAAAAAATGCACTGGAGTTGGTAGATGGAGTTGGTATTGAGGGTTGGCAACTGGTATCAACCTTGTGTGCTGGTCCTAAGCCCGCATAAATGGAGGAACAGCATCCGATAGGGCTGCACAATATATCGCAAAATTATCGTTATCGCAATATCAGCAAACGCAACATCCGTATTGCAAGAATCTAAATATATCGCACTAACGCTGTGGTCTTCCATCTGGCAGAGATTTGCACTGAAGAATCATTTTCCACCAGAGCCTTAAAAGAACATGTGCTCTGACTAAATAAAAATGTGTAAAAAGTCCAGTTTTAATGGTAATTTAATTAATTTAGTCACAGCTTAGCCTTGTTTTATTCCTGGTTTAGTCTGTGTTAATTTTTTTTTGTCTCTGTTTTGACTTGTAAATACAGGAACTTACATTTTTGTGAAATGTAGTGAATTTAACTTCGAAAAGTAGGCTCTATTTTCAAATATCGCACTAATATCGTTATCGCAATTTTCAACATAGTTATTGAATATCGCATGTTTTCTCCATATTGTGCAGCCCTAGCATCTGGCATAAAAAAAACAACCTATGCCAATTTAAATATATGCAAATAAGATGACTTGTCGTGGTGACCCCTGATGGAAAGTGAGCAGCTGGAAGGGACACAGCTCAGTACAGGACACACAACATTCAGATTCAGCATTTATCCAGTACTATCCTATAGTCAGTATTTTCCCCAGCTGCAAGGCCACTGTCATGATTCTAAAATAAGCACAGATTTTGATTTTTGCATTGGTTGGTCTTACTGCACGAATCAAGGTCAACTTCTTAGACATTGCAAAGAGACATTGAGCATTTTTTTAAAGGGTTGAAATGTCTTTTTTTCCTATTTAAGTGTTGTGTAACTCAAGAATGTCTTTTTTTTTTTTTTTTGCATTAACTGCTAAAGTATAGAAATAACACATCTGATTAAAGAAATGAGAGGCATCCTTTTATCTAAAGTGTCCACTTGATAATTGTAAAGTAAAAGTATATTTCACAAAAAGTGCTGTTTCTCCCAAAATTCATAACTGGGAATTATAAAGAAATTATATATATTTTGGCTGCTTAAAAACTACCAAGAGCCATTTTATTAAGCCCCAAAATTAGCAGAAAGTATAAATAAAAGAAAAAGAAAAACAATGCAGAATTAGAGCTGGGAGCGAGGCTAGCTTGTCTAATTAGTACACTGTTGTTCGATGATTTGCCATTGACTGAAGGCGTTTTATGACTTCCAAAATGAGCTCACGATAAACAATATGTGGCAGCTAATTAGGTGGTCTTAAACGCACTGTGAACATGTTAATTGATTTGTGTTGGTGTGGAGAGTGTTGTGAGAATTTTAAAAAGTAGACAATGGCAGTGCATGTACTTTATATATGAATCCATACACGTGACTGCAGACAATAAACAATGTATTGATAGAAGTGAGGGATTTTTTAATGTCTTTTTAAAAGTTTAATTTCATGGAAGGAAAAGTACTGTAACTATTTTATTTTACTGTGCCGGACCTTCTGTAATAGGTGCGTGTCAATATATCTGAATATTATGGAAAAGTTAATTTTAGTGTGGATTCAGTATTTTTAGGGATTTTCTACCACTTTGAGATATGGACCAAATATAACTTTACTCACTAAAAAAACTTATAAGTTTTAGATTTTTTTTTTTTTACCATTGTGAGATATAAGGGTTTTGTGCATTTACCCCTGAAATATAAGATCTTCCAATTTTAGTCTAGGTCTGGGCACTATATCTGTATCATTGAAAGATAGGACTTGTGCCTTTGCAGATGTCTACGCTCTCCAAATGTTTCTAGTTTTTAAAAGGTCCTATCCTATTCTTTTTTCAGGCTTTTTGAAATAGTTTTGGACACCTTTGCATTAAGTATTTCACATTTTATAACTTAAATGTGTGGGAAACGTCTTCTTATGCGGAGCTGTTACTTTGACTTTGCAGAGAATGCTTGGATTAGGTCTCTGTTGCTCCCTGCAGGCATTGGCAGGGACTGGACAGAGCATAAAATGGCCACTTAGCATGACTATTAGCAACCTGAAGCTAACAGATAGATAAATGAGCTTACAGTTGGCTTACAGTTAATGAAACCCCAAATAATCTGATCTACTGAATTGTACTTATATCTAATTGTATCTAATTGTACTTTTCCACAGTATTCTAATATATTCATGCACGCCTTCTTTCTAGTCTCCACTCTCTTTCAGGAAGTTCTTTGCAAGCCATTAACATCCCTAACTATATGTTATGTTGTATGCATAGAAATTAACTGACCATTTTGTGTTTTGCAGGCTGTCAACGGCGTCTCCAACAAGAGCCCCTATCCCGCCCAACAACTGTCAATCAACATTACGACCAATCAGGCGGGTGCGTGTAAATTATTATCTGTGTGTGTGCCCCCTGGGCAGCCCTAGAGTATGTGAGGCAGGGATGTATGGCTGGGGGGATAAATGAAATTGAGCAGCCTTTTTAATTCATAAAACATGGTGGAAGCTTGTCATCTCTCTCTCTCTCTCTCTCTCTCTCTCTCTCTCTCTCTCTCTGTGTGTCTTTCGTGCACATCCAAAGCTTTCATCTCTTCTCCCTCCTTTTTTTCTCGGCTTTATTCTCTGTGTCTCTCCCCCTCTGTCCCCTCTCTCGGTCCCTGACAGAGTAATTCTTGCAGACTATAAAGTGAGCTGACTTACTGCTCCATCAATACTTTATGGAGACAGACACAAGTGAGATTTCCAACGCTTTCCAAATTTAGATTTAAGGGCCGCTTTGCCATGATGGAAAGCACATGATTTTAGCTCATCTACAGCAACCTAACCTCATTTCTAACCCAAATATGATTCATTGTCACCCAAAAATGCATTTCTAACCACTGTAATTTCCTGGTACCAAGATTTTTAGGAAGTCATTATTGTCACTGACTCTGCAATAATGCAATAGATTTTGCTTGCTTTTCACTGGAAGCAAGCAACATACCTAAAATATCCAATACCCCAATTGTGTCCCTTTCAGCTGACAGCTAGCTCATCTTCTGACAGCACAAAACGACTTAGGATTCTCATAGCATTAAAAAGGATTATAACTGTCCCATGGTGTCCCGATGACTCAGCTGGTACAGATGCATAACACTTATAAGACCATAATATAACGGTTTGAAATGCAACCATTATACAGCCATTAAACACAATTAGAACTAGGTTTGATGGATTTTTGAATACTGCTGCAGTGTAATTCAGACTGTTGAAATGCAGTTTAGCAAAATAAAACTGCTATCTTAACTGTAGAGGTTTAAGGTGTTATACACAAATCAGGCACAACATTATGACCACCTGCCTAATACGCAGTTCCATAAGCAACAATTTGTGATGTGTATTCTGACTACAGTAGCTAGTCTGTTGGATTGGACTACATGGGGCACTTTTTATAAATACAAACCACTGCAGACTGGGAATACCCCACTAGAGCTGCAGTTTTGTAGATGCTCTGACCTTCTGGCAATCACAATTTTGTGCTTGTCTCGCTCAAATCCATCCACTTTCCATTTTTCTTGCTTCTAAACCATCAAATTTGAGAACAAAATGGTCACTTGCTGTCTGATATATCTCACCCACGAACAGGTGGCATGATGAGGGGATAATCTGAGTTTCACCGGTCTGTGGTCATAATGTTATGCCTGATTGGTATACAAGTGCAGTATCTATGATTTTTACTGTCTCAAATATTTTGCAGTAAAATCCTAGAAATAACACACAAGTGGATCTTGGCATTGGTTTGTTGTGGCAGTCCCTTCTGGGAGAAAGGATTACTAGATAATGCAACCATAAGATTTATTTATGCTCAATGCACCAAAACCATCTTCTGTTTTACTATTACGAACTTGATAAAAGAGCTTTCCCAAAATTTGGCGCTGTACCTTATGGTAAACATCACAGAGCAGTAACCTTGTGTCACACTGTTGGCCATTAAGTGAAGTACAAATGGGATAAAAGCAACTATTAAAAAGAAGTCAGAGGCCGACGCATTACAGCCAACAGCTTCTAGTTTATAAAAATATGAGTAAAAATGCATTGTGCACATAACTCTTGGTTCCCCCTCAGTGACAAGAACAGTAATTTGTTTTCACGAGCTTGCATGAGAAAACATTTCCCTCTTTTGGTTGTAAATATTCCTATGTCAGTATGTTAAACTGCTGTATATTTCCATATTTATGCATCCTCCTAAATCGTTTACTGCCTAATTGATTGTGTGTACTTTGTGTGTGTACATCTGTGTGTTTTAACAGCTCCCTCGGTCGTTCCCATAATGCACCAAGTGAGCTCGACAAGCCGCAGCTTCTCATTGTCATGGCCGCCGCCCGAACAGCCCAACGGCATTATCCTCGACTACGAGATACGATACTTTGACAAGGTAGGGCAGGATGATAAATCTGTGTGTGTGTGTGTTTATGTTTTGTGGGTCTGGTCACAGTCAGTAATCAATTAGTTCATAAAAACATGCCGTCAATATTAACTAACTCAAATATGGGTAAAAATGCACACTTTCTGAAACTGTTACTATTACTGAGCAGTACTGACTTAAGTTTTAGGGACACAAAGACAGCCCATGATCTTCTTCCTGAGAGAAGGGGCGCTAACCACTCTGCCACTGTGCACCACACAAAAGTTGTAGGTACATTATTAAAAACACTATTACAGGGTTCGTACAGTCATGGGAAACCAGGAAAAGTCATGGAATTTTAAAATGCAATTTCATCTTTCTTGAAAAGAGGTCTTGAAAATTTAGTCAAAAATTTTTGGATAAGCCATGAACAAGTCATGCAAAATTCTTGGTAAAAAAGTTTATGAATCTTGCTATTAACACACTTATTGAATATATCATAGTATAGGGGATTTGTGAAAATGTAATTACCAGATTTATCGATTATCAGAACAATCATTGCAGCCCTCTAATGCAATAATAATACATACCCTATAGATATATTGAAGTTGTAGTTGCTGATTTGTATATAGTGAATAAATATGAAAGTGACAGACTGTCTATCTGTCTGTATCTAGCTGTTCTGCTTTCAGGTCATTGTCCAGAGTGTGCCCTGCCTCAGGCCCATGCACAGTTGCTGGTATCGGCTCCAGCCACCCACAACTTGTAACAAGAAAAAAATGAAATAAATAGAGAGATGAACTAAATTGTAATATAACTACATATAATCATGTGCATACCATACTTCAATGTATTTTCTACATTACACTGCATCTGCGATATCCATAAGCCACACAAAAAAAAAAATCAGTATTTGCATTTCCCTAAATAAATACTTATCTGTGGCATGCTGACACCCAACTGCTAACACTTGCCATCACATGTATACATTATATCCCATCACTTGTAATTAATGACTTTTTTCACTCATGTGTACTCAGTGTCTATCATAGTGTTGACTCCATCTATCTTTTCTTGCTGAGGGTAATTTGCTCACATGCCTGTTTGGTTGTTGAGCGTCGATGCATCTTCCATGGGGCATTTATTTTCACTGGCGCCGCTTTATATTGATGCAGAACCTCTACTTTTTATCTATTTGTCTTAGAGCAAAATGAGAGCCTATTTATTACTATGGACTTAAAAGCGAGATTGGAAAAGAAGTGTCCATTGATTTATTTAGTGTGGTATGTATAAGTGCTGCAGTTTAGCATGCACAGTCCAATCGTGCGCAGATCCAGGAGCTCAGAGGCATCCAATTAAACCAAGTTTATCATTGATTAACTAACAAAAAGACTGTTATGCCTGATTCAGTGCCACCGTGAAGGCCATTGGATGTTATTAAGTGCAACTGATGGGGAAAATGATGGTCATAAGATAGACAGATTTAATTAAGCCCAATGATAGGAATTGCATGTTTTATTGGTATTAAATTTGAATTGAGACATTTAACATGCTTTACAGCTGTGGTGCAGATAAGCATGTGGGTTCATTTGACAAGTTATTGTCTTATAGGTTGGTAGGAAGACTTATGGAAATTTTTCTTTCCAGCGCTGCTTGTTAAGAGCTGTGATCAACCACTAAGCAGCACCTGGGCACCTTATCCAGATTTTAAGCCACCTGCCACCTAGATGTAGGATTAGCCTATAGTGTACATGTTTTGCACCCAAAATGGGGAGAACATGCAGGCTTTACATAAAAAAGGCCCCGCTTGGTCTCAGATTCGAACCCAGGATCTTCTTGCTCTCATCCTGTCTATTGCATTAAAATTAAGGTTTATATTAGACAATACTTAGACAGACTTTATTACTTTATCCACAAGGGAAATAACTTCCTCATGGTAGCTCAGTTGCACTTAAAACACTATTTAAAAGAAAAAATATGTATAGCGTAGTTCTAAGCAATAAAATAATATGAATAAAACATAACAGAATAGATATAAAATATCCATGATTTGCATATGTATAAATCTACAAGAAATAAAAATGGTACATGTATAATAAGTAATATATACTACAAAAAAGCAAGGTCAGGGATAATGCAGTGAATCTTATTTAATTGACATTGATTTATTCTCATTAATTTTAACAATGCATTCTTAAAGTAAAAAGGAAAATGTAAATGTTTTAAATGCTATCTTTTAATTTTCTGTATTATGGAGGAACAAACTATCATCAAATGGAGCCTTTAAATCTTAAACTGTAGTTGCCAACATTTATCAAATGAGTGTCAGTGTGTGTTCTTAAAAGCCATGCGGCCCCTTGAGCATGCTCTTTTGCATGCTCTAGGCTCAGTGCTGTGGCTGGATGTAAGGAACGTTTAAAAAGTTTAAAAAACCTCTCTAGAGTTTGTCTGACTGCTTCTTGGTCTGTGAAGCGCTAAATTCTAATCATTGTTTTTCAATGAGTCTGTCTTCTGAAACTTCTGCTTTTGGCTTGGCAACAGATGGACATGGAAAATATGTCTCCTCACTGGAAAACAATATGATCAGGTTCTGTGGATCCACTGTTGTTTTATTTTAAAGGCTTTAGATATTGAATTTGAGTTCTGGCAGCAACTTAGCTCAGTTACTTTAGACTATTATTAGAATTAGGTAAACTTTATTGATTTACATTTATCAGTATCTCAGCTCAGAAAGCACTTTAGAAACACAAGCATGTAAATTATAGGTAAAATATAAACAAAACAACAAGAAAACAGATGAAATAAACATATTTCAAAAGTATAAAAATTAGGGCCGGGAATCGATAAAAAAAATGTACTAATTAATCGCAAATCTGAAAAAAATGTATCGCGATTAATTACTACCAGTTATTAATCGTGATTAATCGCGATTAATCGTATTATAAGTTCACATACAAACACAAAATTGTAAATTTATAACATTTATTTTGAATTAACCTTCACATACTTTACTGTAAACTTGTGCAATGCAAACAAAACTAGCAAAGAAAATAAATTAATAGTCTCTTTGAGACCTGTAACTCAGACAAAGTTTGCCTAAATAAGGTACAACCAACAAATACACAAAACTTACCTAAAAAAGCATGTGTAATCTCTTCTAGAAAGTTAACAAAAATAAGTTTAATTCTTCAATTAATAACAATTGTTGTGGTTCACAACAGTGTAAATACTATGAACTGTGTTACTCCAATGGTAATTGAACTCATCCTTGCATAGACTGCCCATAACTTTTGTTTTGTCTGTATTGCTGTCTGGTGACGATTTGAAGCAGAATTGTCCATTTAGCAATGTGTCTTTTTGGTCACTCATGTTGCTTTAGCTCGTTCACTTGTTGCATTAGGCTCGTTTGAGATGAACTGCGCCTCGCCTGGATTGTGAACGAGAGTGCACAGCCGCGGACAGTCTGTGGCTCAGATCACGCACCATCACGCCTGAAATCCACTTCTCGCGTGTGTTGCTTTATCCATGTCAAAACTCTAACTTTAGTCTGTATTAAAAAATAAAATAAAATAAAAAAAGGCGGGGGAAGAAGGAGAGGAGGGCAGTGAAGTGTCGTGCGTTATGTTTCTGATCAGCACTAAATTCAGATTCAATCACCTGTCCGTTCACCCCTGACAGGTGTGCGTTTTCCCATCATGCACTGAGCCGTGCAGCCTCCGCAGTTGCTCCTGATGAACTGCGGCAGCTCAGGCACTGGTCTCGTTTGGATCTCATGGTGACCGTCGCACTTGTAGCATCAGAGCAAGTCGGGAACAAGTCGGACACAAGTGCCGCTTCTAGGCCTGAGGATCATTAGCATCCAAGACATTCAATAGTAATAATATAGACTTTTTCTAAAAGGCGCTTTTTTTTATCTAGACATTGTACAGTTGTGTTGCCAGTTGACCTAATTATTTGCAAAATTCTCTTCTGGTTTTATTTTAAAACTTTCAGCACAGTTTCAGCACGTGATATGCGGTATATGTTCTGTGAATAAAATATGAATTTATGAGATTTGTAGATAATTGCACACAGTCTCAACTTTTCTGAAAATGAGGTTGTATAAGTCTACAAAAGAAATACAAATACACATAACTATATTCATATTCATATTAACATTAGGACAACATCACTTAAAAAGCACAATATCTGCTGAAACATCTTTAGTGATTTGTTCAATTATGCCTCAAATTTATGGATATGGCCCAAACTTGGATGAACGAGCAGCTGCAGGAGTTCACACTGTCAAATGGTTAACTGAGGACTCACAGACACAGCCACACTATAACGTAGTCAGTTTAAATAGAAGCATTACATTTTAAACTGAGAGAGTTATTTTACAGTCTAATTAAATTAGAAGCATAACTGTAGCCCAGAGCTGAAGTTGAGAATGTCCCAATCTATTCTAAAGCAGAGCCAGCAGCTGCACGAGCAGATTTTTACTGCTCAGATTATACACAAAAGAGCAAAGCACCTACAAGGGATTGTGTGAGGAACACCAAAAAGAACAACAACAAGCCTCCGCAGTCTCAGCCCACATTTTGGGTCTCTGCCATCCTCACATCCAACTTACAGAATTGAAGTAAACAGTTTTCGGCATTTTTTGGGATAACGCTTGCCGTCTCTGCACCCACTTTTCTCCCTTTAATAAACAGTGTCAGTAAGTTGGAGCTCCCATAACTCATAGAGACACAGCACACAAACTTTAACAGCTGCAGCCTGCCTTATCTGTTCACTTTGATGCAAACAGTCGGGCACAAGCCGAAGCCCATGACTCTGGAGGACTCTTTTACACTTTCCAATTCTTTCACTATAACACAGAGTTGGCTGGAAAAGAACTGTGCTGCAGGGAAGACAGAGTTATGTTAAGGTTACAGGCTGCTGTTTGTGATGTATACAAATCTCTGATAACATAAACACAACACCCATTCAAGAAGACATGGATAATTTTCCCAAACACCAAATGTAAATTGCTTATATGAATACAAATGAATGTGAGAGTGAATGGTGTAATGACCTTATGACTAATTGGTCATTGTGCAGTTTGTACCCCACCTCAGGCCCAAAGTAGCTAACGACCCCAGGGATAAGTGATAGAAATAAAGACTTCAAATATTTCAAGATCTGCCCTATTTAATTCCAATCTTCAAGCGATTACATGGCATTAGGAGTGCTTTTTTCAGTTTATATTTATCTCACTAGGCTATTTGTTGCACTGTCTATCCATAGCTAACTAGTGGTTTCCAGAGAGAGGAGACATTCTTCAAAACACTGGCCCTGTCTCACAATGGTAAAGATGCACAATACCAACAAAACAACAAATACAATACATAGAATGGTTAAAACAGTGATGTTGGCCTCCTGAAAAGTATGGACAGTAAGCACAAGTACTCCGTATGTGTTTGGCATTCCTTTTGGATGAATTACTGCCCAGTGCTGAGTGTCCTAGAGGGATCAGCCTGTGGCACTGTGTTATTTGTTATGGAAGCCCAGGTCGCTCTGATAGCAGCCTTCACTTCATCTGTGTTACTCATCTTCCTCTGGACAATACTCCATAGATTCTCTCTGGGGTTCAGGTCTTGAGAGTTTGCTGGTCAATCTGCCCAAGTAATACCATGGTAATGTGCACAGTGTGTGGTACTTTAGGCAGGATGGAATGGATCACAAGTCCTACTGGATGATCAAATTAGCATCTCTATAAAGCTTGTGAGCAGAAGGAAGCATGCACTTCTCTAAAACTTCACAGTAAAAGGCTGTGCTGACTTTATACTCCAGGAAACACAGAGGCCTATTAATTTCTATTTGAAAAGATGCTGCTGACACTGTCTCTGGTTTAGGAAATCCCTGACACAGTTGTAGATATAAATGTTTTTAGTCTGTGTGTGGTAGCTCCTGATGCACTCGCTGTGAACTTTCCCAAAGTTCTGATCAGGGTTTTTCTTGACATTTGTTTCCAGGATGCACCTGTGCTGCCGCTTTTGCATTTTTCTTTTTTTTTAGCTGAAATTTCTGGAAATTGTCTTTAATACAACACTCAGACAGCTTCATTATCAATAGTTTACTCTCTGTGGAGGATCAGGGACAGTTGTCCAAACTGTCCATAGCCCTCCTCATGACTGTGGCTCACTAAACCAGACTAAGACCGTAAAGGCTCAGGAAACCTCCACAAATGTTCTCAGTTCATTTAGAGTTTGAGTGCCACACCAACATTTCATGATTTGGGGGTTTCTTTAAATATGAAACATAATTATCACAATTATTAGAAAACTATGCTTGAATTGTTTTTGTCTGTATGAAAACTCCAAAATATGTGTTTCACTTGTTGAACTTCTAAGAAAATAATGCACTTTTACATGATATCCTAATTTAATGCATCCCCCTGTAAGTATTTATTTAAGTGCTGCATTCAGTTGTCTAATTCTTTTATGTGGTACTCTCTGTGCCTTTTAATTGCCTCTTGGGGGTAAATAAAGTGATTGAATTGAATATTTGCTCCTTCACTGACCCATTGTGGCAGGAGTTAGTATTTGCCTTAATCTTGAAGTTTTATAAAATCTGATAAAAATTATTGATCCATGCCATGTTTTGGATCCATTCCATTCCAAACTCATTCCATCCCTGCCTCATTTGTGACCTTAACCTGAAAACATCACCAAAATCCTACCATTACTTTTTTAATTATCTTGCTAACAGGCACACAAACAAACTGACCAAAGGTGACAAAAACATGATAACTAACTACAACTGATATTATCCTTGGTATCCATAAAGTACATTCTGTGGACATGGACTGGGACAGTTTGAGTCCATGTGGGAAAACTTCCACACAAAGGCGTAACAACCAAGATGTTCCGACACAGTTGGTGAAAACAGGGACAGTAGCAAAGGCAGCATGGCAGTATTATCCCACTCACAACTATTTAAAGAATACATGTTTACCATTGGTACTGCAAACCCCCACACCAGCCACTCTCCCACTGAAACCTTTGTTTATGTAATATGGCTTTGTGTATTAATAGCTATTGTAAGCACCTCTCTAAAATATATGATGCAATTATTATATAACCGCAAAGTTTTGAGAAATGTTTTTAGCAGAAAAAGTGGGGTTTCTATATCTCGGAGAGCAATTAAAGTTGAGGGAAGAGTGAGAAAAGTTTGACTGTAGCTACTGTCTGACAGATAAAAATCCTTACTTAGTCAAAAACAGCGTCGGGACTCCGAGTTGCCCTTATTTGCCAGCACCGTGAGTTTAACATTATTAAACAGAGAAACCAATTAGGGGCTCGAATCAAAGCATGACAGGTTTATTGCTTCATCTACTTCCCCCCCAATACTTTAATATTTATATCAGAGAGAGATGCATATGCTGTATTTTGCACGATAGAAGCAGCAGCCTTTAGAGACTAATTTTAGCTCATAGCTGGGAGTGATGAAGTCCTCCGGGAGCTGTTCGATAAGTGCGCAGAGAGGGAGGACAGGTTTTCCTTAGCAGACAGCTGCAGCTCCTTCATCATCTCTCCACCTTCCTCTTAACCCCATCCTCTCCTCCGCACTGCTCTATAGATAATGAGGTTTTAATGTAGTAAATTTGATACGGCACAGGGAGGCAGGATTTTTCACCCCGACTTATCTCCGGCTTCCAGACGTTCCCAGACGGGCTGCCCCTTCACCTCTTCACTGTGGCAAGCTGAGAGGACCGTATCACCAACCCCCCCCCCCCCCCCCCCCCCTCCTTGTGCACCTCCAAATCTAATCCCCACCCCTATTTCAACTCCAGTCTGCTCTAGATGTGTAGTTGTCCATGCATGCTGTCCCATATATGACTTAGTGATTAAAATTGCGTTATCAAAAAGAACTTGATAAAAGTTAAGCTTAGGTTTCTGAAAAAATAGATTAGCAATAGAAGCAAAACAATAACATACCAAAAAGAAGTTGTTTGCCACCTATGTGGTCAAGTTCATTGAGTACACTGAGGCAAACAATTTATGACTCAGGTAATGTGAACTGTGAATATGACAACCAATAAATAAATGCACATATATTTTGTTCTACCAATAAACACATTTTTATGATGGGGACAAGGCCCTGAAGCACAAACCAGACCCGATTTCTAAAATAACAAAGCGTTTTTCCTTTGTACAATAGCTTATATACTGCATAATGCTTATAGTACTTAGTAGAACCCTTATTACTTAATTCATCATAAACACTAATAACATAATTTTATTTCTAACTCTGTTATCTTGTGGTGCACAGTGGCAGAGTAGTTAGCACTCTTGAATCTCACCATGGAGATTGTGGGTCCATTTCCCAGGATGACCAATCTTTTTTTGTCTGTCTGCATATCTACTGTCTATTTATGGGCTCTCTCTGGGTAAAATTCCCCATAGTGAATGGATGTAAAAGTGAAAGGTTATCTGTCTGTGTCTCAAATTGACAGCTTTATGACTAACTGGGAGAGGCTCCAGCCCCCCACAACCTCTAACGAACTTAGTGGAACAAAATAAATGAATGTATATTATACTTTTTTCAATCATAATACATTTGGCAGCCCTGCAATAACCACTGACAGGTGAAGTTGATATCACCATTATACCTGGTAACATCAAGTTGCCTGTGTTATGCTTAAATTAACATTTTGATGTGTTTACAGCAGGATGTACAAGCTGACAATATGATCAATATGATATCAGATGTCAGTGAACTACTACAGACTCAGAGCTTCTTGAGAAGTGTGTGCAAAGAGTCAGTATCTATAAAATATGGTGCAAGAATGGAAAATCACTAATGGCCTAAGGCTCTGTTATGTCAGACACCATAACCACCTTCAGAGGTCTAGTGCAGTCGAGGCTTTGAAATGCCTTGACTGCCTCAAGGAAACTGTTTATGGTTATCAAAGCATGGAAGATGTTATGGAAGATTATAGTGTCATTTTTGGCTATTCAATCTCATTTTTTAGATGGCCATTTTGGGTGTCTAACCTTTGCTGCCAGTGTACACAATGCCCTTTATTTGATTATAAATGTGTCCAAATATGTTCTTCATTTCTTTCTGCTTATCCCTTCCAGGGTCAGCATGCAGCAATTTCTTTTTTTTTTTTTTTTTTTTGATTTGGTATAGGTTTTTACACTGGATGCCTTTCCTCAAGCAACTCTTTGTATTTATTCGTGCTTGGGACTTACACAAATGCACAATGGTTTCTGACCTCCTGTGGATAGATTTGTCCACCATTGAGAGAAAAAAAAGCACAATGCACATTCCTCTTATACATATTTGTTAGTACGTATTTTAAGACCAGTCAGTGTTCACCTCATTATCTTCCAATTTGGTTTTCAGTCAACCCTCCTGGTGTGGTCCCCTCCCACTCCTCTCACCCTGTCATCACACTATCTGTTATCCTCTCTGGACCGTTGTGATTTTTCCTGCAGTAAAACCTTTTTATCAGTCAGAGGCTGCTGAAGGGAGGCCTGCACACAAGGTGCAGGGAGATGGAGGTGAAAGGTGCTAGCCCTGGGGTTTATGAGATAGGTCTAAGTCTAATCCACTGTAGGAGGAAGACTGTTAGTATAGGGAAAGGCCGATTTTCAAGGTTTAGTCAAGTAAACTTTATATGTGATTAATTGCAGCATCACCTTTATATACATATGTTGGAAACTGAATGATCAAAGCGTGTTTTAATACTCATTGGTCCAGTATTAAGTTAAAACCTAAATGTTCTTTATAAGCATAGAGTTTAGTTGAAATTAAATCATGAGGAAAAGTTGGGCGTGACTTCTGTTTGACCCCATTGCTTATCGTCACCATGTGAAGATAAGGGCTTTGTGGTTCGATGTATAGAGCATTTACCCCTTAAATAGAAGATCCCTAGTTTAAGTACGGGTATTTCCATTGTGAGATTGGAAGAGGTCTGCACTCTCCTAATGCTTCAAGTTGGTCCTTTTATTGTTCGAAGTACAACATCACAGTACACAAGCCCTCAGGTGTTCATATGGGATAAGATTTGGTGACTATGAGGTTCTTAGCTGATGACTCACCTCTTCAAAACATTCAGTGACCCCTGTATGGATTGTTGTCATCAAAAAAGCCCATTTGTCATCATTGGATGTGTCACCTCTGTCTATGTCATTGTTTTTTTAAGTGAGTTGTGGTGATACTTTACACTGGGTCAGGCACTATGACAGTTGAAGTGACTTTTCATCATGATACCTGTTAGTGGATGGGATGAATTAGGCAAAAATCTGATGTGATATGAGCAGGAAAAATGGGCAAGCGTAAGGATATGTTGGATTTCTACAAGGACCAAATTGTGATGGCAAGAATTCTGGGTCAGAGAATTTCCAAAAACTGCAGTTCTTGTGGTTTTTTTCTGGTCAGCAGTGGTTAGTAACTTGTGTGTAAAGTAAAGTGGTCCAAGAATGCCCAAGTCTGACAGCGTATGACCACCACTATTAGACAGATGGTCATAATGTTATGCCTGATCGGTCCAAGTCCAACTGCCAGTGTGAAAAACAGAAAATCTCTTTTTAAACTCCTACTAGGAATTCATCTTGTCGCACCCTATGGCCAAAGCTAAATTTAGTTTCTCTTCCCTTTAGTCTGTCACTTATGAAGCATTGTGTGTCTTGGGGGTATTAAGACTTATCTATCTTTCCTCTCCAGTTACAGTCGTCGGTGCTCAACAGCTCCGTGGTGCAGAGCGAGACGACCGGCGTGGTTCTGGAGGGACTGAGGCCCGGCACAGGTTACGTGGTCCAGGTCCGAGCCCGCACCGTGGCCGGATACGGAGCCTACAGCAAGGAGATGCTCTTTCAAACCCTGACCGATGGTAAGTGGGCGGCTGGGTGGAGCGGGGGCAGCGGCGGTTTTTCAGACAGACTGAGTGCAAGGAATGAGGACGTTGAGTAAGAGGCTGCGAAGTAATTAAATTCTGCCCTACTTTATGAATGTGTGCGTCTCGGAGCTGTCTGTGTTTGTTCATCGGAGTTTCCACACTGCTAAGCCTTGAAATCAACCACTTTATGTTTGTTAGAGAAGAAGATATTGTCAAGAGAGCTGTAGATTTTCCCCCTTTAAGAAATGCTCACAAATATTTACTGTTTGTTGTATTTTTCAGATGAGTATAAGTCAGAACTGGGGCAGCAGCTCTCCCTCATTGCTGGCTCTCTAGTCGGAGGAGTCTGCATCGTCTCACTGGTCGCTATCGCCATCATCTGTTCCAGGTACTGATAATAAGTGCCAGATCTGTGCACCCATAAATATATAAAAATTATTCAATGACGATGATTAAAATATATGAATTGAAGTTCCTGCCGTGTATATGACAAAGAGATTAAAAGCTTATATGGCAAAGCGTGTAAATGTATTCTGTAGATTGAAATGCGCGTAAGGACTTTGCAAGGCAACATTAACTCTTTTATTAACCATTATACAGTTAGTTCTGACCAAGCAGTTCTAGGATGTGGCTGTGTATGCATGTATCTGGCATAAAATTAACATATTCATCAATCTCCTGCTCTTACACTTTGAAAAGTGTAATAAAATATCCAGGCAGCTAACACTGTTTAGTTAGCTGTCTTCCATTAAAGTCATAACACACACAGGATTTCCAGATGAGCACACCTGACCCTGTGCCTATCCTGTCTGTTAGTGCACAGTAATTAAAAGTCTAATCCAGGTTTAGTTTGACTTTTGGAATGAACTCACCGAGACATTTGTCAGACAGTTGCAGTATTTTTTGTGCTCAGCTAAGAACCTTTTCTTCAGGGGTCACCACAAAACAGCATCTAAGTCACATATTTAATTTGGCATAGCTTTTTATGCCAGTTGCCTTCCTGATGCAAGCCTTCCTATTTATCCGGGCTTGGGACTGGCACAGGGAGCTTCTATGCCTTTGTGGATGAGGTTGCTATGTTATGGGCTAGTCAGATACGCCCCAAGTGAGTTATACTGACATAAGAACAACACACTTATTCTGTCCTATGTAAACAAAGATGACAAAATGGTAAAATACAATCGGTGTTGAATCTATCTGGATTAGTTCTAGATAGATATAGTTCAGGTATTAACTGGCTTTTCATTGCAGGAAAGTTGATTGAATTTTGAAATCCTGCATAATAAACCTTTTAGAACATATTGAGTGAGTAGTTATGAGCCTATAGCGAAGATAAGAAGAATGAATGTTAAATTATTACACATCAAAATCTTAAGATATGTGCTACTCTTGTAATTGGCTTTGAGCCTTTGAATACCAGTTGTTGTTACCTGCAAACCTTGCCTTTTACAATAAATCACTTATGTATTAATGTTTTCAACACAGATTAAGCTCTGGTACAACAAATCTAAGCATATATATTACATATACGAAATTATTTGTAATTTTTTCTGTGTTCCATTTGAAGTCTGAAATGGCTTTGGTGGATGACTCACATTTATTTGGTATTTATCAGTGACCCGCGTATGGATCGAGACCACTGCCGTCATAACACTGACTGGCCACATCACTACTTGATGCGTCACCTTTGTTTATCTGTTATCTTTAATTTTTTCCCCTGGTAATACCTAACGCCATTCTGCCCAGCACTGCAGCAAATGTTGAATCTGAGTTTGAACTCCACCACAGAGTGTTCTGATGAAATCATGAGGAAAAGTTGGGCGTGACTTCTGTTTGACCCCACTGCCTTGGCTGACTGTCACTTACTACCTCATGAATGCTGTATAAAGTATCTGCAGCTGGGATCAGTTGGCATATTAACTATTACACAGTGTATTTATTTGGCTCCATTCTCAGATGAAAGCTTGTAACATGAGCTGACAACACCAAAATAACAAGTCATCCAAGACTAATGAATCCCTGATAGATTTTGCTTTCTGTAGGCTTTCAGTGGAACTATTATTACCTCAACCCAGATAAAGAAAGACAACCAATTAGCATTTTAGTGTCACAACTTTTTAAAATTTGATGTGATTTTTGTCTCTCTCAATTTTTCCCTTGTGTGTTTTTCAGGAGGAGGCAGAAGGAGAGTGTATATGGGGACAAGCTGCAGCAGTACAACGCTGGAGGAGGTACAACTATATATCATATATATACTATATCATTACAATAGTGGTGGAAAGTAACTATTAGCCGAGTACTTTACTTCAGTATGTTTTTTGAGTAAAATTACCTCTGTTGCAAAGAGGGTAGGCACTAGGGTTGGGTACTGCTCAACTATACTTCAGTGGTATAGAACATTCAACATCAAATTTCAATACCTTGTGGGACCTTTAATATTCCTTTGCATGTATGAATCAAATAAATAACACAGAATATATCATACAGACCACTACTTTTAACTTACATCTAAGAATTGTGCTCCAAATATTGGCCTTTTATTCAATATTATTGTGTTTATGATTGTAGAAGATGAATTAGCACACCATAGGTATCAGAAAAAGTATTGCTCAGGTACGGGTATTAAAATTCAGGTATTGCTTGGGTACTGATATCAAAAAAATCTGTACCCAAAAATGGTACCCAGCCCTACCTTGCAGTCAGAAGGTCATGGGTTTGACCTTGGTTTGTGGATAGAAGTAGTTGTAGTAGTTATAGCTGTGGTAGTAGTAGCTGTACCAGTTGTAGTAGTAGCAGCAGTTGAAGTAATAATAGTAGTAGTAATAGTAGCACCAGCAGTAGTAGTAGTAGTAGTAGTAGTAGTAGTAGTAGTAGTAGTGTCATTAGCAGCAGGTTTTACTGTGCTGCAATTGCACAAAAATATTAAAACTACTTTTTAATAAAATTTGCACACCATACAAGTTTTATTATATTTATATTATACTTGTGTACCACTTCAGTAATATTAATTTGAAGTAAAACTACTTTTACTTGATTACAGATTTGGAGTACTTCCTCCTCTTTTGTAGTGATCAATTCATTTGTTAGGCACCGACTGTTAAAATGGTGTATGAACTTTTTTCCTGTCCACCTGTCTCTCTTTAGAAGTGACCCTGAGACCTGACATGTTCAATGGCCCAACTCCCACGGTCACTTTCCCAACCCTGTCTGAGGGTCATAGTTCACCGGGGGTCAAGATATACATTGACCCCTTCACCTACGAGGACCCCAACGAGGCTGTCCGGGAATTTGCCAAAGAGATCGACCCGTCCTGTGTCAAAATAGAAGAGGTCATTGGATCAGGTAGGAACTTTTACTTTAATTAATGAGCAAAATATATACAGTATATATATTTAAAAAAATGCAAATGTAGCTCTTTATCTGGTCATGCTGCTTAAAAAGTGAAATCTAGACCCGAGTTAATTTAATGAGCCTCAAGTGTCACATAAAACAACAGGTAATCTATGGGAGTTTATTAAATTGCTCTGAAGTGTGCCAGAGTCTAGCGTCAGCACTGGCACTGGTGCACTGCCTTTTTATGATATTATTGTGCTTTATTATTTCCTTTGAAGTCGAGTGGGATGGTTTATTCATGAAGAAAACTTTAGCAAGAATAAATTAAAACTGTCCTCTTCCTTTCTTTTTGGATTTCAGAGCCCTTACTGCAAAACTGCTCTGTGATATGAATAGGCAGTTGGCTGTGAATTAAACTCATCAAGCGATTTTAAGTGGCACTGTGCTTCAGCAGACTGTTGATGAAAGAAAGCAATAAAGTAAATAATTATTTGCACAGATTATTCATCTTTTTAGCACCTTTCTAAGCATATGAAGTAGTGCCTTTGGATTTTGCTGTAGTACAAAAAAAGGCAAGCAACTAATATAAGTTACTGGGGCAAATTTATAAAATGTATTCGTTCAGCTATTTAGTAGTGAGAAGGCTGATGCTAAAACTGACTAGTTAGCTTTAATAAACACTGTTAATAACTTCTTTGGTCTACATTTGGTGACGTCAATATTCCGACTTTCCAAGATAAAAGCACATGAACATAAACAAGTCGGGAAAATGGCTTCTCATCTCAGAAAGACGAGCACCCGAGGACCACATGAATGTAGCATATCATACATTTTTTTTGTTCTATAGTCTGGGCCAGTGCAGAAGCATATACAGACAGATAACCACACACTATCACATTCATTCTATTTTTATAATCTATTAATCCACTATTTCAGGTTAAACTTGTAAAATGTAAATGTCCTTATATAATTTCACTTATATTTTCTTGTATTATTAATGGCATGATTTTTTTTAACTCCAATAATGTGGACAATTCATGTTTTTCACCCAAAGGCAAACACATTTTCACAGCCTACCTAAAACATCAAGCCACAAAACTATGTTTTTTATGCAACCTTTAAAACTATAAATGCCAAGTTAAAAACAAATAGCTAGTGTTTATAGATGCATCAAATTCATGAACACAATGCCTTCAAGGTCTTAAAGACATTGACCATTTATCATTTATGCATTACACTCTGCACTCTTGACACTGCTGTTTTTCTTACAGCATTGTCTTATATGTGAATAAGTATGCTTTGTCATGCACAGACCACCAGGATCCTGTGAAGCACACTCCACCAGATAACTCTAAACCCTTTTTTTTTTTTTTTTACCCAAACCAATCACACCCAAATAGGCACGCAGCTGTGTGCACTAAAGGTCAGGATCCAGATTGAGGAGCTGACCGCTGTGGCCGTGTGCCGCCGGCTCTGCTCTGTTGAGCCACTCTGAGAGGCTTCCCATAATCCTCTGCTTCTGGCTTTATTTTGCTCCGAGGAGGGTTTCTCACCTGAGCCAGAGGTGGTCGAGGAGGGATAAGGGATATGGGAAGGCAATACAAAATATGAAGTTATATATTTTTGTAATGCAGCTAAAGTCTCTGGTCCCTGTGATTTTTCAGAGTAAAAAATTTCTTTCATTCTCCCTGTTATATCCTCACCATATGCACTTCAATAAGTGTATGCGGTTTTAAACGGGAAATACACGATTTAAATTAATTGGAATGGAGGAAGCCTGTGTATTTATATAATAGTGATAGGAATCATCTGTGAAAAAAAGCAAAGTCATATTTGCAAAATCAGCTTCATACTGTGTTAGAATGTCCCATTATGGAAAAGATACCTGGAGTTGTGTTTCCACTGGTTTCTCACAGCTATTTTTCATTTTGTAGTAAAATGGCATCATACAAAAAGTCTAAGGAAGTAAAAAGCTTTTTTTCACTGTCTGTTCAAACAAGAGAGAACTGCACTCTGCTGCCCTTTGTTGGTAAGTTTAACATGGCAGAGATCATTTCTTGTACATTTCTTATTAAAATAAAAGCAGAAAAGTAGATGTACTGTCATTGTTGGTGAGTGGTGGGGTTGGAAACGCTACAAGTAATAGATTTAGAATTTTTGCCAAGGCGGGATAAATGAGGAATATGGGAAGGCAACTTTTGTAATGCAGCTAAAATCTGAGTGTTAAATGCTTGGATGACTTATTCTCTGCAATAGATCCTAAACGTATGTCTTTAGTCTCTGTTTCCTGTGATTTTCTCAGTACTTCTCTGTGATTCATTCCCTCTGGAGTTTGTTTGCATCGAGAGAGACTCCAAAACAAAGATCCAAAGGGGAGGCAGCAGAACAACAGATTGAAGCGTGAAGATAAAAGAAAGGAGCACCCTAAGGAGCTAATAAAAATAACCTCACCTTCCTCCCTCTTCCTCTGTGATAACACCACACTGGGGCTTCCTCTGTTCTTAATGCTTTCATTTACACTCCGCCAAATGCTTACAGGAAATGACTAAGGCTAATTCCTCAAACTACTTCACTGACTGTGTAATGGTGTCTCATGTTCACTTCAGTAATATAAATGACTGTGTCTTGATCATAATACAACTTCTTGCATAACAGCGCCACAACTTAATAAGAAACCGCTAGAGGAGGTTGAACACTTAAGTTATTTTGGTCGTGAAAATACAATCAATCTAACCTTGCTTGTAGAGCTGTAGAGAAATCTCAAGATGTAAGCCTGTATTTACCATGAAATTGTTTGCCCTGTCCACCTGTGTAAGATTGGAAGAGACACTGTCAACACCAGAGTTCAGGAGAGGATGTTGAAAGAGGAAACCTGTATGTGTGGTCAGCAACAGCTATGCAGTCACTCAACTCGAGCAGTCATAAGAAGTAGGCTATTGTGGCTGATTCATTATGATAGCATATAGACAACAGCATTTATGCCAGGGGCTGTATGTAATTCTTGTGTATCAAGAATGTACGCCAATTTTACATCAAAAACAAAATAAGCTTTTAAACCACTCAGTGTATTAGCATCACTCAATAGAAGCATCTGCTCAAAATTCAAAGGTCCTATATTAGGCTTTTACAGGCTTTCAGAAAGAGTTTAGGACATCTTTGCATTAGTATTTCACATTTTAGAACTTAAAATAATGGGCTCACACAGGCTCATCATACAGGATTACTCCAGATATTTTTATGAGGTGCATAACATGGTTGAAAGCCATGTCATCAATCTACATTTGTGCAAGTGATCCAGGTGACCATACTAGACTATCTACATACTGTATAAGTACATATACACCAAAGTTCTGAATTTAATCTGCTTTCGTGTCCAGTCCACTCCATCTTGGTATGAATTAATGCTAGTTTGGCAAAGACATGTTGCTGAAATATTGATTTCAAATAAATGAAGTATTTACTGAAGAGATGCACAAGAAATAGAAAATCCAACACTTATACCTTGTAAACCAAACCGAATAGGGCTGCTGTATGATTAAGAGACAGTAGAAGACAGCACAGAAAAATGACATTGTATAGGAGGACTCCTATTATAAACATAGTTACATAGAAACTATAGTTGAGTGCTGGTGATGGTTGTGTATGAAAAACTGGTAACAATCTAGACCAAAGACATATCTACTGATAGGATGGGCCAACCCAGCATTAAAAAGCACTTGATGTATTTTTAAAAGGCACTGTCTGCTTTTTGACATTGGCTCAGGAAAAGCACATCTGATGTTATTTGATCACCCCCCTTTACAGTTTTCTGTCTGTCCACCAATTTGTCCTTTTCTTATCAACACTTCCTGATTTTCTTAACTCTTTCAACCTACACCTCTCTATCTAATCCGGTACCATCCTCTCCTCTTACCGTTTTGCTCCTTGTGCAGTCGTCTCCTCTCGCACTGGTGGTGGTGACAGTAGATAGTTTTTAATGAGCAGTGAGAAGTGGAGCAGAGATCACAGCGAGACAGGACGACACCGCCTGTCATCCAATTCCCATCACTCATACATTATTCACAAGCTGATTTTTATCTCTGGAATGAGGACTTTTATTTTGAAGTGATATTCAATTTTAATGTCCCCCCAAGAACCATACAGCTGCAATTATGTGACAAAAGACATCTTCAGAAGTCTGACTTTTTCTGTACATTAAATGGCTTCAAGATTTGGGGGTTAGGGCGAGTTCATTTGCAATGCAGGTGAAACTAGAGGAAGAGTTTTTCTATTAAAAGGAAAAGTGTAGGTGTATGACCTAACTATAACGGTGCAAATGGGGTGGCAGTTTGGTCAGTTCTGTAGCCTCATAGGATTTTGGCTTGAGGCCCTGTAGCAATTTTCCACCAAAAACTGCCACCTGAAGTAAGTTTCAAAATTGACTGGCTGTGTATAGTTGCAAAGTTTGAGATTAACTGGCCATTGATTTCAAATTATTTTGATAATTAGTATGATTATTGTTTAATTCCTTCATAAATTAAGAGCTTGGAGAGTGAATTGGCCCTATCGCACAATGGTAAATATATTGTGCCCAAACCTGCACTCAAATTGGGATCTTCTAGTTCAGGTGTAGATGGTACACATTCAGTTGACCATGAAAGGCCGGACTTGAACTCATGAAGCTAAGGTGAGCTGCAGTCGCTCTATATATCGGTCATATACTCTGTACATTGCTCTACAAAGCCCAATGGCAAAGAATCCACTAAAACTAATCATTGATTTCTTTTACTGAGTTTTATCTTTAGTTTGCTTATCTTGCTAACCCACTAACAAACTGCCCCACACCTGCAAAAACATCCTGGCTTAATGAGTTAATGTGGTGTGTCCCATACCATTTAACAAAGCTAGTCAGCTAATCCTACAGCTAGTACTCCTGACCAAGATCCTGGCTCAAAACCTGCACAAGGGTTCCCAGTCACTGCTCAGCGGTCGCCTACTGCTGTTGACAGGTTGCCCCAGTGGCACTGAAGGATGGGTCCAATATAGACTGTAAATTTTGCTACGTAGACAATAAAGTATACCTTAAGTTCTGTGACACACTCAGAGATCTTCTTCCAACATTCTGTCTTAAAATTAAAGAGGTGTTGACAGTGACTGCCACCTTCACTTGCCTTTTTGAAGAGGTGGACAGTATAACAGCAAATTATCAAAGATGTCGTGTCTGCATCAAAAGATAGTAAGTGGGGGATCTTTTAGGTCCTTGTCCTTGAGGGATTTACCCCATCTCATACTTTTCCATTGTTCACACTTCTAATAACTCTGCTGTTTTGATGAGCATTATCAGTCAAATCCACCTTCTTAAACAAAGACTGGATGTCAGCTTCTCTCACAGCTGCACATTTTAAGATTCTGCTGGTATTCACAGTGGAGTCTCGATGACAGATGAAACTATGGTCCAGGGCTGAGCCTGTGATTGAACCTGCGAACTGTTTGTACTTGAACAATCTTTTCATCTGTACCGGCCGCTGACCTCTGCTGTTTTAAAGTCTTGACAGCTGAGGTATGGTGTGAAAAGCCAAGTAGCTCACAATAAATAAAAAAGCCACTGTCCCTTTTATCTTGTTTTCCACCGTTGACTCTGCTCCCTCTCACCTCTGAAAGCAGTTATTGAAGATTCAGTTTTTCCTGCAAAATATGCCATCAGTGCAAGCCTTTGAAAAGGGGTTTTGACCTGAGTGCGTGGCAGTCAGAGCAGCTCTGAGCCCGCGGAGGTGAAGAAGGTCAACACCAGAGATGCACACTGTGTTTATGTGTTTAACCAGAGCTGTCCCTGCGGAGGGTACAATATGCTGCTTTGTTTGATGGATGGAAGCAGTTTAATAATGAATAGGGGAAAGCTGTATGAACTTGAGCCTGATCTGAATCCATGGCAGGCCATTGTACATCATAGAATGGCATGAGCTGTGTAATTATTTATATAAAGGACAAATGTGGGGTAAAAATGGCTTTCCAAACAACAGTCTGTTATGACCACCTGCCTAAAATGCAGCCCATATGCAACAAAAGGTGATGCACTGAGCCACTTTTGATAGATACTGACCAAATATTGCTGTTTAGGAGATACTTTGACCCATCACAATTTGCCCCTTGTCTTATTTACTTCACCTGTCACTGGTCATAATGTTATGCCTGAACAGTGTGTTTTCCTTGAATCTATGGTGCCTTTCATTTCAGCTTGGTTCTGTTGTGTTCTCCTTTAGGTGAATTTGGAGAGGTGTACAAGGGACGCCTGAAGCCTGTGGGGAAAAAGGAGATCCCTGTGGCCATTAAGACGCTGAAGGTGGGATATTCGGAGAGGCAGAGGCGGGACTTCCTGTCTGAGGCGTCCATCATGGGACAGTTCGACCAGCCCAACATCATCAGGCTGGAGGGCGTGGTCACCAAGAGCAGGCCAACAATGATCATCACAGAGTTCATGGAGAATGGAGCGCTGGACTCTTTTCTGAGGGTAAATACATTGCACATTGCACAAACGTTTGTTGCATTAGGAAATCCAAATCATCTATACTTTAGAGGAATGTTGCTGCAATCCAACTTTTAGCATTGCTGAGTCATAGTTCTGCAGGCAGGGTGTGCTGACTGCCTGGACCTTGGCATTGATGTCAGCCAATCAGTCAGGTCTGAGACAGCTGTCGTAGACCAAGAAAGTAATGAGTCTCAATTTTCCAGTTGTGTTATGGGTAATGTAATATTAAAAATGTCTGCCCCAGTGTGTAAATCCTTATCCCAAGTCGATTAGCTACAACAGTTATTGATATCTGCTCCTCTGGTTACAGGTTGTACTGCTGCTCACTGTAATTCTAACTCGTGCAATAATGGGTCCGAAAAGCTTTGGAAAGTCATATGCTTTAGGAATCTACATTAATAGTAACAGATTTTCAAAATGATTGGAATATAATAATTGGGTAATATTTTGGTCAAGGATTGGGTGGACTGTATTCCATAGTACCAAAAACTGTATCTAACAACCTCTGAAGATGTGGATTCTGTTATTTGAGGATCTTTTAGGTCCTTGTCCTTTAGGTTATGGCTCCATCTCATGCTTTTTCATTTTTCGTACTTCTGATTATGTTTAAGTGTGTTAAATCCAACTTTTTAAACAAGACTAAATGTCAGCTTTTCTCACAAGCCACACTGGAAAGTCATATGCTTTTAAAAATAAGTTAATTCTTCTCAAAACCTATGTAGGAATTTATGTTAGTTTTAAATGGGTAAAAATCTATGTTATAGTAACCAATTATTGTATAGTACTTGGTTAGGAATTTGATGGACTGTGTTCCATAGTACTATAAACAGTACGTGAAGTGTGTGTAATTACTAGTATAAAGGAGACTCTGTTTACTGCCACAGTCCATTGTCCCAAACAGTGCAGTAAAGAAAGAGAAGAGTTTGTAGAAAGACACCAAAGTGCGAATGGTAAAGTCGTCCTTTTCTCCTCTGGTTGCCTTCCTGTGCTTCCTCCTGCTCATCCTGCTGCTGTGTGTCTGTCTGTCTGTCTCTTTGATCCTGCCCTCCTTTCTGGGTGCCTCTAAAAACAGAAAGAGAAACTCTTTGATGTTGGGTTCTCACAGCATGACCCCTTTTGACTCAGAAATCATCCGCTGACTCATAGGCGCACGCATACTCACAACACAATGATCGATCTCCGCGGTGCCGCTGTCCTAGCGTGACCATCGCGCAGGCACAAGAACCTGCAGGATCGATGTGTGTTTGTGCAAACCTGGGAGAAGGTTTAGCCTGCAGAGGATTAGGCTAGACAAGCATCAAAGGGACGGTTTGATGCCCAAAGTGTATTGAAGACACACACTGTTGTAGTAGTCGCCAACTGTGTCAGCGGGGAAGTCAGTGGTTTGGAAGAGACTCAGGCAGTCTGAAGGTGAAAAAGTGGCATCAGAAGTTGTATTTGTCATCAATATTTCTGGCAACAACCTCAGACCAAAGCATCGAAATGTGTGCCTTTAGTTAAGTCGATGTTAAATTACTGGCTCAAAAAATAATTATACGGATTATTATTATATTTTAATCATAGTCATAAGCCATTTTAATATTGTAGACGAATAAAGGAAAAGTTTGACTTACCATGTCATTCCATTATTACCATGTACTGTAACTGTAATGACATTTGAATGCGTTTGAGGTCATTCAGAAACATTTCATATTAAATGCATCACTACTTTATTTTTTTATTTGTGTCCTCATTATCTCAGGACTTCATAGATGCAGAGTCTTCTCTTTGTCAGTGTTCTCTGTGTTTCCAAGATGGATTATAAGACACAAATGCTAGCTTGCTAATACATCATCTTTTCTATTGGCTTTTCCCTTCCGGGGTCACCACAGAAAAGCATCTGCCTCCAACCTTCTCTCTTCATTTATCCAGGCTTGGGATTGGCAAAAAGAGCACACTTGTGGCTTGTGACCCCTTGTGGCTAATTGAAAATACTGCCTTTTACTTTTGTACATGTCGCTTGTTCATAAAAAAAAAAAACAATAACGATACAAAGCGGGACTTACAGTGGATTTGAATCATTGCTTTGAATAATGTAAACCCTCTCACTTTGTAACATAAAAGCAGTCTGAAGTCAGTGTTGTGTAGAATATTGGAATGACATTATTTCGTCTTCTCCACTGTCTCTACATAACCAAGGTGAAAATGTCTGATATGTGAAAGTAATAATAATCCTTTCACGGTTTGTGCTTCTGCAGCAGAATGATGGGCAGTTCCCGGTGATCCAGCTGGTTGGTATGCTGAGGGGCATCGCGTCTGGAATGAGGTACGCACGCCATCATATAATCCTTTTTCTGTCAAAGGGAGAGGGTTTTTTTTCCAATCAATGTATTGTGAAAATGTGAGATGCATAAAGTTGAAAATGTCACAGTCAACGAATAGCTGCATACTATGTGCAGACAGTAACTAAGCTAACTAAGCTAGTAACTAAGCAAGTAATATAAGATCTTTTTTTAAGATCATTTTCTAATTAGGGGTTCCGGCTACTGGAGCCTATCCCAGTAACTATGGGCCTAAGTTGGGGTATAGCCTGGGCAGTGACAGTTGCAGAGATGACACAGAGACATACACAGACACAACCATTCACTTGGGGAGTGAGCAGAGCAGGGTATGATTGCTTAATTAGCACAAAGCTAACAGATAAATGAGCTGAGTCCTTTGCAGTGACGGCAGTTTAAGTGCTGATATTACCACTACGGTTAGTGAGATGCACCGAGAGATGCCACTGAGAGACACATCGAGAGACGTCACTAGCTGGACAGTCTACTCACACATCCTCTGAGCACTCCGGACATAGGACTGGGGTCATTCAAGGATCATGCCTGGGTGTGAATATTTCACGAGAGGGTATAGGTGACAGTGCATGTTTGTAAAGGGCTTTACAGTCTCCAATTCACCATACATATGCATGTCTTCGGTGGGTGGGATGAAGCAGAAGTATCTAGTTTAAAATGTTTTACGTACAGTATAATGGGCCCTTGTATAGCCTTCTTGCCCCGGGCCCCAGCAAGTCTGTCAGCGGGACTGAGTATAGTAGTTTGCGCTATGTCGTAGAGTTTAGAGACAGCTGGACTGAAGAAAAGATAGGAAGCAGAGCTGGAGGTAGCAGAGCTAAAGATCTTATGGGCTCTCTTTGGAAGTGACAAGAATGGATAGGATTAGTAATGAGTACATCAGAAGGAAAACTTTTTACGATAAAGTAAGAGAGGCCACACTCAGATGGTTTTGACATGTACAGAGGAGGGATAGTGTATACATGGGTAGAAGGATGCTGAGGTTAGAGCTGCCATGCATGAGGCCTGAAGGAAGACCAAAGAGGAGAGACATCACATCTGAGTATAAGTCTGAAATAAAGCTTTAAGTCTTCAAAACAGAAACTAAAGAGAGAGAGACAAGAAAAACGCCAGTAATCTTTCAAGGTACCTGCACGGCTATTCACGCTCACAATCGCACAAACACACAAGGTAGATTCTATCTGTGTTTTATTGCAGGTAACAAGCCCAGATAACACACATTCATGTACTCGAACACAGGCATTAAGTCCCATTCTATTTTATCGAGGTAGCAGGCGGTGATAACACACCCTAAATCCTATTGCCTTTTTTTTTTACAGCAGTGTTGGTTCCTGGCAGCAGATAACACACTCGCACTCTCATCGTAAATCTTGTTGTTGTTGTTGTAGGTACCTGGCCGAGATGAGTTACGTCCACCGCGACCTGGCTGCCCGCAACATCCTGGTCAACAGTAACTTGGTGTGTAAGGTGTCCGACTTCGGCCTATCGCGCTATCTGGAGGAGGACACCTCGGACCCCACGTACACCAGCTCATTGGTCAGTGCTTAGAGAAGAAACCTAAGGCATTACCACAGGCTGAAGCCATGGGGCATGTACACAGCGTCCTAATAATGATAGGTTGCCATGGAAATTTTAATAATGGGACGAACCGGACAGTGCCATAAATATTCATTATAGAAGAACACAGCTGTTAGTTTTAACAAAGGGGCCAGCGTGTCTTTGGATATTTGAGGACACCAAAGACAGGCCTCAAAGAAAATGCCAGCCCAGTCTTGAGCTCTAAATGAGTAAACAGACTCTTACAGACTATAATGAAAAAATGGTTTTACGGCCTATGTGTGCTCATGTACACTGAAAGATTTGGATACATATGTTATCTGAATTGTTTATTTGCACAAACTGATTTATGTCAGACCATTATAAAGCTTGCAATGGTGTTTTTAGTGTACTAACAATATTTTAAATACAGTATTAATGAGTACGTAGAAGTACATTTTTGAAGAAATACTTTTGCTTGCAGTAATTTTTGAGGAATGATTTTACTTTTGCTAAAGTAAATTTTTATATTCTCTAAATGTGTAGATGTATTTTTTGGTCTTGGTGGCAACGTGGGTGGCAAACTCACCTCACAGCCCTAATTTCCTAGGTTTAAATCTAGTAGCAGCAGTAGCAACAGTAGTAGTAGTAATAGAAGTTATAGTAATAGATTTTGCTGTAACATACACAACACTTAGTGCTATTAAATATATTTTATCAGTATGTGAGCACCAATTTTGAGTACTTCTTTAATTTTGGGTGACACCTGAAAAACCTGTCAGCAAAACTGGTGTTAACATTGACTGATCCCAGTGGCCATGGTTATACTCCATAATACAATGTAGTAGTAGTAATGCCTTTGTTATGGCATGAACAGTTAATACAAACATGCTAGTGACCATGCATCCAGTTCTTGTTATAGTTTGAAGAACAAAAATATTCATGAAAAGAGACATTGACTTGATAAACAGACATTAATGATGAACACTCCAAATATTGTAAGACTAGTTTTACATTAAGATAAGAAAATAATAACAGTATATCACTGAATACGTCCTAGTGATAACAAGGTCTAGTCAAAAACAATACAGTGTGTCCTTGTCAGTCCTATACTTTAAATTGAGCCTTTTCCTTTTAATTTGCCACTTTGTCTTTATTAGTAAGTAGGAAGGGACAGATGTGATACCTTATGTTATCCGTTTCCTAAACTATAAAACATCTGCTTTATCTTTCTATCCCCAAACTTTAATCCCCGCCGCATGAGGATTTTAGTGTTCAACGCAATATCTCTCTTATCCTCAACATTGTAATTCAGTTTTGATTTTATGACACTCTCCAACAGATATAACATTTGACCTGTCTTTGACCTCTATACCGTGTAATGACAGCAGCAAGCAGGGAGAGCAGGTGTATTTTTTTAATCTCTTTTCGTTTACTGTCATGCTCCCAGGGCGGTAAAATCCCAGTCCGGTGGACAGCTCCGGAGGCCATCGCCTACAGGAAGTTCACGTCGGCCTCAGATGTGTGGAGTTATGGGATTGTCACTTGGGAGGTGATGTCATATGGGGAGCGGCCATACTGGGACATGAGCAACCAAGATGTAAGTCCCTGCTTTCAAAATGTCGTACAGTCTGATTTCCCGGTGTTGCTGACATTCCAGGAGCATGTGTCTAGTTGTTGTTCCAGGGCCATCACAACAAAGAACCAATCACCTCATTATGATGTTATAAGGCTGCACCTCAAAAACAAAAAAAAAACATTGGTAAATTTTAGGGTGTTCTGGCTTTGAAAATTCTTGTATTTTTAACGTATGAATTATGAAGTTACTATACATAGAATCCTTGTTTTGTGTGACTAGGGTTAGGTTTAGGTTTCAAACCCGACAGTTAAAGCTGAACTACCTTATTTCACTAATGTAGTCTTTGCGTCACAAAAATATCTAGAGCTATAAAAAGGTATCTCTAACTTCCCCCCGCAGCCATTATTCAACAGCCAATCAGAGCATCCCTTATTGGAGTGTGCCAGCAGATTAAAATCCTTAATAATACAGCCTATACAAAATGTTGTTATGTTAAGGTCTAGTTATATTGAGGCATTGTGTTTTATGCATTTTGTCCAATTTAGGCAAAGGTTTTCCAGTATTTTAATGTTTTGAGCTTCATTCGAATGTAGTAGAATTTTGCCCTACACAGGCAACAATTAATGATGCATTCTCCATCATCTTTGACGATAAATCTGCCAGACCCTTCTTGTAACTTTCCTTCTCTTTCCTTAAGGCACAAACTTCTGACATCATAATAAATTGAAAGGTTCTTTATGTAGATGATCCTGGAACTAGAAAGATGTTCCTTGAATGTCAGCACTACAGGGAAATCAGGTCCCAAAATGTCTGTTTTATAGATAGAAAGCCTTCCTCTTGTATTCCTTATAACAGTAAAAGATGGTGTACGTTTACCCATTGCCCCCCTTGAGAGTCCCTCTGATGTCAGCATGCACGTTCTGGGGTTGGGTTTGTTTGCTTCCCTTCCTGGCTCTCGCGGCAGGGGGTCCGCATGTCTAGGAACATAGGCGGAAAATGAGGACATCAATTTAAGTGTCGCAGAAATGTTTGTTCACTCAAAAAATCAGCCCAAGAGGAAACAGACTCCTTTCCTCGGCACTCTTCTCTGAGGAATGTTGACAGCTGCATTCCAATTAGTTCCTGAAGTCAAAAGGTCACGGATCAGTTACAAATGGTGTGTTTAGGTAAATCAGATTATTGTGGAAAATCTATTTATTGAACAGAAAGTAAAATATGTTAGGCTTTTATTTATTTCAGTTATTTAAAAAAGCTAAAATATTGAATTCTGTAGAGAACAGAGATGGAAAGTAGTTAATTTAGATTTTGCGGTGAAATTTAAAGAGGCAAAAAAACATAAAGGGGCTATATTATGCTTTTATTTAGCTTTTTAAACCAATCTTGGTCACCTTTAGAACAGCTTTGCACCTTTTACAACATTCAAAAACATAATCTGTCTAAAAGAAAGAGTTTCCAATAATTCAGGTGAAGAGGCCAGCAGAGGGCAGTTTTGTTGTGCTCTTCAAACGGAGAAAAAAAGCTCTTTAGTTCCTTAAATTTTTTGTAAGATGCTATTTTAATGTAAACTGAAAGAAAAAACAGCTGTGAGGAATCAGTGGAAACAGAGTACACTGGCGGGGATTCATGAGAGAGGCGGAGGTTCATGGAACCAAGCATTCTGAGGCCTCAGAAAGGCATCGCCAGAGAATACAGGTTTACTCAAACAGGCATGAATGAAACAAAGCATAATTCCAGGTATGTTTTTGATGAGGGAACATTATAACATGGTAGAAATAAAAAAAAAAATAAAAAAAAAGATTTTGCATTATATAGGCCTTTAAGTAAACCTTACACTCAATACTTTTTCAATGTTACTTCAGAAATCATTTTGTTGAGTACTTTTACTTCTACTTGAGTAAGATTGAATTTTTTTTTAACTTGAGTACAGATTTTGAGTACTTCTTCTATTGTTGGTATTAAACATGTATAAGCATTTAACTTTTTAAACTGAGCTACTGAATGAATTCAACTTTTCCATAATATGCTTACTCATTGATCCATGTCTGGTATACTGATTTTATCTGATCAAAAATGCTTTGTTTTTCTGTGACCTGCATGAAAAAGGCGGTTCCTAGATGGGATTGCCAACATTTTCTTATTTTTAGTGTTTTATTCTCAGAAGTAATGTGATACCCAGATTACAGTTGGTTCTGGCACTAAACCCACTTCAAAGCGCCCTGCTTCTAAATCCGACGTCTTGCCTCCTCAAACTATATCTATCGGCTTTGACACAGAGGAGGCAGGGACTTTTACAAGCTTAAGCTGAAACTTAAAAATGAATTTGTTTCAACAGACGATCCACCAAAACATTTCTAGTGGCTCCAGTTTTATTTACTGCATGTTAGACATATTTAATCCTCCATTTTGGATTCACTTATTTGACTATATCAGTGCCTTTTTAATTCAACTCAAGTTTATAGCTGTAACATTGTGTGTTGACTTGGGCTGCTTCCTGTTGGAGACATGGAAAACAATTGCCAGTCATTTAGTTAACTAAAATACATTATACCTTCAGGGAAATACTGTATGTATCTTGGAAGGGGAGCAATGAAGTACCACATGTTAATGAGTTGCTTGTTCAAACACATTTAAACATGCATGAAGAGGGATGCTCACAGCAACACTCAGAGAGGACTAAACATCCCACTAACATACCATAAAATCATCCCAGTTTATATTAGTGTGTGGCCAGTGCTGAGTAATGGTATTTGGGATATATTATTAAATGTTTAAGAGTTGATAGACAATATTCATTCAGCTTCATTGTAGTAGCCTGACAAACTTCTGGAAAAACATAAAAGACCATTGCAATTTATTCTTAAATCAGCCTTTCTCTGTCTGAATCTGACAACTATTCCAGGCCAGTGTCTGTTAAATTCCTTCACACACCTCACTCTGCATTATATATATACAGTTACCCAACAGCAATGTGAAAACTGGAGGAGAGAAAGATGCAGGAAAGCTGTGAGGCAAATGAGTTATTCCGCCAACATACAGATTTCTCATTGTGTTTAAAAGTGAATCTTGTGAATTATGCAAGTTTTTTATTTTGATGTATTGTAATTCCCTTTAAAAGAACAATAGTTTTATTTGGAAATTAGTAGAAATGTAGTCAGCAGGTCACAAAAACATGTTTAGTTCACCATGTTGCACCTATACAAGATAAAACCTGAGAAACTACATTTGCAGATGTCTCTTATTTTTTCGAGAGCTGTATATAGTGCTGTTTACAATCCCACAGATAAAAACAAACCATTCTAATTCAGTTAGTGTTCACTAGTGTAACAACATGGGTGTTTATTTGGGAGATGTTCCAGGCATGACCTACCTGCAGGGGAGCTCAGGGCTCACTCAGCACCCGGTAGAGATACTGTATTTCTTGTCTATAAAATCCCTTGTTGAGAGCTGCTGTATGGAAAAATGGAAGTATGGACAACTTTGTCAACTTTGTCTGACTTTACTCCCCAGTCCCCGATAAGCAGCAATATAAATATATATATATATAGATGGATGCTGCAACTCATGTGTTATTTCTTCCCCAATACCTTTAAAACTTGGCAACTTCTGACTGACTTTTCTACTGCTGCCTTACAGAGTGCACACACATATACTTTATACCCTATTAATCCTGTTGCAATTCCTAATTTTTTTCCTACATTTTGCATTGACCTAACCAAACCTTTTTCCTTAGTCGCTCTTCGCTCTGTGTCTCACTGCTGCCTTGTCCTCATCCCTCCCTCAAACCCCCCCTGTTCGTTTTAGAGCAGCGGGAGCAGCCTATGCAGCAGTAATGACAGAGAGCCAGTGTAATGATGGCGGCAGTTTTATAATGGCACCGAGCGTGTATAATGATGGGGAAAAGTGTGTGTTTCTACTGCGATGGCTAACGAGGGTCTGCTGGGGCATTAACTATGCATGAACCTCACACCCTAAACTCACACGCCGCTAAACCACACACAAGCAGACATGCAAAAAAAAAAGAAAAAAGAAAAAGGCACACCTCCACACCCCACAGCCGCGCATTTCAAAGAACATGTAACAGGGAAATTGTCAGTGGAGCCGCCACAGGTGCAGTGTTCGACATGAATTAATCATGAAAGAGACCTGTGATGTTTCACTACTCTTGCTGCTATTTTGATTGACGGAAATGCTTTGAGAGAATTTATGCGGCACAAAGCCTGAGAAGCGTGCCAGGGTCAAATGGAGTTCACGCGGTAAGCAGGCAAATCCCCAGCGCTGCATTTACAGTGCTACATTTCCTGTGCTTACCTTTACTTCAGCTAGACTCTTTACATAGACTCCAATTTGCAAGACATAACATGTTAAAAGTGGCATTTTCGAGGAATGTTACACTGGTAGAAATAATTCAAATGCATGAAAAAGTAGCACTGGCGCACTAACCTTTACAGACAGGAGAAGTTCGGAGGGAAAAGGGAAGGAAAAACTATAAAAAGTGAAATAACTAGGTCAACAGCCGAGATGAGCAGTCCAAAGGGGAACAGGCAGCCAGGCAAATGTCAAAAGAGTCAAGAGCTAAGACAAGCTTAAGATAACAAGACAAAACACTGCAGAGAGTAGGCAGACAGTCTGACAGAGCACCGGGGCTATCGGGCCGGAGTGTGTACCACAACTCTGAAGGAGAGGGGGACTGGAGCAGGTGTGGGAGGTCAGGAGATGGAGAACATTAGGAGCACACACGAGACAGGGGCTGTGAAAGGACAGTGTGAAAGGACAGGAAAGAGAGAGAAGACTTGGACACATTGTAGAAAAGGAAATTAGGTTAGGCATCACTAACACCTTATTATGGTTGGAGTATCATAGAGTTGTGGTTCTGCATTTGTTTGTTTGTTGGTTGTTTTTTATATGTTAGCAAAATACAGTGAAGTACTAAAGTTATGCTCAAATGGATGGATTTTGATTGCGTTTTGAGGATAGGGCAGTAATGAGGCAAGAGAGAAATTATTTGTATATAGCGAGAATCTAGAACACTGTCCGGATCCAGCGTTCATTGCTATTGCAAGATAGGGCCAAAGAATGCTAACTACAGCCACAAGAGGTCTATAAAGGAACAAATGTTATCCTGAGTTTTAGTGGATTATTTACCTTGTGACAAATCTGCTCTGTGTGCCTTAACGGAGAGAACATTTACACCTGAACTAGAAGATTGACAGCTAAAGTTCAGCTCTGAAGATTATATAATCAAACTAACAAAAATTATTAATTTGTTCCTTTTCCCATTTCTTACTTTTTCTGAAAATGTTATGACTATCTTTCTGTAGCATTTTAAGTAAGTATTAAGGGGATATATTATGATTATATTCACTTCACTTCCTTAAACGTTTTGTATGATGATATTTTAGTACAGTTTTTTTATTAAATAAATGTGAGCAGACTGGATGTAGGGGGCTTGTTGATTGGTCAGTGTTTCCTAAAGGTTTTTGTGGAGAGACAGGGCTTTGTGGAACCATGCGTTCTGAGGCCTCCGAAACACAGCACCAGAAACTACAGGATTACTCAAACAGGCGTGAATGAAACAAAAAAACACAACTCCAGGTTTGTTTTTGAAGAGGGGAACATTATAACATGGCAAAAAGCTTAGAAAGGTAGATTTTTCATATTATAGTCCCTTGAATGTTTATAACTAAAGTATATGGAATAAATAGTCAACATTGATCATTGCATTGTATTATTGGTAAAAAGTTTGACATCTGCATTCAAGGATGTGGTTGTTTAATCCTCACAGTCTCAGTATCTGAAAAACTCTTGATAAAACTCTCTCAGAATCCCGCAGACAGACTTGATCAAACTGGATACCTGTACAGACATAATGAAATCAAAAGCCTGAGTGAGTGAATCAGTGTAAAACTAGCTGCCTGACATCAGAGCCTGCAGCCGGCGTCACAGTGCTCAGAGATGAATATCACTGCCGTATGACTGCATGCTGCGCTGAGCCCGTCCTCTAATGGAAACTGAATCCCTTTAACTAATGCAACTTTCTCTTTTTCTATGGTTTTAAATAAAGCTGAACGAGGCAAGTTCCAGTGTGAAAATACACCTGTCTTGTGGGCCAGAATCAAAAGCATTTTTTTACAGAGAGAGTGTGCTTTTGAACTGAACACTGAAACTCTTTGAAGAAAAACTCAAAATTTTCTTCCAAACTTGCAGCCAAACAGATGGACTCAGCATTGGATTTGTCTCGTGTTTCATCTATTTTAGGCTTCATGGACCAACAGCATAATGGGTTTTGCTGTAATATTGTTTTGCTAAAGACGTATTTTGGCATAACTGAAATGTAATAAGATTGTTTCGATATTATCACCACCATGCTAAATTGAGAGCAGGGTTAATCCTGGTTGGGTCAAACTGTGGTACGGGGACATCTGGTGGAACGCAAGCTCTTTCTGGTGGTACTCAGTATTTTTTTTAAGATATGTTTATATTTTTGGCCATTATAGGCTTTATTGATAGGGTAGATTAGTAGAAAATTGGGGAGGGACATTGGGCAAACTGTTGGAGTCCAGGTTTGATCCCACGACACAGAGACAGGCAATTTAGTCCCCCCCCCCAAGGTATTTTTTATCTATCTAATTAATCTATATGTTGTTGCCCTGTATATGTGCTGCAGTTCTACCACTGAGCCAAATAGCAGTGCAGTATTTTAAAAGATGAAATAACATTTACACTGTTAACTACAAGCTGGTTCATTTTAGTTATTTAGTCACGATATTTATTTTTGGTCTGCTCCATGTAGACCCCTGCTTAGTCCTGGTTGAGGTCCAGTTTTTTGAACAGGAGTTAAAGGTACTGTAAGCGGCATGCACTCCTACTGGTTTGAAAATGGTACTGCAGTCTAAATGAAAACAATGGTCTGTGGGTTGCCAGACTTTCTGCTTTTCTGATTGGACAATCAGCAATGCATCTTTAGAAGCAAAACATGGTTCTATGTAAAATATATTTTTAACTGTTAATAAATCAATGATACCAATGTTATCAGTAAAACTAATATTATATTTAAATATGTTTACATCATTTCTTGGCACACATGTGGGTAATTTTTAGGAAATATAAAAAACTACTGCTCATAGTACCTTTAAGTGGTGGTGTACATCTGTTTTAGTCCAGGAGTAAGTCGAAGTATAATCCCTCTATTGTGTCTTTTGGTAGGTAATGCTTTTTTCTGGGTTAAACAATTTTATCGTTTGGTTTTGGCCTGGGATAGTGATGATTTAGTCTCATTTCACTTAATTAAAATGACACTTCAAAAAAAAATTGTGTGTGTGCATGAAGTAACAGAAAAGTTTGAGAACCACTGCTACACATGTATACTTGTTTAGTACTTTTTAGGCTTTTAAACAATAACATACTAATCTACACTTTTATTTCTGAACTGTAGTTTTTTGTCATTGATAACATCATTGGCCCAGTGACAGTCAACTAAACAAAATACCTTTTAAAAATCAATTGACTGTTGATAAATAATTGACTGTTGACTGCAAAGCCCATGATGATCAGGAATGGAGGGCACTTTGGTTGTAATGGATGGTTAAATTTGCTATTTAGCCTCACTGTTCCATATTGATGGTGTTTTGTGTCTGATTCAAAGGGAGCTTTCCTCTCAAATAGCAATAAAAATAAACTGCAAGATAGTGTTTATTTCTGTATTTATGGCTTATTTGTTATGAACATGTACACCCATAGACAAACTGATGACACATTTTATTTAAACATGTAAATATTTGCTGCAAGTGCACTAGCATAAATACTATTAATATTTTGGAAACATTTTATTTCTTAATCAATGTATTTTACAGCTCATAGTGATCGGTGTCCATTTGTTTCTGCCTGTCCTTCCCTGTTTTATCGGCCCCTGCTGTGTCCCAGGTGATAAATGCCATAGAGCAGGACTTCAGGCTGCCAGCGCCCATGGACTGTCCCGTCGTTCTGCACCAGCTGATGCTCGACTGCTGGCAGAAAGACCGGAACGCCCGGCCAAAGTTCCCCGATATTGTCAGCATGTTGGACAAAATGATCCGCAACCCTGCTTCTCTCAAAACCGGCACCAGCAACATTCCTCCCGGGTAAGAACTCTTATCTGCATATTCTAGGGGTATTGTTGCATGGCTGTAATGAAAATGTACTATCTCACCTGTCCACAGTCCTTCCCTTCATCCTTTGCTGGACCGCGGTGCTCCAGACCTGAGCAGGGTAAGCTCTGTGGAGGACTGGCTGGCTGCGCTGAAGATGACCCAGTATCGAGACTCCTTCCTGGGCTCAGGCTTCACCTCTTTGCCGCTTGTTACTCAGATCACGGCAGAGTAAGTCTCCATCGCTTTAGTGTGTCTGCCTCCTCCTGCCTGTGTCACTCGGATTACCTGCCAACTTGGCGTCTCGTTAGTTGGCAGAGTGGTGGACAGCTGCTAGCTGACTGCTGCGCCATGTGCACAAATGTCTGTGCTCGGGAGTCCTTACTGCACTCACTTCCATCTTTTTCTTTCTCTTTAGGGCAAATTAGTGTGCGACAACATTTTTCATATAAAAAACTTCAAAATGTTAACACAACACTCCTCTAGCTTTCATTTTATGCAAGCTGACCACCATTGAACCCATGCCCTTTTAAAAACTTAACCCACCCCCAAATCATAATTTTTGCAGAGGCTTTTTAAGGCATGGCTCACTTGCATTCAAGTCCACCCTCCTACATTTAGCCTAAGTTTCCACTGACCACCTGAGAACCATTACTAATGCTGTCGCTTTGTGGTCAACCCACTCTTCCTAACTCATTTCCATAGGTCAGATATAGAGAATATGTTGGTCCAAAGGGATTAATTAAATGGGCTTTAACTTGATCCAGAGTGGATAGAGCAGACAGAGTCACACAGTAGTCATGACTCATCTAACTTTATATAAGGGAAGTTTTATGCATAACAACAGCGGAGGCTTAAAAATGCACAGTAAACTATATCCTGGAATAAATTAAAGAAATAGCACAGCATCATGTGAAAACGGATAGATATACTGTATCACAGTTTATAAATTGAATTATTTTTTATGTTGTAAATAAGCAGTAGACAGTAAATAATAGCTACCATTTGATAAGCTTTCAAAACATTCAGTCAATTTGACATTATGAATCATACTATACTATGAAACACAGCATTAACAAATTGAAGTTAAAATGACAGTGTTGATTATTTTTGTGGGGCAGTTGTTTTCAAAGTGGTTATTACTGCATCATCAGGTTCAGACAAATACATTTCTCTAACAATGTCTTGGATGTAATGAGAATCTCTCTTTAGTTTTGTAGAATAGAATTGTGCCAGTTAAAGCACTCAGCATGAGATAAAGTATGTTTTTTTCCATTTATTTAAAGTGTAGAGTTATTTTCTTGCAGAATCAACAAGCATGATGTTTCCTGTTATGGAAAGTAATCATAAATTTGAATAGAATTTGAGCAAGAATTTTTGGAAAGCAAAGTTACATTTCTGACCTCACAATGATTTGTTTCACTTTTTTGTCAAAAACTTGCAGTTTGCAATGCCAGCAGCATGGATCCATCCGCCAGCTTTTGGGTTAGTGGGCGAACGTCTTTACCGACCAAGCTACTGCCGCCCTAATATTATGTGACGTTGAAATCATTTGTATTTGTTTGTTCTCTCAGAGACCTGCAGAGGATCGGAGTGTCTCTCGCCGGACACCAGAAGAAAATCCTGACCAGCGTGCAGTCCATGAGGGCTCCTGTGGATGACCAGTCTCCAACTGAGTCAGTGTGACCGCCTACGGGAGTGATTCAGCATGATATATCCCAGTGACCCAGGACAGGACATCCACCATGAAGAACAATGAGCTCTCTACCCGTTTTTACACTCACACACTTGAGTCAGCTACAACTATTTCAAGTGTCCAATACAATCACTGTGGTCATTTATTGTAGGGTCGGCTCACCACAGCATCTCCCATCAGTCTGTGCAAATACTCTCATGGCAATGTGGTTTCAAAATAACTTGGAAATCAGGCCTGCTGCTCATGTGAATAGATGTTTTTGTATGATACAGAGAGGCTCAAATCAAACTCTTGACATTACTCTGACTTCCATGAATGAACACAGTGCAGTTTACCAGCCTGACTTCAAAGATCACTTTTTTTTTTTAAATCGCTGTAAAAAAGGACCAGACGTCAGGACACAACCTGACATAAGGATCCATGGAGGTCTAATCATCAGCACATCTCGTCAAGACTACTTCATTGTGTTGGTGAAAATTGCTACCATTGAACCCCAAAAAAGGAACCAACACTTAGCTGGCACTTTCTTCACATTGAAGAGCTTGTACATATTATGATATGGGATGTTTACTTCTCAAGTATTTGTTGCTGGAGTGTTTGTGATCTCCCTATGATTATCTTTCTCTTCATTTCTCCTCACTGGAACAAACTTTGAAGTGTTGTGGACTAAAGAGCAAAATAGCTTTAATATTTTTGTTACTTTTCTCACAGCATTCAAAATATGTAATCTTTGAGAGCACACCAGTCTCGCCACATGTAAAAAAAAGTTTTAATTCTAGGGGGTACCTATTCAAAATGGCATTTATACCACAGTATGTCTTACTATGCCATCTGGGTCATTTTGCCCACTAAAACAGTGTTACAGCCCTTTACATTTTAAACTGTAAGCTGACAAAAGGTTTCTGAGACTAGGGAGTTCCTATAACTGAAAACAGGGTTGGGGAGTTCCTATAACTAAATTCCTATAACCATTTTGTGCGAAAGTGTATTAACAGAATGCACTAGCCCAATTTAAACGTATAAATAGCAAAGCACTGCATGGCTGACACCTTTACCAGTTGGCTTTGATATGGAACTCAATCACAATCTCTCTTCAAACATTTCAAACAGGATATTTGACTATCAGTACAAATCTCCTACGAGCACATCTGATTACAGATCAGAAGAAGACACAACAAACATTAGAAAATATGTCTGAGCAAAAATACCAAGAAAAGGCTATTATCTAAGTCAGACAGGGTGTGTTCAGAAAATAGAAGCCGTCTAAGAGGCTATGGGTATTGAGTCATTACCAGCTGCTACGACGCACCTGTTGTGAAAGCGGCGCCATGGCCAAAAAATCTCTAAAGACTAAAAAGGTATTCTCATTCAGCTTTCGTGTGATTTGGCTGCAGAAAGCGAGCCTCCTGCCAGTCGAAGCATTAATACTCCAAAACCATAAATCGACTGTGATGTTCGTGCTCCGTGCACACATAAAGCAAATCCCATTTCTGTGACAGCGCGAGACAGACAGAGACCTTTTTCTGTTAATCATTCTTGCCTTTTTTTTCCTGCTGGACATGTCACTTTTTTTGCGTTTGTTATGACAGTTACATTTTCCAATTGACGACACAGATTAATACTGTTTGCAAATGAAACTGACAAGAAGTGCCCTATGAACATGTCATCTGTGGAATGAATCCTTTAGGCATTTGAAATCATGTAACACAATAAAAAAAACAGCAAATGCCTGGTATATACGGGGGACAGGCAGCAGAGTGGTTAGTGCTCCTGTCTCAGCAATGAGGTTGTGGGTTTAATTCCTCAGGCTGGATGAAGATTATGATCTCTCTGAGTGAACTTTGTTACTGTGAGTTCTCTCTGATTACAAGCTACTATAGCGCAAAGAAGTCAATGCTGATAGAAAAGTCAGAATGCGCAGTTCATTGCAGTTTCTTGCATATGGGTCTGTATATTAAGTAGGTGGTCATAATGTTATGTGATAAGAAGACCTGCCTAATATGCAAGAATGGGCTGGTAGTCTGTTCTGTGTAAAAATGGTCGTTGTCATGCATGTACCCCACCTAAGGGCCATAGTTGCTGAGTTAGGCACCAGCAACCACCAGCCCTTAACAGGAATAAGACGATAAATTAATAAAACTGCCTGTCTTACAAGAATTGCTGTAAAAAGAATAGACTAGAATGTGATTTAAGTGTCATGTTTTGCAATTGGAATATGCTGTTTAAGCCGCCCTGGTCACACAGAAGCTGTAGATTGTATAAGAAAGGCCTGATTTGGCTCCGGGGCTCATGGCTGGAGGAGCACCGGGGAGATGTCTTTTATCAAACGCTGGGCAGATTACCAGCTGTGAGACAACAACAGCCTGCTCTGCCTCCAGCCCAAACCTCTGGTCAGGCCAGCGCACTCACATCACGGGGATTAGCACAGCAGCCGCTCTGATTGGACGAGGTGATGTTATGTGTCATCTGCTTCCAGTCATTTTAACATGTTCCAATGAGTGAGACGTGTCCTTGAGAATTCAACATTTGTCTCACATCCCACTGTGTTCTATTGATGGAAGTGGGGCCATATAATACAGGCGCACCACTGCAATTATTAAACTGAAATAATTTCTGTAGTTCAATGCAAGTAGTGAAACCGATAAATTACATAGATTCAGTACACACAGTTACATTTTTTAAGCATTATTTACTGTGATGATTATGATGACAATGATAAAAATCAGAATTTATTAGATACAGATTTTTGGTTTTCATTTAATATAAACCATAATCAATCTTTACAATTAAAATACATAAATTCAAAAATAATTTCTCGATGTATAGGCTACATAAACTTACAGAGCCGATGTACCTGCCATTGAATTTGAAGTTTTGCTATGGCATAAGAAAAGCCAGTAGACAAAACAGCCTGATTTTTATAGTTGCAACAAAGAAATCGTATTAGTGGTTAAGAGAAACCATAGGGATTACCAGCGGCCGCTCTGATTGGACAGGCTGATATTATGTTTCATCTGCTTCCAGTCCTTTTAGTGTTTAGAGTTCAGTATTGGTCTCGCATGCATCCTACAGTATTTTACTGATAGCAGTGCTGACATTGAAAACTCTGCGATTGTTTTCAAACCTCCAAACATTTCACTCTTGACCAAACCATTTTCTGCAGCCCCAACCACAATTGCATTAGTTGCCCGGGCAACAATGGCTTATTGAACATTTTATCAGGACGTATTGAGATCAACTGGGAGCCTCAGTCAGTGATTTAGAAGCATAATTCGTTGTAAATAGATGCCTCTGGAAACAGTTGCAGTGCTGGCTTTGGGGCTTAATATCGAGTGAGACAAGTGAGCCCAAAAGCTCATATTGAATGCAGCTTAAAAAAAAGAGCACACTGAAGAAATGAAAGCTATCAGCCCGGCCAGGCATCTTAATACATTATGTAACATTGAAGCTGTGTGATGCCTATATATGCTCCATTTTTCTTTTCTTTATATGTTCAACAAGGTTATGTGTGAGCTGAAGTCAGCACTCCACCTTACTGTGTCAGTGTTAGTGTCAGTAAAAAGACAATTGCGGTAAAAATCATATCTTGTATATCTGAATATGTTGATCGTTGGTTTAAGCACAAAGAGAGGACTTCTCAGGAAATATTAGCTTGTATTGTGCACACAAATGCATAAATAAAGTGGAATATTGTACAGGGTAATCCAAAATGAAGTGCTTTTAAGGGGTTGTTAAGATGTTTTTAATGTTGGTTTATTGAAGTGTTTAATAAAAGGTAAATCCACTCGAATTCTTTCCCCATCCAAAAAAATGCCACTAACAGAAATACAGTTTAAAGCAATGAATAGATGCCTATGCCACTCAATCAAATATGTGCTTAATGACTGTGGATTTTGTTTTACCTTTTTCATTCAAATTCACATTTTTATGAAACCTTGTAGTCTTACCTATTTAAAAAGCAAAATTTCTCAGTTTGTGCAAAGATTAATCATGCAACTCATTCTTGCATTGTGCGACAGTGGTTTGTCATTTTGGCACCAGAATAAAGCGAACAGTTCACATGTAAAATTAACTGATAGTAAAATTAGTGAAGAGTGAAATGGAAAGAACTTGCTGTAAGAGAATTAGGGCTTATCATAAATAACCTGTCAGCAGCAGCCCCACCATAAACCATTACAAGAGCACAAGTGATTTAGTGCCTTTGTTATTAGACTATGGATTATACCCTCAATTTCATCCATCTTTTGTGGATATACATACGTACCACATTGTGTAAATAAAGCAACCACCTTTCTTTTAATAATATTTGTAAAATGCTAAAAAAAAAATCATCCATTTAAGCTACTATTAGTAAGACTATGTAACTTATTATAAAATTCAATCATTAATGAATGCATTGGCCCTGTCTTGCAATACAGATGTGTATGCCTAGACTTGGACTCAAACCAGAGATCTTCGAGTTCAGGGCTAAATGCTCTGTCCTTTTAACCACAAAGCTCTTATATCTTACATTGGTAAAAAAAAAAAAAGAATTATTTGTTCACATCTTGTGGCTAGAGTTGGTATCTTTGCCCTGTCTCACAGTGGTACGGAATACTTTAAAACATTAATGCACCACTAGTCAAATCTAATGCTGTATTTTTTTCATGGCCCATTATTGATCTTTGCTTAAAATATAAATTAATCCTACCATAACGTCTTGCATTATATTGCTAATAGACTAACCAACTAATACATTAATGTCAACATAACATCGTTGATTTTTATGGGATTAAAGTACAGTTTAACTAAATGTTTTTACGATATCAATCTGCATGTGCTGCCTTATTTACCAATAATCACTGATTCTCATGATTCTAGTATTCTGCGCAGTGCTTTGTAACCGGCTTGTTCCTGATAGAGACATCCACAGTGTATTTCTCTCTGGCAGCTGCAGACAGGAGCACTCACTCTCCTCACTCTTTGATTCTTAGAAACTGACATTACCTGCACATGCATCAGATAAAAACTCGAGTCATGCACACAGTAGTGGTCTTTTGCGGGTTTCAAATTGTCCATCAAAATGAAACAGGAAAGAATTTTTTTTCCCCATAAAAGATAATTAAAGGTAGAAATTAACTATGCTCCAGAGTGGATTTATCTTTTAATTGCCACAACCTTGTAAAGCTGCCCTCCTGTTGCTCCACTGTGAGAGGCAGTAGGTGGAGTTAGAGACAAGGGACGTGGCGTTATGAAAAGAGGGGAAACTGAAAGGGAATATGTAATGGACAGGGCAAAAGGGGGAAGAGAAGGAAAAGAGACAAAGAGAAAAGCCAAGAGGCGAGGCTGATGTTTGAATAAAAATGAGGTTTTGTGTGGGGAGATTACTCTGTTTTTGTGTGTGCTGGGTATAGCCTGTGTCTTTGCCCACAACCTCTCCACACAAGTCACTCTTCTTCCACTCCTCTGTCTCCCTTTCACGAGACAGCTTCAAGGCGAGCAATCACCCTCTTTCTCAATGCACTTTCTTCACCAACACTTTGAACTTGCATCATTTGAAGATGCATGGCTAAGTGTTACATTTGTAGAAAAAACACAATGCCATGCTCTTTGTGGGTTTGCAGAGGAGCTTTTATCCCTGAACTGTGAGCTCTCTCTCCCAAATATGGACTGTTTACTTTACCTAAAGGTTTGAACTGATATTTTACACAGTGTTTAACTATGGACATGCACAAACACATTTTGTATTTATTTATTTTGTTCCTTAATGCTTGCCATACTTTAAAGTGTGTATGTATTGTATGTTTTCTCTTAAAAGAAGAATCAACAGCTTGGTCTGTTTACTACTGTTAGGTGTTCTGCTCACAGTCCAAGCGTCCCACTGTACTGTATATAAGATGTAATATATTGTAAATATGAGCACGGCAGTGCATCTGTGTGTGTGAGAGTGTTACTTTGGCGTACGTGAGTCGGGTTTACTGTACAGTGAAATGTTTGTACAATGTGCGTGTGTGAGTTTGTAGCTGTGATCTTTCTCAATCTTACATTTACAATGCACTGTTTGTCAATAAAGTTGACAAATCAAACTCAGCTCCTTCCATATTCCCTATTGATTCTGTGAAAATTCGTCTTGGTCAGTAATGAAACATGTATAAAAATACATAGGTCTAACCAGCTGGGAGTCATGCAGACACATATGCTAAGGTAGACTACCGAAAATGTTCTTTATCTGTTCCTTCAAACAGCACGTTTCCTGTTATAAAACTGGACCACCCCAGTACCACATGCATAGTTAAACTGACTCGAAATAGTGTCTATATAACTCTTACAGTTGAAATTTTAACTCATAAGTGACATTTTGTGGAGAGAAGTATTTAAGTAGTCACAGAAAAAAAACTGGAGATGCACAGGTTCACAAACACTGCAAATGTGGTCCAAATAACTATAATACATAACTAGAATAGCTAATACTGTATTTCATTTGATGAGACAAAGAAGTACTTATATTTATTAATGTGTGGTCTGATTACTTTGGACATAACAGAATAATGTGTTCAGTTGATGGTGGGACCCTGCCTGATGTTGATATGGTCATGCAGAGACCTAAATAGAGATTTAAATATACTGCGATTGGAGTGAGTGTACTGAAATTACACTTTCTCAAACTGGGTACAGAGCTCTACAATCAGCTTAAACTTTTGATTGTGGCAATTATGGTCATGGACTGGTTGAAAAAAAGTAAAATACATATTCTTAAAGGGTAATTTAAGAATGGTCCAAAAGCTAAGTATTCTAGTCTTTTTTTTTTTTTACCCTTGGAGACATTAAATTATTCCCCAAGCACCATAAATCTTTCAGTAGATGAGAGAAGACATCTTCATAGTGAAATGTAATAAAAAGTCGTAAAGCTCCATAATAAGTTCTGACTTTATACCAAGAAACTAAATTAATCATTTATGGAAGAATGTGTCACTTTTTTTTTTGATATAACAATGAGCCAAAAGCCTGCTAACTGCTGACAAATGTTTACAAATCTTAGTGCTTTACTACAAATAGAATATATACTCCATTGTCTAATAGCAAATCACCAAAGTCTCAGAGGTTTTACTTTACTTCACCTATTGAGTCTGCTGTAGTGTATTGTTTAGCAGTACGGGCACTATAAACTTATATTATCTATATTAACACACAGGAATTGAAAAAGCCTAATAAGCTCCATGGATGCATATCAGGAGAGTCATTTACATGAAGCTGCTAACAGTAGCTAAATGTCAATGAAATCAAATTAGCATAAAATTATAGCCTGTGATTAAAATGTAAATATAGTTCAGGTACAGCTGGCTCAGTTAAAAACAAATATATTGCTTTATACATTTTTATATGGTGATATTTCTGTCTCCATTGGTTTTACAAAAGTATATTAATTATTATTTTTTGTTAAAAAAAAATAAAAATAAATCTGTCACACCCCTTCATACTAGCACTAGCAATTTAAATGTTGACTATGTTTAATCTCTCATACTATATTCCTTATATATAGATTACTTTTTTTGGGTAACTTTTTATTGTATGACCTGTATGACTGAGAATCCACACTCTCCACTTACTAGGGTTTTCTCAAAAATGTTACTCCAACCACTGACACACTTTTAAAAATGAACATTTTAAGTTATTAATCTAAACCTCACTTTATCTCCTACTTTGCAAGAACTTTGTCTCCATTAATCACTCCACCTGATTCTCTAATTGAAGCGATGCGTTCCTCAAAGCTCTAACCTTGGACCACACCTTTTTACACCTTTGTATATGTCTTGGTTAGATCATATATGATCACTTTAGCTGCTACACAGAGGACATCTTGTCTGTATGTTGGCAGTAAATCAAATCCTCACATCCCCTTCAAACTCTGTTCAAAACAAAAACCATGAAAGTCATCTGTCTATGATTAGAATAGATTGGGTGCAAAGTAAACTTCCAATCATTTGTAGGCCTGTGCAAGGCTGGAGTTCTCTAAAATAGTGCCTGCAGTGTTTTGAAGTAGTATTCCTGAATTTCTGTGAATGTAATCTGGCAATAAACAACTCCACCCTGGCAGTTTAGCCAGAGAACTTTAATTAAATACACAAATGTTTAATCAACTTATATGGTCATCTTTTTTTATAATTATTATATATATTTTTTTACTTTTACTCAAACCATTTTTAGATTCTTTAAATCAGTGTATTTTTCCCCCACCTTTGAAGCAGCAGCAGTAGCGTTTATAGAATCAAGTTTTGGTAGTAGTAACATGGAAGAGACAGTAATATATATCAAAAAGGACCCTAGCAGTTGTAGTAGTTTTTGCTATGCAATTGCAAAATCTCCTTTCAAAAGTACTTTCTACTTAACCCATAATATATTTTACTGTTACTAAATGATTTTTTGTCAACTACTCTTTTCTGATGAAAAGTAAGAGTAAAGTTTATTTATATCGCCTTTTTCCTGACAACAGTCACAAAGTGCTTCACAATAAATAAAATACCCAAAACACTTTAAAATACATAATATGACAAACAAGATATGAAAACAGACAAACAAAACTCCAGACACTGCTGGGTTTTCACTGCAACATTATAAAGGTACTTTTATGTTGTCTCCAGATAAATGTTGTTAAACTAGCCCATAAACCAGCACACACTGAGGAAAGAGCTATCCACTATCACACAGAGAAGGTGCATGCAGTCCACCAGCATACTGTGACATCAAAGAGAGGTTAACCCAGGTGAAACACCTGGCTTTATAGGGTAAAGCATGAACAGCCAAGAGCCACTAGCTAGTGAGAGTACCATTTATACTTGACAAGCACTAGATGTTGAAAGGGACTAGAAAAACATTTTAAAGTAGATATGGCTTTACAGAAACATTTTTTTTAGTCTTAGCTTTACAAAGCGTTATGAAGAGATTCCTCCTCCCATGAGCTTTCTATTTGGTCACATTACTGTCAGAGTGAAGTAAAACAGGTCAGATGAGTATAATGCGGCCTTCATATCTTATGGATGACTCCGTGTCAGTCCCACCGCTTAGCGTCCTCACTTCTGCCGGGCAGACGTGTCATAGGGGGCGAGATGTAGGCGTGAGGGCATGACTTCATCACCGCCTGACTGACAGAAAGAGGTCAAAGAAAAAAGTGAGGGGATATTTTAGATAGCAAAACTCTTATGTTTGTGTATGAGTCATCCTCGGACAACTTCAGCCCCTCCCCAGCAGACTTGAAATAAATAATTGACTCCTCTTTCCAACACTGGTCCGCTGGTGTAAAGCATTTTGCTCTTTGGACTTGCTCGTCTTCATCTCAGTGTCTCCTTCTCTTAGTGTCCCAGTCTCTTTACAGAACTCTCCACAGGAAACCATGAATAGTGAGCAATCCCGCCTTTTTTGTGCTGATCTATTATTGAGCAGCAGTCGGCAGCAGCTATCTCTATCTACAAGGTTGCTAAAATAAATATGACACAGCAGTGGAGAGATTTGCACGGATCTGAGCGGAGCCTGGTGGAACCTCCTGAGTTTGCACGTTTACAGGCAAAAACAACTCCAAAAGCACAGTTCAAAGAAAGTGTTTTATTTATTAATTATTGATCGATAGAAGAGAAATCATGCCATGTTGTATCTTAAGTACACTGAAGATTTGAGGCATTTTCTGCACTTTCTAGTTATTTCTGCAAAGGTTATGTTTTCAGTTAGTTTGTCTGTTTGCAAGATAACGTAATAGGCAATAGATGGATTTGAAATTTTCAGAAAAGGACAAGGAAGTAATTTTTTTGTTAGTAAGTAGCTCCCTGTTAGTAAAAGGCTTTGTTTACCTGATTTTGCTGCTGAAAGCAAAGGTTTGATACACCTTAAAACTTCAGCCATGCTTTGTGCCAGTCCCAAGCCTGGATGAGAGGGCAGCGGATGCAAAAAGGATGCCATGTAAATGAGTTTGTTGTGGCAAAAAGAAAGGGAGCAGCTGTGATATCCCAGCTGCCACAAAGACAATAACTCCGGCCACTAGGGGTCAGTACAGAAATAAATGATTACTTTCTGGATTGAGGTATTTAATGCATTATTTATCATTGCAGGGGCTTTGAGGCTCAATGGATTGAGTATATCCCACTATATTAGAAGATTACTGGTTTAAGTCCAGGTCTGTGCACTATCTTCACCTTTCTGAGATAGGGTAATGCCTTGGTGGAGGTCTGCGGTCTCCAAGTGCTTTTACTATTTTTCAGTCAGATCAACAGTATCACTTCAGCATAATGTTAAACTTAACCCACAAAAGGGTTTTATGTAGTCTTTGAGTTTCCAGCATTTTAATAATTTTAATTTGACAACCCCAAGTTAAAATAAAAATGATGCGTATGTACCTCAGTTTTTGCTCATTTAGCTACACCCATCCCACAATATTAAGGTCGGTGTGTGAAGTGGGGATCTCCATGTCCTGCCAGATCCCAGCTGGAGCTCTGGGCCCTTGTGTAGTGTGATGTACTGCTGTGTATGTGCACTGGTTGAACTCCCGAATCTTCACCTGCTTTGTTCACTGCGCCCACTGAGTCCTGTCGCCCAGTGTTTACAAGAGTCACATGAATAAAGAAGAGCTGCTTTTGTTAAGTGTGAATTTTCATGAATAACTAATGGCCGGTTTTAACAGGGAGCTTTGTGCAAAATAGGAGCACCTAGGACCCAGGACCTGTGTCGTACGGAGTAGCCATCTGTAAGGGGACAGATTCAGGCATCGTAGGATTTGGCAAAGGGAAATCCAACAGGCAAATGTCACATCTCTGGAGAAGAACTGCTGCTGTACAAGGTTTAATAAGATGAGTTTCAACCAAAATTATTCTGCTGTGTTTACCAATCATAGTCTGCACTTTTTCATTAAATGGACAGTATGATTTTTTTGTTTTTTCTTGAACTGAAGAAAACTGCCCAGTCACTTGATAACATATTATAATAGTGAATCTGTAAATCATTTATAACATTTTAACACTGGGGCAAATTCCAATAAAAGACGCTTCTATTGGCTGTTGAATTAATGGTTGTCGGAAAAAGTAAGACAAAGTGTGTATTTTAGCATTGACTATGTCTGCTTACACATAGAAACAGCAAAAAGGGAAAAAATAGTAATAGAAAAACTGGAAGCAAGATGAAACCTGGTAGAAAAGTAACAATGTACTCAATATGGTATAAGAAGTAGAAATAAGTGATGGTAGAAAAAAAGTAAGCTTTGAACTTCAGTTAGATGTTATCTATTATTTTAAAAAATGGGAAAAAAATTAAATATTATTACTATTTTGAAGTGGCACTTTAGTCCAGTTTTACATTTTTTATTAAAATAAATGCAGGATAGGTTTTGCTAATGAGCTAAATCTTTTACCAGACATATGATGAGATTTCTCCGTCCACTGAACAGCCGACTTCATTGTGTAAATTTTAACATGCAATGGCAATGGTACAGAAGAATGTTTATCATAATAATAATGCATCTGCCTTATTTACCAATTTTCTTGACACTCAAAGTCACTTCACAATTAGGCGTTGCCCTTGGCCAGACTTACAGAGACGTGGCCGCCATTCTGCGTCTATGGCCTCTCCAAACACTACCCAACACACAATCTGTCTACACAATAGGAGCATACATGGTAATGGGGATTGATCTACCAACCTTCTAATTTGTGGGCAAATGACTCTATACTGAGCTACCCCATTTTGAAGTGCAATTGAGATGTTTTTTATAGGGTGTGGCAGCCTCTTGCTCACCTATCTGGAGATCTGTCTGAGAAGTTGCATAAAGGAGGGCCATATTTTGATTTTAAATGTAACTGTGCTGTTGTTCATGTTTTCTCTCTTTTTTTTTTTTTAGGTGAAAATAATAAAATAGAGTTGGAATTGTTGCTGTTTTGTGGGAGAAGGGTGTTTTCTAGAGCAGTGGTTCTCGACTGGTCTGACTTCAGAACCCACCATCACTCTATAATAATGAGCCGCGACCCAAAATACAGCGATTGCAACTGATCAAATGTTTAAATAAATAAACCCATTCTGCAGTTTGAACCTCAGATATCCGAATATCACAGTACGCCAACACAAAAGAAAAAGAACTTATTTAGAGATAATCCAAGCAAGTGTTGATGCCAGAAAGGGAACCATTTACTTCTACATTCACTTGGCTGGATTTTTATTTAAAATCTCAGCTCTGACAAAGGCCTGCGACCCACTGAAAATGGTTCCACAACCCACTTTTGGGTCCCGAACCACCAGTTGAGAATCACTGTTCTACAGCTTTAATTTAAAAAATAATTAAAAGTCTCAACTCCTGCACATCACAGTATGTTGTGTAAACATGCCAAGGCTCAGTTATCAGACCTACAGAGTAACCACTTCCATGTATTTATAGTGTCTCTTGATGTAGGAGGTTGAAACTTTCTAATTCTGAGGTGAGAGTGTTACTCACAACAACAACAACCCTGAAAACACAAATGGCAGGGAGCAGCTCACTCAGCCATCCTTACATTACCTTTAGTGCCTTTTCATCAGTGTTCTCAGTCATATCACAGTCAACAGAGAGTCTAATCTAGATGTGCAAACAGAGGGAAATGTCTATTGTGTTCAAAGTAAGCTCAAAGACAAAATCATAAAAATAACAGTAACAACAACAACCTGTGTCCCCGAACAACCCTTTTCCATAAGCTTTGTCCACAGTTAGTCAGCACTGTCTGTTGTTTTTATGAAGGAACAGAATTTGACCTTTAATTACTGCTCTCCACCAGGCTAATCACTTTAATTTGTCATGAATACAAAATCTGATCAGCAAGTACAATGCAAGCCAAAACACCCAACTCGAATCTGGGGTGGCTTGCGCTGGATTAGTGCAGAGATCAGCCCAAAACATGGGTATAGCAGCACCAGTTTACAACAATGTGTTTTGAAGGTCTATGTAAAGTATTTTAGGAAATACCAGACACAAAACAAAGCTACAAACCCATTCCAGACATTCCTGTCAGCAGCGGGGGTTCATGTTATTGACGCATGTGGCTCACAGACTCATGTATTAGTATTAATGTACTGATATTATTATGTATTATAATTATGTGCTATTACTGTCACTAAATCATATAGCTACGCACCTGTATTTTTTCACTGTTCTTGTTCCATTCAGTAACCAAGATCTTGATGATGGAAGACATATGTACCATATAATTACCAATCACAAAGGATTCAATCTTCAATCTTCAAAAACCTCATTAGTTGTTTTCCTTCATTTATGCGATGCTAAATCATAATCTTGCCAACTTAAAGGAGACCAATTATGCTAACTCGACTTTCTGAGCTACAATGTTGATTCCTTGTCAAAAACATAGCCAGGGTGGTATTTTGTTTCATTAACACATGTATTCCTGTGTGATGCCCACCTTCTCCATAAAGGCTTCCTGTGTGTTTCTAAAGCACATCATTTCACTGATCATTTTAGCGTTTCAACTGCCATCACTATGAAGCAGGCAGCTCATTTATTGATTTATTAGCTGCATGTTGCCCTGCAGTATTACATCGCAGCTATAAAGTACAGTGTTTGCAAAAGGCCTATGGAGCTGATGGATTGAAGTGGGCAGGGCCAGAGTGCCTTAAAGTGACAGGCAAGCATTTTCTGCAAAGCGAAAGTAACAGCTCCCAAAAGAGGACATTTTTAATAACTATGAATTATTTTAAGTTATAAAACATGAACCGTTAATGGAAAGGTGTCTAAATTTAATTTCAAAACTTGATAGCATAATATGTCCCCTTTAAGAGTGAGTCAATACAAGGGATTTGTATTAATAAGTGATCAAATAATCTCAATCTGTTTTTAAAGTTTGCTCAAACAAGTAACATTTAATGTGGGCCCTTGAGTTATTTAACTGGAGTATGTACCACACATTCTTCATGTAATCACCACCCTCTACCAGCCTGATTTCCTGTCTGTCTCTGTCTGTCTGAATCCTGCAATTTGAATACATTTCTGATTTTGAAAAAACAAAACAAAAACAAAAAAACACCTTTGTTTTTTAAACTGTTACTAAAATACAGTAGTAGCCTCACTGTTAGATGTATGGCTGGATGATGGGCAGGCTGACAGAGGTGTAAAGCTTAAGTTACAAAAGACTTACTGGCATAATCATTAATCAGTCAATCATGTTTTTGGCTTCTACCAACCAACATTAGAGAATCTGAATTGTAGATATTTATTGGAATCACTTATTAAATTGAATGTACTCCTTTACATTCCTGAGCCCCAGCTCTCCCTGGTCCCAGTAAATACTACCATTCCACTTCTCATTTTATGTCCATCTTGTTCTGGTTTTGAGTCCTGTTGCCGTCTCCTCTTCCTCTAAGTGCCTCCTCGTTACCTTCCTCTCCTCCTCAGTTTCCTGCTTCCTATTGTTGTGTTCTGGCCCTGAGCCTGTGAAGTTTATATTTAGCCAGTGATTCTGACAGAGGGATCAGGGCTCGTACTGCTTTCCTGGGATGCCCTCAGTGCTTGTACAAATAGTTTGCTCTAATCGTATTTTTTATGGTGTGAGTCTGTTTCTGCTGCTGGAGAGTTTGTGCACAGCTAAACCACGGACTGTACAATGACACGGTCCAAGTTGGAAGTATTTGACCTACTGCAATTCAAAGCCAGAATATATTTGTACTTGAAACTTTACTTGAAGATAAAACAGTGTATTGTAGAAGTGATTAGTAGGTAATTAGAGAAAGGTAAGTGCTAAGATTTGTGTAGAGTTAGGTCTATATTTTTAAGCTTTGAATTGTGTCCACTGACAGGAAGACAGCTGTCAGTCACATCACATCATCATCCCCCCACAGACATGTCCTCTTCTTAAGGTCATTCTTCTAGTTTTAAGTTTTAGACATTTCCTGATATCTAGTTATGTCTTGTTTGAGGTCAGCTGTCTTCATGTTAACAGTTGGTCCTCTGGAAAAATGAAGGATCAGTTAAAGATGGTATAGCCCAAACACTGACTGTAAATTTCACCTCATGTTATTGGTCCCAACAAGTGCTTTATTTTCAACAGTGCATGGTCACATATCTGATACCTATCTGACAGATCAGCAGTTCACAAAAAGTGGTAGGGACACAAAAGTGGCTTGCCGAAGAGTCAGCTGTCCATAGGCATCAATGAAATAAAATAAAATAAAAAATAAATGAAAATGCATGAAGTTAAGCTTTGGGGTTGTACCGCCATAACCTAAAGTAGACCACAATACATTTTCAATTTTAGCTTTAGGCTCAAAATATCATGAATTCTGAATAATTAAGATGTTTTTGGCAGCTGACAACCTTTCAAGTACATGTATGATGACACTGGCAACTGGCGAGTGTATCAGTGTTTAGCCATTTTATTTAAAGGTGCTATTATGAAAATTTGACTTCTGAGCTTTCTACCATTAATTTCTTATACATAGACCAATATTTTTGTATCATACCTTGTCATGTTTCGGTCACTTATTTTTCTGCAGTCTTCCTCAGAAGTGTCACATGATGCTACTGTGACGTGTCCTGTCAGCTGATTTAAACAGGTTTTGGTGCTGTCTCTGCAGTCCAACTTCTTCAGAACAGTATCCCAGGTGTGAGAAAGCTGGTACACCCTCGTCCCGATTTACAGCTCTGGGAGTGCGTTTCTGTTTCCCGATGGCTTCCTTGATCCAGCGATGGTGTTTGTTTCTCTCAGTGCCTATGACTCTGGCATTGTCTAAGTCCACATTGTGATTTTCTCTTTTGCAATGGCTATATATTGCAAATTAAATTTTCAACTTGACGTTTTGTTTCTTGTGTGCATAACACATTTTTGCTGTTTCTTTCTCACCTTTCATTTTTATGTTCCTCTAATCGTGTGTTGAAAGCTCTGCCTGTTTCTCCTGTGTAAGTTTTGTTGCATGACAAACAAGGTATTTCATAAATGACATAGCATTTATGCTCCTGTTTTATTCTGTCTTTGGGGTGTACTAGCAGTTAGATTGATGTGTGGTTCATGAACCAGCTTTCTCACCCCTGGGATAGTGTTCTGAAGAAGTTGGACTGCAGCCAACCTGTTTAAATCAGCTGACAAGGCATGTCACAGTAGCATCATGTGACACTATTGAGGAAGAAAAATAAGCCATTCTACCATGTTAGAATGTTGTTCCCTCATCAAAAACATACCTGGAGTTGTGTGTTACTTTATTTATGCATGTTTAAGTAACCCTCTAATCACTGGCATGACCTTTCTGGGGCCTTATAACAATTGGCTGTACAAACATCTGCCTCTCCCAGGAACCCCTGCCCACTGTGGAAAGCACTGAGCTATCAACAAGCCCTCTACATCCAGCCTGATGTCATTCATTTGTCAAAAAAAGGTGCACAGCTTTGTTTCTACTGATTTCTCACAGCTATTTTTCATTTAGGAAAAAACAGCATCAAACTAAAGGTTTAAGAAAGTGAAGTGCTCTTTTTCTTTATTTATATGTTCAAAAGACAAGACTCTGCCCCTTCCTGCACTCGGCTGCCCTCCGCTGGTTTCTTCACTTGTTTCTTTTTTGGCATCAGAGAGGGCTTATTTAAAAAGTTATCTTTTAGTCAGATAATGTTTTTAAAGTTTGTTTATAAAATATGCAATGCTGTTCTAGAGGTGAACAAGATAAATCTAAACATATGAATAAAATCATAATATAGCCCCTTTAATATAGCAATAAGTGCACTCTTTGGAAATACTTGGATTTTTGCATGATTTGGTCATAAAATGTGATATGATCTTCATCTAAGTGACAACAATAGACAAACAGAGTCTTCTTAAACTAATGCTGCCAAATAAATTATATGTTTCCATGTGTTTACTGAATATTAATTAAAAAATTCACAGTACAGAGTGAAAAAAGTAAGTGCACCCCTAGGCTAATGACCTCTTCAAGAGCTAAAAGGCGTTAGGTGTCAGCCAACCTGGAGTCCAGTCAATGTGAGAAAATTGGGGGTGTGGCTTAACGTGACTCTGCCTAATAAAAAAACACACCCCAGCTTTGAGTTTGCCATTCTGAAGAAGCATTGCTTGATGTGAACCATGCCTCTCACAACAGAGCTCTCAGAAGACCTACGTGTAAGAATTGTTGACTTGCATAAAGCTGGAAAAGGTTCAATAGATTGTCTTTGAATGGAGAAAGTTAGACTGTCAGCCAAGGACTTACAGAGATCTCTGGCACAACCTAACATCTTGACAAATCTACAATAGGTAAAACATTAACAAAAATGGACTTCATGGGAGCTTGCAAAGAGACCCTAGATGTTCCACAGTTCCACTGGCAAAATATTCTGTGGACAGATGAAACCAAAGTTGAGTTGTTTGGAAGGAACACACAACGCTATGTGTGGAGAAAAAAAGGGGCAGCGCACCAACATCAAAACCTCATCCCCACTGTGAAGTATGGTGGAGGAGCATCATGGTTTGGGGCTGCTTTCCTACCTCAGGGCCTGGACAGATTGTTATCATTGATGGCAAAATAAATTCCCAAGTTTATCCAAACATTTGCAGGAAAACTTAAGACCATCTGTCCGCCAACTGAAGCTCAACAGAGGATGGGTGATGCCACAGGACACTGACCCAAAACATAAAAGCAAATCAACAGAATGGCTTTAACAGAAGAAAATTCACCTTCTGGAGTGGCCCAGTCAGAGTCCTGACGTCAATCCAATTAAGATGCTGTGGCATGATCTCAGAAGAGCGATTCACACCAGACATCCCAAGAATATTGCTGAAATTTTGTAAAGAGGAATGGTCCAAAATTCCTCCTGAGCGCTGGGCAGGTCTGATCTTCACTACAGAAAATGTTTGGTTGAGGTTATTGCTGCCAAAGGAGGATCAACCAGTTATTTAATTCAAAGGTACACCTACTTTTTCCACCCTGTACTGTGAAAGTTTAAATAAATATTCAATAAACACATGAAAACATGTTTGTTTTTTTTTGTTTTTGATTATTTTATTTTATTTTATTTTTTGCAGCAGCAGCAGACTGTTTGTATAATGTAGTGACTTAGATGAAGATCTTGACCATGAAGATTATGACAAAATCATGCAAAAATCCAAATATTTCCAAAGGGTGCACTTACTTTTTCTTTTAACTGTATATGGTAGGGAGGGCCAGATATGAGGAAGCGCAAATGTCCAAGGGCCAACTTTGTTTCCAAAATGCAAATGATAATAAATAACAAAACAAAATGTAAAACAGGTCCCTCCAAAAAAACATCTTTGAATAGTAATAAAACATTAATAAATATGTAATAAAATAAAAAAAAAAATACATAGTTTAAAGATGTCTTTTTGACTCTGGCATTTATAATTTTGCATTGTTGTATATGAGCCTATATCTCAAGAATTCAACAGTAATAACAATGTTTATAACTCAATAGTGTTTATTAATGTTGAAGTAATGCTTTGTAAACAATTAATTAACTGGTTATGAGTCCTTAACCAATCCTTATGCTTCATAGTGTGAGTTATTCTTAAGTGTTACCAACACTCCAACTGCTACAGTATGAGATGCACAAATTGTTCTACAGACAAAGCTACAGAAACACTGTACCAAAGAGCAGGTGGGCCATATATTTTCTAATAGAAGCCAAGGGTCATATGAAATCCAGACCCGTGCCACAAATGGCCCCCGGGCCGCACTTTGGACACGTCTGGTATAAGCTAAAGGCTAAATAATAGTTTGGACAAGTAGTTACAGAAATGTGGCAGATCAAATGGAATGGCCTATCAGATCTGGGCACTAAGTGATTACTTAATACATAAACAACAACAATTCGTTTCTGCAGTCTAAAAATGTCAAATTTAATAGTTTTGCTTCTATGTAAAAATGATGAATGGTAAAGTATGCTATTCTTGTCCACAAACTGCCATGAGTGACGTATTCACATAAATTGTGCATGCAGAGTATATTACATAAGTATTTGACAACCTTTTTTTATTTTCACTGTAATCTCAGCTATAGTGATGACAGATTATTTTGGGCATGTAGTTACTAAATTAAGAACTCTTGCATGTTGTAGTGCTGATTTGACCATTGTGACGAAAAAGACAAGACTGAGAATAAAAGGGAGTGACTCAATTTTGTATCGCCATAGCAACAAGGGACTGTGTAGAAATGCGATTCTCTCTTTTAATCTGTTTTTAAATCATCTTTGAAAAGATGGCATGCTCCGTGACAATAACTGTGTGTGTGACAGAGAGACAAACACAGAGCAGGGGAATGAGTCTCTACAGTAATTGTGGCATCACACACACATCCACAAGCACACACACACACACACAGCGCTCTCTATTGTCAGCATATAGATTTCCTCTCTGGCCTTGTCTTCGGCGCACAATGCCACGTTTCAGAATGGCAATCAGCCGGGCTCATTTGTCCCCTGTCTCGTGGCAGCACTTGTGCTCTGCAGTCAAAGGCAACTCTCTCTGAAGACTTGTCCGCTCCCTTCATACAATCTGTTCAAGGCTGCAGTAGTAATATACGTGAGGAGATGTCTCAGCATAATATACAGTAGGCCTATGTGTATTCTCACCATCTTTTACAAACACTTGCAAACACATGCACTGTGTTTAATGTCTTTCATTTAATGAGTATGATGAAACTGCTAATATTGTGTAATATACATTTTTTTCCATAAAATCTGTTGTTTTTAATTACTAATAAAAGTAAATAATAATGGGATTTAAACCCAGGTCTTCTACATATAAATACCTCTACAAACTGAACTATTGTATAATGTATAATCACTATAGAGAGTATAATGGTCTAACCTTTAAAGAATATGAAATTGACCCAATCTCACAAAAGTTAAAATAAAATCTTGAAGCATTCCTGGAACTTTCATCAATAACAGGCACTAAGTTCTGAGTTGTCCTACAAACAAACTTTTTTTTTTTTCATTTTCCAGATGTCGGAGACTTGAGTCACATGACTTGACTTAAGTCAGACTTAAGTCACAATTTTTAGGACTTGAGACTTGCTTGACAAATCTTGCAAAAAGACTCGACTTGACTTTGACTTGCTATTCACGACTTTAGACTTGACTTGGACTTGAGCTAAATTATGACTTGTTTTTACAGAAAATTCAGGATGAATTTGGGCTTGACAAATGCATTAAAACAGGAATAAATAATAAAAGTGTGCATTTGTGTTTTCTCATGTTAATCAGCCATGTGGACCACTTTATTTTTCTCTTGGTGGATAATACAAATTCCTCACATCAGTGAGGAGTTCACCGTATGATTTTGTGATGTTAGCTTGAGCGTCAAAGTTCTGTCAAATTATGTATTTATTTTTTTGCTAATGAAGTGCATTGTAATTGGATTTATTCACTTTATAAAATGATGTCAAATTTCTGCTTGTAATTCCATTTACAGTATGCATGTCTTCGGTCTTAAATTCTGTGTAAGATATTGAATGTTCTTGGTGTTGTAAAATGGTCATGCAAGGATGTCAGGACCACTCATTTAGTTTGGTTTATTTTTTAAAACTCTCAGCTTTGTGTTGCCCTACAAACAGTTTGTTGCCAGATACTGGATGTAAAATACTGTCTGTAGACTTTTAAAGTGTAAAACCAGTTCGCCTAAAAGCAAAAGGTAAGATAAACTTTAGTCACACAGTGGGGAAGTTGAAAACCGTCTATGACTTGACATGACTTGGTGACTAAAAGCAGTGACTCGACTTGACTTGGTTGATTCTCATAAAGATTGACTTGGACTTGCTGTAGCTTGAAGGTGAAGACTTGACTTATGACTTGAACATGAGTGACTTACTCCCACTTCTGGCATTTTCTGTCTGTAAGAATCTTGCCTCAAATGCCATTTTTTGCTTGAATTTTAACTTTAAATCTTAATGTCAATCCTGCTCGGAAAAAATTTAGATCCTTGTATCGAACAAAAGGTTTAAAAAGAAGTCATTTGACTTGTTTTTTAAGAGGTTTCAGGTGCAGGAAGAGCAGACTATGCCTCAGACTATGCTTCTAAAAACTACTGTAGCCTTTAGACCATTCTAAACCAATAGAATTTAGTTTCAGGTCAAAACCTCCTTCCTGTTAAGAGCATAAAACTCTTAACAGTTTAATTCAGAGTTGGGAAAGCCTTTTGACCCTCTTCAGCTTTAAAAACCCAGTCCAGATGACTTCTTTTTAAATTTTTTATTTATTATTCAATTAGCCTGGATGACTTTTATTCAACATATTTATCTATATAGTTTTTTTTCTTTCTGCAAATCAGAGATCAAGTAATAAATTAATGAATATTTTTTATTGAAGTGATATTTTACTTGTCACTCGTCACTTATTTCTCATGTCTAGTAAACAGATATCACATAATCTTGTTGTAGTACAAGTCTGAATTCCAGCCAGTGCTTGCAGCTCTTGATAGAACTCACCATTCTGCTGATATGAGCATCCCTGTGAGGACTCAGGGGACGCCGATTGTGCTACATCAGGAGTGAGTCACTGCTTCTCTAGCCCCAAACTGAGTGCAATTCCACAGACAAATTATTCAGAAATATATTAAAAATACAAGAGATACACACTTTAACAGAGTTTTCTGCATATTTTCGATGTGTGCCTGGGTTGCGGGACAATTGCATCATAATGCTTAGTGCTGAGTTCACACTGACTCAGAGCTGATAGCATCAGGAGTTCTATTAAGATAATCTTTTTTTTCAATTACCAATTGATTAGCTCATTAAACTTCAATCACAGTTCTTCTGAGTGACCCTATGGCTGTGTTAGTCATCACATACCCTTGATCAAGATACACTGAGTCAGATATAGCACTGTATTTTTAGATTGTTCAGACTGTTGTGTCCCTGGGCAAGACACTTTGACCACAATGCCCATTCCAGTCAATGTATGTGGCTGGTGGAAAAGGAAGGGCATCCGGCATACAACCTGCCAAATCAATTATGGCTGGAACTGGCTCTTGTGGCAACCCCAGATCAGAAACAGCAGTAAACATTACAACATTTCTCATCCTGAAGTGCCACACGTCAGAAAGGTTGCAATGGACATGAATAAACTAACTGTGTAAACTGGTGGTGTGATGGCCATGGCCTAGTTCAAATGTTCTTTTATTTCTGATGATAAGTTAGCCTACTTTTTTTTTTTTTTTTTTTTTTTTTTTTTTGTAATCTGGAAAGTCTGGATCCTCTGCCATAGCAAGCCCTTTCCAGTCAGTTGATTTGGAACAGGTCTATCACAGCCGGTTTGTTTGATGTTTTGTAGTTGAGTTATGGGTGAGGAAATTAATAATTCATTTTGAGGGATGTTTTTAGAGGATGACAAGATATTGACCCCAGCCACAAGGTGTTGGGAAGGAAACAAATCAATCATGTATTTTTGGTGTGTCCAAAGTGTTTTTACGTGTCCGTATTTAAACCCTCTCACACACTATCTTGGTGTGATTCAGAGACCCATGTGCAGCCCCAAGGTTTATTAATATTTTACATGGTTCGAAGCCAACGCACAAGGTGAAGGCTTCTCCCAATCTCCATACTAACCATTCAGCTGCGCCCTGCACTGATTGGTCTACCGCAGCTCCCCCATCGTGTGGTGCATGATTCCCTTTACCTCATTGCCATGCAAAATGATAAACGCCGCACAAATTAGTTGCAATAAAATCACACAATAGTCTCCCAGGCAACATTAAGGAATGAATGTGTGGAGCAACACTGCAGGCTGTGAATAAAGGCACACGTAAAGCACTAAGTATGTGAATTAGTTTGCCAGAGCTGACTGTAGGAGTAATTTGGCTCTAAAAGCAGCTGTCACCCGCTTTGTGATTTAAACAGCATTGCTGGATTGTAATAATAATGCACAAAATTACCATCATAACCTGCACACATAGAGTCAGACCAAGCCTATTTTACATAAAGTCTTTTTAAGGTTTTAGAGTGAGTGCGTTTTCCCATCACTAACAAAAGTCATCTTTTCTACTTGTTCTATATGACTAGCCTGCTTAAAATATTGTATTCTCACCTGGTTTTTACCCTTGTCCATCTTAGTCCACATTGCCAGTCCTTAAGTTCCTGCAATCTTTTTAGCCAATGACTTGACATAAAATGCTCTACAAAGATCACTTATTATACCCTGACACAGCCCTGACACATCTTGCAATGGTAGCATCATAGTGCCCAGATCTTCATGTTTAGTTAATGCCAGAAAACCTTTTTATGTAAGAATGAAAGAAAATCTACCCAAACAAATCAGTTGTTCTTTTACTGAACCCTTGTGGCTGGAATTAGGGCTAAATATTTAATCAAAATCACAATTTGAATTGTCGCAATTAGCAAATCGCAAAGGCTGCAATTATTCATATGATATGTCCTCTGCAGAAAGCAAAATATCCACTCTCCACAGGGTCCTAATATGTATAAATTGTGCTGTAGCTGTAGTTTAGACCTCAACAGACATGTTCTGAAAGGCAAGTGATTCCACATACAGTTGTGTTCAAAATAATAGCAGTGTCTTTTAAAATGTAAGTAAAGTTCAAAGTCCTTATTTACAAAATCAAATTTTTTAATTTCCATTCATTGGGAACACTGTACATTACTTAAACAAATATATTGGGCTGTTCAAAAAAATACAGCAAAAGTACAGATTTAGCATTCTTGTGAATCAGTAAACTAATATTTGGTTGTATAACCACAGTTTGTGAGAACTGCTTCACATCTGTGCTGCATGGAGTCGACCAACTTCTGGCACCTGTGAAGAGGTATTCCAGCCCAAGATGATTTGACAACGTTCCACAATTCCCCTGCATTTTTTGGTTTTGCCTCAGAAACAGCATTTTTGATGTCACCCCACAAGTTTTCTATTGGATTAAGGTCCGGGGATTGGGCTGGCCACTCCATAACATTTATTTTGTTGGTCTGGAACCAAGTTGCTGCTTGCTTACTGGTGTGTTTGGGATCGTTGTCTTGTTGAAACACCCATTTTAAGGGTATTTCCTCTTCAGCAAAAGGCAGCATGACCTCTTCAAGTATTTTAATATAAGCAAATTGATCCATGATCCCTGGTATGCGATAAATAGGCCCGAGCCCATAGTAAGAGAAACAGCCCCATATCATCATGCTTGCACCACCATGCTTCACGGTCTTCAAAGTGAACTGTAGCTGGAATTCAGTGTTTGGGGGTTGTCTGACAAACTGTCTGCAGCCCTTGGACCCAAAAAGAACAATCTTACTTTCATCAGTCCACAAAATGTTTCTCCATTTCTCTTTAGGCCAGTCCACATGGTCTTTGGCAAATTGTATCCTCTTCAGTACATGTCTTTTTTTTAACAGTGGGACTTTGCGGGGGCTTCTTGCTGATAGGTTAGCCTCACACAAGCGTCTTCTAATTGTCACAGTACTCACAGGTAACTTCAGACTGACTTTGATCTCCCTGGAGCTGATCATTGGCTCAGTCTTTGCCATTCTGGCTATTGCTGCGATTATTTTGAACACAACTGTATTACCTGAGCAGTAAATAGTTCAGGCTTCTCTCAAGTGTCCATGCACCATCACATGCTTAAAATGTAAAATGTGAACTGAACATTGATTAAAAATATATATTTTGCCAATCTGACCACAACTGTAATATCTGTCAGATAAGATATATTTTCAAAATCATTCAGCCCTGCCTGGAATATCCATATATCACAATAGTACAGAATCATCAAAAATTCCTGGATCCAGGTGGTTTTCGCTATCAAAATTCTATATGCTTGTGTCATCAAATTGCAATGGTTACTTTCTTTCAGTTATCTTGCAAATAAACAAACAAACCAACTAACAAACCTGCCAGTGAAAACACAACCCACACGGCAGGTCTAATTATAAGCTGAATTACAATGACCTTTAGCTTTTATGGCCTGCCCTTTGGCTACAGAATACTCCAATATTAATGTCAGTTTTTACACATACCTAATTAAATCTGCTCATGGATCTGAATATATCCATAGATCTAATGCCAGGTTTGAAGTGGAGACGGTGTAAAATGTATACATCTTTATCTTTTCCTGAAAACATATACACAAGTGGCAACTGTCTAGATATTTAGCTCCATTCCAATTCCATCCTGCTTTGTTTTTACTGGTCCTTATCCAGGTGTCACCAGCAGCCAGGCCTGCAGTGTCCTGCTAAGTAGAGCTTTTCTCTCTCCCACCAACCTCTCAGTCCAAATCTGGCTACACCAAAACTGGCTAACATTTAAAACCCAGATGAATGCATACACAACTATAGCTTGATTCATGCAGGTTAGTAAAGCTTATTTAATGAAGAGGACTGGGGAGTACTGGCATAGTTCTTCATGACACTAAACAGGGAAAGAAGGATGTTCCCGGCACAAGCACACTTCAACAAAGGCAGATGGTGGAGAAAGTCGAATGACAGATGGAAAATGGCTCCTTAGTTGTTTATTGTCTGTGGTGAAGGAGATGATCAAATATTTGCTCGACGCAGTAACATCCCACTTATTGATAAGGCAGTTTGTAACCTCTTAAAAAGATTTAGTTGCATTGGTTTATGGGCAGAGACGGTTTAATTAGGCATAACATTAACAGTGAAAGCCATACTAATGCAAGACAGATCACCTGAATTCTACTTTGAGTCATTTGTCAGTAATCATAGGAATTCATACTAACTTTTTTCTTGCAAAGTTGTACTATTTTACTTAGAAACAACCCATGATAGTTGCATGTTATGTCAAAAAGGTTTAGCAGGCAAAGCACACACTATTCAAAATGTGTGCAGCATATTCTACAGACATTTTTCATAAATGTGCTGCTGCAGTGAAGTATAATGAAGACTCGTGGGAGCTCTGGCGGCAGAAAAGGGGTCAAAGGTCATACAGTGGATCTTAGTGCATCATCATAATCACAGCACTCTGTTATTAATGAGTTCTAAGAAACATGTTTTAGGTTTAAATAAATGGATGTCTTTTGTCTGTTTTCATCTCTCTGCTTTATGTCATTAGCTCAAAGACTTGAAACAGTGACATACAGAATACTGTGCTATCTTAAGGAAATACAACAAATTATACTACACTATACTCATACTTATGACTGAATAAGCCTGAAAAAATCATATGTGAAGTTCATATATCATATTTAGTATAATCTTATTATCTCTATAGTGATTTTAATTGTGACTTAACAGAAATGCGGTGACTCAGAGATAATGTCACTCCAAGGACAGCTGGAAAGCATTATTATTAGTACCACTTACTATTAAAAACTTTTTTTTCAGATATGTTGCTGCAATCAAATTGGCAGCTTTTTCAAAAAATCTTCTTCATGCTTTTCCACATAGCCTGGTGCAGTCATTGAAAATGCATTTACCTGAGCGACCTATTACAGACTGAACAAAGCAGCTCTTCAAATTTTAATCCAACTGAAGTCAGACAGTCAGCACCCTTCTGACTGGCTGTCTTTTACTGCAGGCAGCAGGCTCTATTAGTAACCTTACACTTTCTCCTTTACACCTACAAATAGTCATATACAATAGAACAGAACAGGCTTTTGACCCTTCCTTATTCCAGGAATCCTTATGGTGTCCAACTGTAGTATTCACCATCACTTTTACTTTTTAATGCAGCTGAAGCAGGCTAGGGTTAGCTCTCAGATCCAAGTAGCTGTATGTTGGTGTGTGGTGGAGAGCATGCTGTCATCCACCATGACTGTGTGGAATGGGAAGTGCTCTGCTGCTGACAAGAAAGCTGACAGGAAAGCTCAGGTAGCCTTATTGCCAAGAGATATGCCATTTCTTCCCAGAGGCTCAAGAACTCTTCCCCTTGCCCCACACTGTACACTGAAAAGAATTGTGTTACTCCTATGTTACATAGTGTAGCCATTTCCTCATCTACAGGCTGATTCATGTCCCCACTCCCCTTCAGTTAAACACCAGACCACACAGAGCACCATTAGATCCACTGATTTGATTGTGCAGCGTAGATTAATACACTGTAGTGGCAGAAATAATCAGCTGTCAGCATAAGTTTGGCAGGAACGCTGTAGATCTGGTGAGGATTGATTGTAGTCATTTAGTGTGAGGTTTACAGTTGTGGAGCAGAGGAGGAAAACATGACAGATTCAGAGGAGTCTGTCCATGTGCCCAGGGTTGAAATCTCACATCGAGGATGAAGAATGAGGTGAAGTATGAGATATTCTGCTCTGTCTGTGCTCATTATCCCCCCTCCCCCCTTCTCTCTCAGTTTTGTCTAACTTTGTACCTTTCTCTTCGCTCTTTATTCATCTCATCTCAGGCCCTGCAGCATCACATCTTTCTATCTCAGAGCACACTTTCAGAAAGATGCTTTGAAGAAGGAGAACAAAGGCGAAGTCGATAACACTGGATCTAAGATAAATACTCAATATATTTTGGAACATAATAAAGTTTGCAAGGTGGGGGTTTGTTTGTTTTCAATGCTAAGCTAACAATTACACATTTATCCAGGCTTGGGAATGGCAAAAAGAGTACACTGGCTTCCCTATGGCTGGATGAAAAGATATACTGTAGGTTTCTTGTAAATTGTCCCTCATCATTTTATTTTGATCCACTTGAAGTGATTTTTTCAAAATGAGTTTACTATGATGAATTTGTATGACAATTGTATGCAATAAAGCAATAGACCCTTCTTGTGTTTGTAAACAGAACATTTGTGTTCCAAAGACTAGTACCGGAAGTTAAAAAAGACAATAATACATTTTTAATGGAGCAATCAGCATTAGCCATTGGACATCACAAAATATGAACAATCAAGACAGGTTTGGCGACTGACAACCACTCTGCCACATGTGAGTAATAACAGAGCCTGGTTTAATAACACTAGTGAGTGTGTGAACGTTTAGCTGTTTTATTTAATGTAGCAATTAGCGTCTACAATTGGCTTATTAGCTAAAGGCTACGTAATTTACATTTTTTAATTTCACAGTATTATATTATAATATTATGCAGGATAAATAAAACAGAAATGTGGTGGACCACAATAGTTTGACGTTGTATGCTCAGATTTATTTCATCAAACAACACAAATCCTACTTTTATAAGTTAACTTAAGCAAATGGAATTGACTCAGATCTGGATTTATTGATTCAGAGTAATGTTTAATAAATATATAAACAACAATCATCCATTCCTGCTGCACAAAAATGTCAAAATATTTATTTATTTATTTATTTAACTCTGAATGAGATAGAACAATAATGTCGGTACCAGACTGCGTGCACAACTTTTTAAACATGTCACTCCTGGAAGAGTCTATATTTAGTTGTCAAATACATTGAACTATTTTTCACCCTTTCCTGTTTGTCCTCTTCCAACAATCTGGAAACGCTCGGCCTCACAGCTCTACGTAAACATGTGAAACCAGGAAGTGGGTGTATGGTAGCATCATGTTGCTAATAGCCGTTCTAAATAGCCACTTTATGTTCTGTCCCCATCATTGCCAGCAGGGGGTATCAGGCACCTAATCCAAGCGTTCTCTGCAAAGTCAAAGTCTTCCCAAAAGAATATGTTTTCCACAGACCTACAGTATTTTAGGGTAAAGACCTGAAATAGGTTCCAAAGCTATTTCAAAAAGCCTTTAATCATAACTTGTATAAATCATTACCTATGCATTTGCCACAAAAATGTATGTGAACCCTTTGGTAATACTTGGATTTCTGCATGATTTGAGCATAAAATGTGATCTGATATTCATCTAAGTCACATCAATAGACAAACACAGTCTGCTTAAACTAAAGCTGCAAAAAAAAAAAAAAATTTTCATGTGTTTAATGAACATTCATTTAAACATTCACAGCGCAGGATGGAAAAAATATGTGAGCCCCTAGGCTAAAGACCTCTTCAAGAGCTAATTGGAGTTAGGTGTCCACCTAACTAACCTGGGGTCCAATCAATGTGAGAAGATTGGGGGTGTGGGTTAAAGTGGCCCTGCCCAATAAAAAACACACTCCAGCTTTGAGTTTGTTATTCTGAAGAAGCATTGCTTGATGTGAACCATGCCTCGAACAAAAGAGCTCTCAGAAGACCTACGAGTAAAAATTGTTGACTTGCATAAAGCTGGGAAGAGGTACAAAAGTATCTCTAAGAATCTTGATGTTCATGAGGTTCAGCACTGATGCTACGTTGCCTAGGAGTGGTTGTCCTGTAAAGATGACTGCAAGAGCACAGCACAGAATGCTCAATAAGGTGAAAAAGAATCCTAGAGTGTCAGCTAAAGACTTACAGAGATCTCTGGCACAAGCTAACATCTTTGTTGACAAATCTACAATGGGCAAAGCATTAAACAAGAATGGACTTCACTGGAGGACATCACGGAGGAAGCCACAGCTGTCCAAAAAACAAAACAAAACAAAACAAAAAAAACATTGTTTAAATTAAAGTTTGCAAAAGAGACCCTAGATGTTCCACAGCACTACTGGCAAAATATTCTGTGAACAGATGAAACCAAAGTTGAGTTGTTTGGAAGGAACACACAAAGCTATGTGTGGAGAAAAACAGGCACAGCACACCAACATCAAAACCCCATCCTCACTGTGAAGTATGGTGGAGGGAGCACCATGGTTTGGGGCTGCTTTCCTACCTCAGGGCCTGGACAAATTGCTATCATCAACAGTAAAATGAATTTTTGCAGGAAAACTTAAGACCATCTGTCCACAAACTGAAGCTCAACAGAAGATGGGTGATGCAACAGGACAACGACCCAAAACATAGAAGCAAATGAACAACAGAATGGCTTCAACAGAAGAAAATTCACCTTCTGAAGTGGCCCAGTCAGAGCCCTGACCTCAATCCAATTGAGATGCAGTGGCATGACCTCAGAAGCGCGAGACACCAGACATCCCAAGAATATTGCTGAACTTAAACAGTTTTGTAAGGAGGAATGGTCCAAAATTCCTCCTGAGCACTGCACAGGTCTGATCTTCACTACAGAAAACGTTTGGTTGAAGTTATTTCTGCCAAAGGAGGATCAACCAGTTATTAAATCCAAAGGTTCACATACTTTTTCCATCCTGCACTGTGAATGTTTAAATAATTACTGTGTTTGTCTATTGTTGTGACTTAGATGAAGATCAGATCACATTTTATAACCAAATCATGCAGAAAGCCAAGTAATTCCAAAGGTTTCACATACTTTTTGTGGCAACTGTAGCTAAAATGGTCTTTCTAGCTCAAGCTGTTAATACTAACTAGTTAGTGGATTGGATCGTTAAAATAATAAATGTGTGAAATTGTCAGGCGAAATCATTTTTCTTTTTTTTTTGTGTTTTTTTTTTGTGTGTGTTCTTTCATGAATACTCACCACATTGTATGGGATCGTCTATAATAGAGTTAGAAATGTGCTTCCTTTAACCTAATAATTTCTAACTACATGAGTATAATAAAAGAAGAAGAGTAAAGTTTTTTTCTGAGTAAGTAATTTCAACTTCCCTGACTGCGCCCCCCTGGGAAACAGTACAACAGTAACTCAGTCTAATGAAGCACCTTTCTATAAAAAACAATGAAAACAGTTTCTGATTGTACCTCTCGAGCCGTTTGAATAATAAGGACGCTAATGAAGCTGATTTGACTTTAGCTCAAATTAGTATAGTGCAGGCTAGAAGATACAGAAATGGGTTCAAATAAGGTGGGCTGGTAGGGCAAAGCAAAGTTTAAGTGCTATCAATGATTTACTATTGCATGAAATCCAGAGGAAGACAAAAAGTGACAAAATGTGTTAGCCTGGTCAGCCAGAATTTCTTTCTTTTTCTATTCTATACAAAGAACTAGGGCAGGACTTAACTAGTATCAACAACAAATGCATAGGAATGACTTGCCAGTATTGCCATAATATACTGTATTAGTAACTTGCATTTCTGAATGGGCACAGTAGCAAAAGCCAGTTGTTGAAAAGTCGGTTTGTTTGAATATGGTTATGTTGGACATTTGTAACAGGACTTAACTGTTGCTGGCAACAAGACAAAGAAAAAAAGACTTCAGCAGAATCAACAGGTGATGAAGGAAAGTGCTAAACTCGATCAAACAAAGGTGTGAAAAGTTATACATTTTGCTCTATTTATTGGTGCCATCCTGGTTATTTTTGATAGGAGATAAATTCTGCTTGTATGACGCACTGCAGATAAATGGCTATGACAGGTCGGTGCCAAATCAAGTTATTGGAAACTTCTTGGACAGGAACCAGACCCTCCTGCTTTCGAAAAAAGGTGGGTGGGTCTGGCTGGCCAGACTTAAAATGTGTAGCATGCTTGAAGTTTTAACAAAAACATTAAAATACTTTTTGTACTAAATTTTAAACTCTTTTTATTTTTATTCGAGGGTTAGTTCTTTTAATTTTACTTGATAAATATTATTTTGAACAAACAGTACTTTTACTTGAGTACAAATATTGAGTACTTGTTCCACCTCTGCAAAAGGTGCTATACACTGAGCATGCAACACTTTATAATGAATCAATAGATTGATTCAAATACAGTATTGATACCCACTAAGTCTTTTTATGAGCCTAGAAAATAAGCATTTTGAGGTGTGGTTGGACCCTATAAGCATCATGATGTGGATTTTGAACAATGAACAATAAACTAACAGCACACGGATGCATTTCAGTCATAAATCCCTGTGATGCATGAACCGACAGTAGTATTTTAAAATCAATACTGGACACACATAGAGCTCGGACTGGATAGATATGTTCCACTCCCCTGGTCTTACAACACAGGAAACGCTACACTGTGAACCGGCAGCAGCTCTCCAATCAATTCCATAACAAAGAGCTGTAAAGGCAGCTTTACAGTAGTAAGCTCTGAGATAAAAGTGCAGACATGTGGAGCATGCGCAGATGGATTTACAGGGCTTTTAACAGCGTTGTTTGTTTGTTGTTGGTGGATTCTGTACAGATCTGGAGAGAACTTTTAGCAGATCAAACCTCATCAGCACCTGTAACACATATTAAGACCTGTAGAAAAACAAGGAATGAAAATATCATACAGTGCTTTCTAATGTGTGGAAATGAAAACCACAACTGCAACCCCATTTGCAAAAAATGTATAGACTGTGTAAAATAAGAATCAGAATCAGCTGTAACTTGTATTTGTGGAAATTTCCAGTGTAGAAGCATGCCTATTTTTAATGCAGGGTCCGAAGATTAAGAATTTAAAAAGTCATCTATGTCCCAGCTTTTGTCCAATACATTTAAAATTGCATGACTTGTTCATTTATAGTATACAGTATTTGTGTACCTAATCAATAAAAATCAATAAATCAATAAAATCAATAAAAAACTGTTAAAGTCATATTTGCCAGTCATTTGTGCAATACCAGATCCTCACTGGCCTTATGGCACCTTTCCGAAGAACATGTTACTCTACTGCAAGCTATATCTGATAAAATATTGACAACTGCAAGAGTTTAATCATTCACATTTTAGTTTCAACAGCAGCTCTCAAAATCTACTCTTTCTGTCTGTCATACTTGACATCTAATTAACCTAAAAGGTCCGCCTTAAAAATGCAAATTGTGCAAGATTTTTCTCTCGGTCTAACTTGTAGCCGAACATTTAGATCAAAGCTGTCTTGAGTGCTGAGGTTAACATGTGAAACTGGCCCTAGAGCTGAAGCGGTAGTGCAGTGAAAAGGCGCTGTCCGAGGTGCTGACAGCGCGCATGTGACGCCTGACTTCCTACAGGTGCCACACAGAAGCAGTTAGCACCTTCAGTCAGCCTTTTTTGCTGATGTAATTGATGGTGTCACATCTCTTCTCTTGGGGTGAATCTCTAACACATGAGCGCAGCACCCGGCGGACTCATCCTCAGTCCTGTCACATAGCCAGTTAATTCAAAAGCTTGCACCCGAACGAGATGAAAGATTGTATTTGTGCCAGCGACTTGAACCGGTTTCCCTCGACGCCCTGGCACCTGATGCAGCATGGCGTCTTTTGTTGGAGGGATTTTTAGAGGAAAATACAATTTTTCCACCATTTTCAGCTTCCAATGGAGCCTAACAGTGATTTTGAGTTTTTAACAAGCCTGAAATTGCAGTATGACTTTCCTGATGCAAGATTGAAGACACATTGTTGTCTCTCCAGACATCTCTTGATGCAATGTCATCGGCTGAAGGCCGCGCCCATCAAGTGAGGCTTTCAGATCTCTCCACTGACTTTTTAAGATTTTGTATCCTTTGTAAGACTCTACCAGTACGTTTTTAGAAGCATCCAAACTGTAAAAACTAGTCAAAAGAAAAAGATGACATGAAAGTACCCCATAATATTAAATGAGATCAGTCTATATACTTTCAATAATAGAGCTGAGGTTGTCATAGCAATTTTTATTTTACATTGTCCATGTCTGTTCTGTTCGTCATTGCTTTTTAAGAGGGTCACCATACAAATGGAGCATTGGCCATCCATTAATGTTTCCTGGAAATAAACATATTTTAAATAATGGCTCACATCTTAAACTTTAAAGAGGAATCTAAACTTGCACTTCCTCATAAACCTTTCCGTAAGTGGTGTTTTGAGATGGTAAAATTAAGGTAGTTGTTGATGTAAAATGTATTCTGATTTAACTATACATTAATAGCACCAATAACTTATTTCAGTTTTAATTGCTAAAGTTACCTTTCTGTAAAAGTAGAATTTGTTTTTTTGTGTTCACATTTCTGTAACTACTTGTCAGGCATTACATCAAATTCAGAAACCAAATGGTTAAGCCTTTAGGTTAGGCTAGCTATTTATACTAATTGCTAGATTGTGAGTGGAACTGCGTAACATTTTTACAGAGTCAGTGTTATGGTTAAATGAGTTGTTGTAAGGTAAATGAAGCATCCTGCATCTTCCGTGGTGTCTCTGGGCTGAAAATAACAACTTGCATCTAGGTACGAGAGCAACACATCGCCATAAACAACTAAAGCTAGCTAACAACAAACTAGCGACAGCTTTATTTCTCAATTTTCATCATGGCAGAGTGGCCAGATGACAGGAAAAAAAAAACTTTTTATGGATACGAAGAGAGAAAAATTAAAGGAAAGCCAAGCGAGGGATCATATAGGAGCAGGGCTTAATTTGAGCCAGATCTTGACTGTTTGCTTGGATCCTGTAACTGGACACAACTCAGAATAAAGTGTTGACTACATTTGACTCTTTTGACCTCCTAAACCTGTGTTGAAGGTCGGAGGTGTAATTACACAGAAATGCAATGTTTTAAACATAAAAGCCACACTTCATTTCCGCATGAGGCTTCAACATAGACTGTCCCTGCGCTGTAATTCATGTCTATAGAGTGTACAGGGAATCGGGTAGAAAAGACCTTCACATCAAACTGAAAGATCTATTCACCACTGATAACACCAGTGGTGTCTGCAGGTGTACAGCAGTACGCACTGTGCGTACCTTGAGATGTCCCCCGACCACGCCCAATCCCTGCTGCATCCACAGAGTGCACAGAGCCTAGGCTGTGTATTTGCAAACGCAAGTGGAGCTACAGCTGACTGCTGCTCTTTAAGTCAAAAGTGATGGGTTTGCTCATGGACGCGGGAAGTCAATTACACATGGCGGTGCTGCAGTTTTTATATTAGGCTACTATACATCAAAACTCAAAAAACAAAAAATCAAAACCCCGAGTGCTGTATTTTTCATTTTTTTTCCGATTTGTTTGACCTCAAAGTGTGCTTCGGGAAAACACGGCCTTGCTCACCGTCTGGACCCAGGCAGCATAGCTTTGTGCGCAGCTGTTTCAGGGCAGTGCTCGGGCGGTGTGCTCCTGTCACAGCTGCAGACAGGTGAGGGGCCGGGGCGTGTGCCTAAGTGATCTGCTCCACTGCTACTGTCCTGTCTGCCTTTTAGACTGAGAAGCATTTAGCCAGTTGCACACTTTGCTCCTTCAAACCTTTCACATGGGCTCGTTTTGGATTTGTTCTTATGAGCAAGTAGTGGCCACGCAGTTGTTGCGCAGTGCGCCACAGCCCACAGATCCCTCTGCACAGTGTGCCAGTGTTACCTCAGCATCCGCGAAAACTGCGCGTAAGAGAAATCATTTTTCGTTTGCATTAAATCTGCTGTGTGTCCTGGCGCTCACCGCTTTTAAGGACAGTGCTCCCATCACAGCTGCAGACAGGTGAGGGGCGTGCGCTGCTCCACTGACTACTGTCCTGTCTACTCTCAGACGGGACTAAATTACAATATTTATAACTAATGAAGAGAACATAATTCATCTGAAAATGTATAATAAAATCTAATTTATTTTTGTAAACCTTTTGGAGTTGCAGTTACAACGTCCCCAACAGTTGGGGGTGCTGGAGCCAAATTTGGGGGTTCGTGCTACCGCGCTGAGGGTCACTGAGCCTGGAGCCATGAAACGCTATTACGCAGAGAAGACTGCACGCTCCATGGCAGTCACTAAAAGAAGCAAAATCAAAAGGAGAGACATAGGCTGAAAGCTTACTGCTGCCGTGTGCGCCCTTTCCTAGTCTAGACTTTGTTTTTACAGACCACAGCTGCATGAGTCTGTGTTCTTGCTTCAGACTGGTGGCTGCACACAGTCGGTCTATGACAGAGCGAGTCTACAAAAGCGCGGTAATTATGCGCAGCAGCTGATTTCTCGATCAGCTGAGCAATCACATTACACTGAAGTGAAACACTATAATGTATAATAATGTTAACAAATATGTTAAAATATAATTTAAAATTGAGTATAAATGAGCTGTTGCTTGGTATTTTGGGACGTGTGTGCACCTAAGCATTGTGTTGTGTGTACGTTCGGTATCAGTGTTGGCCTTGTGGACTCCTGTGTCAAAGCACAATTTTTGTCCAGGCAACGTTTGATTTACAAATTAAGCCCTGTATAGGAGTCAACTGGACTTGTGAATGTTTACAATAGTGCTTCACTCAAAACTGTAGGGGAAGCTTTATAGAAAAAAATTAGGCAAAAACAGTGAAGAAACGAGACAAGCTACTGAGTTCCGCTTTAAATGAAATGGCTAAACATTCTTGATAATGTTTTTTAACCATGCTCTGACATTACACATGTAGTCCAATGGTTGTCAGTTGCCAAAACCATTTGATTATTCATATTTTTGCTATATTCAGTGGCTCTGCTAGTTCCTTACGTGAAAATGTATTATGGTCTGCTTGGATTATGGTACAATTCTTTTTGTGTAGCCATATTGTTTACAAACAAATCTATAGATAGATGGGGCGTTTTTAACTTCAGACACATCTGTGCTCAAATCTGCCACTCCTCCTGTTAGCAATATCACACCTAGCCCTTGTAAGAAACTATAACATTACATATGAACTGTTGCCTTTTTCAACTCTCCAGTGTGAACCACACATATGCAGACCCCCTCCACACAGACACACACACAACCCAGCACAGACAGAATAATAAAAATACCTCTGCTCTCGTGCTGAGATGAGAGTGTTCAAGTGAAAAATAATGATATCTTGTGGGAGTTGAGAACCCCTCTTAGCAGCACACCATGGTATTCATACAAAATACATGTGGCTTGAAAAATCGGCTAATTCTGCAACACCATTAGCTCGGCGAAGTCAATTGAATGTTTGTGATTGCTTATTTGGCCGCTGCGTAAAAACAGTTGAAATTAACAGGAAGTGACACCTGCTGAGCCTGATGTGGTGCCATGGCGAAGCTATTTCTTGGCGGCAGTTCTGATTGCGTGGTGCCAGTACTCTGACTCACGATGCTCTGGTCTACAAAAGAACTAAATCTGACCTTTATGAAAATATTTGTCAGATGTGATTGCAGCCAACTTGCATGTGCCTGGCATGAGGGGGAAAAAATATGATGGTTCCACTGGTAGTCATCCAATACGACAGACTCATTACATCACTGTGGCTCCTCTCCCACAGGTAGCCTCCCAAACAGCAAGCGAAAGTAAATCCCAACTGCAACCTGAAGATAAGGATGCACCGAACGCTAGGGGATTATCTGCTGATACTGACTTGTGTACAGCGTGGTAGTCATTTAAAAAGTCCTATTACCTTGAAAGCAGACGGTATTATTACGGTGAGATTTCAAATTATTACACCTGAGAGCAGCAGGGGTTAACCACAATAAGTTTTAGGCACAGATGCAGATAAGAGGAAGGCTGAGGTTTAAAGTCAGCACAGCAGGACCAGTGCAGGGGGGGGAGGAGGGGGGGCGGGAAAGAGCAGGAGTGCACACATGTCTGGAAACTGTTCGGGTAATTACTTTTTGGGAAGTTGTATTAAATTGGCAATTATATGAGGGAATGAACTGAAAAATAATGAATATGTAAAAGTATAAATGATACATGACAAGAAATAGAAAGGGTTAAAACAATTCCCCCGTAACCATAGATGACCATTGGATATTTTGTTATTTACCCACAAGGGGTCACAAGCCAGTATACTTTTACAGCTGGCCCCAATCCCCAAGGGTTGCAGCAAGAAAGGCATCTGGTATAAAGCCTATGTAAAAAAACTGTACGTTAGATGACAGATGATTTGCTGTGGCAACCCCAGACAAGGAAAGGCTAAAAGGAAGAAAGACGACTCAGACAATGCAGATCCACACATACCTTATTACTGACCTTTCCTGAAAATTTAATCATAATCTGACCATAACCTTTTGAGGAGATGGTAGTGGTTAGCACTCCTGCTTTTCAGCAAAGAGGTTGTGGGTTCTATCCTCTGGGGGGCTGATACACACTCTCTCTTGAGTGGAGTATGAATGCCCTCCATATATTACTGTGGGTTCTCTGTCAGTAGTCCGGCATCCACCTACTGTCCAAAGACATTTATGTGTTAGGTGAACTGGTGAATCTAAATTACTCCCAGTGAATGAATGTGAGAGTGAATGGTTTGATTGATAGAATGTTAAAGTTAGGTCAGATGTCTTCAATTGAAATTGTTTGGAAAGAGGAGGGATTTTTAGTAGAGTATTTGGAGTTGATTCGATCAAGCACGATTCATTTTAACCAGTCATAGCTTCACATAAAATCTGCATGAAAATTCTGCCTTCACAGTTCACAGAGGTTTTTCCAGGGAGAGGAGGTGAAGCAGCAGAATCTATCTGGTCATGCTAGTTCGATCCGATACTACCGCTGGCATTGATACTATTGATACTTGGATTGATCCACCCATCACTAACTGCCACACCATTGGCTTGCTCCAGCGCAAACGAATCAACATGAGTCTGACAAGATGGAATTCCATGAGTTTATAAACTCACAAATCTCTCAACAATCCAGTCTGCAGCGCAAGGTAAGTTGTCTGTCAGTGTGTGTCTGCGAGTGCTCATAGTTGCTGGCTCCACTAACAATCCCTAATGATAAAGTGGATATATTATGGAAAGTTGACTTATCGGAGCCTTCTACCTTGTTATAATGTTGTCCCCACCCACTCCAGGAAGTACTGACCAATCAACAAGCCTTCTACATTCAGTCTGCCCATGTTCCTTTATCCAAAAAACCCCAAAAAACAACAGTGAACAGCTCCACTGATTCCTCATGGCTGTATTTTATTTTGTATAAAACGACATCATAAAAAAAGCTTAAGGAAGTGAAGTTCCTTTTATTCTTTAAATTAGCCCTTTGCTGGTCTTTTTTACCGGTTTCCTTATAGCAGCAACAGTAAAATACTTATGAAAAATGTTTTCTTCTAGTAGGTTGTATAATGTGAAATGCTGCTTGAGAGGCGACCAAGATTGGTTTCCCCTTTAAAAAGCAGAGGAAGATGACTGAATGAATAGTAAGCTAGGATTATCACCATAGATAAAAAATGTGACCACAGTATTATTTGGATTTTAGTAAAAAGTAAAACTAATATGCTATTCTAAACGCTTCATTACACAAACAACAAAGACAAAGAAACTGCTTTTTTATTGAGTTGTAGCATAAATTATGTTCATTAAAAGTAATAGAGACTAAATTAGATGACAGTTGTTTCTTTATTACAAAAACAAAATCTAAAGTATGTGTTGTACCTTTCAACACTTAATATTTCAAAAGCCATTCTTTTGTACAGATTTGGAGAATTGGAACAGTTGAGCATTGGAAAGGCTTGAACAGTTGTTAACTCACTATTACTTGATTTTACACTTTAGTTTTCACAGTGAGGAGGGCCACAGAGATGTGTGAAAATGTGATTGAATGTTGACAGCTACATTTTTATTGTATCCAACTTTGCTTTTATTTTTTGACAAGTCCATTTATCATTCTCATAATGCGCAAGTTTGGTTAGTCAGCTGCTCAGGAAATGACTCTTTTGTAAAGGATACTGAAACCTCTGTAAAATTATGAGAATGTGTAAAATAATTTGCAAAGAAAATTTTGTCATGAGTCTTTGAAGAGTAAAATCTACTGAATCCAAGTTAGATGGGGGTAAAGTGACTGAGAAAAAGTGTATTATCATTTTCACAGCTTAGGAATGCATGCACTTCCAGCATTTATCTGTTTGCACATCACCCCATCAGCTCATTTGTCTCCTAATTATTACCTCCGCCATGTTTGGGTGTGTTTGTGGAGCGAGCGGCTGCAGGCTGCGCTCTGACTCAGCAGACAGGGGCCCATCTGAATGCTAAAATGACTAAATGCTAAATGCCAAATCAGTAATGAGAAAGTGTGTGAAGCCGTCAGAGGCTGCCCAGACCAAATGCTCCGGTTTGATTAAGACACCTATCGTCTGTGTGTCCCACAAACACAAACAGACCCTGTAAAGGTCACGTTTTATACAAAGTCAGAAAGATTTGGCCGTTTTTTTACCCAGTGACAACTCTGCTTCTCGCTCTGTTCTAATGGTTTTAATGAGTTTTTCAAAGTTGGGCTAAGGACTTCAAAGTGGCTCATTATGCAGAGAACTATAAGAGATGTCTGGTATAGAGACACATCGGAGACACAAAGGCTTTTTTAATCTGGCTTTATTGAACCTGTTTTGTGCCGTCAAATCCCAGTTCCCTGCCTTTAAAAGTTCTCATTTGCAGCGTAATGCAGTCACTCTAATGGTATCTGCACAGTAATGACTGATTTGCATAAAAATAGCAGGACCACTTTATATATATTTTTTTTTTATCATACCTCCACAGTTCTTAGATGTGTATGGTTAAGAATAAGGATGATGACACTCAAATGTGACACTTTTTCAAACTAGTGAATTTTGGTGAATAAACCTAAACTGGCAAAGCCTTATCAACTACAGACAAATGGCAATATGCATCCACTCCAAATCATCTCTCTGCTCTCTAACCTCTCATCCCCATAATTGCATAGTGCAGCACTATATAGCAGCCTATATAGTACACTCATTTTGTGAACGGTTTTGGACACCAACTATTTTTACAGCACCATTAATCATGTGACACTGGCAAATGTGTAAAAAAAAGGTTCACAAAACACCTGTAACTTATAGGCATATATGTTTAATTAAAGGGGATATATTATGCAAAAGAGACTTCTCAACCTTCTGGCATGTTATAAAGTTCCCTCATCAAAAGCATATCTGGAGTTGTGTTTTGCTTTATTTACACATGTTTAAAGAATCCTTTATTCTCAAGCATGCTTGGTTCCACAAACCTCTGTCTCTCCCACATACCCCCATCCGCTCCAGGAAGCACTGACCCATCAACAAGCCTCTACATCCAGTTTGCTCCCAGCAGACAACTTATAAGACATTTGGACAACCCTACAAAATGGCATAATAACTATGTACTGTATATTGTGATTAGGACACAGCCTATATTTGTATGTGCAGTGTGTCCTCACAAAAAGTCTTTAATTGGGGACCCTAATTGTGCGAGTTGCAATGTGCATATTATCAACAGGGTTGCAGTTGTTTGGTAGATAACATGAAACCATCTGAATACTTAATGAGCTGGTTCATATCCACCTGAACATAATGTGCAATTTAATAGTAATTAATAACTATGCATAATGTTTCATTAAATGGCAGATTTATTTTTGTTCACATGGTTCCAGAAAATGTATTTTCTCAATATCACACTGTACTTTACAATGTTTCATAAAATCTGACCACTACAAACTGCAGAATAGACAGTGATATAAATCACAAAAAACAGTCCCTTTCATGTGCCTAGTTACATAATAATTCTATTATGTCTTTTAACACACTGTCCTTGTTCATTTCAATTTGCTCTCCATTTACAAGCTCCACTCCACTGCTCTCACAGTGTGATTCACGGGTATAAGATCATAGTACTATGAGGAAGTAAAAGTTTGGATTCTTTGTTCTTGCACAAAAGGACAAGTACAGATAAATACAGACCCATGGCGTGAGGTATTGTGATTCATGCTTGTGTGCCTGATGATGGAGGGAAATTGTGCAGAAACACTGCGAAATGGTCTGAAATGAAAACATAGTCAGTGTCAGCATCATCAATTTTCCTCTTCACTTACTGATGAGTACATGACTAAGAATCCAATGTGCTAATCCAGGTCTTATAAGACGTTCTCTCGAGATGAGAAGACAGAATAGTGTAGTTTGTAGTGGATAGGAAGAGTTATGTGGAGGTTCGAAAAGACTATTAGGTAGAGGTGGAAAGTAATTAGATACTTTTGCTCAACAATATTACTTTAATGACTCACACTTAAGTACGTTGTGGGTTGCATCCTTGAAGGTAGTCATAGCAGTAGTAGCAGCAGTAACGGTAGGAGTACTAGTAGGAGGAGGATGAGTACTTGCAAGTGCAGTAGTAGTCATAGTAGCAGTAGTATCTAGAAGTAGTAGCTACTTTTACTTTTACTTTTTGGAGTAACAATAGTTTAGTTTAAGTTTATTTCGGTCACATAAAAGTATAATAGTTGTACTAATACACTTTGTAATACATATACAGATACAGTACATATATACAAAGAGAAAAACAATAACATTACCACCGAAAAGGTGTAGGCTGAAGCCACAGCTTATTACACCTACCCTCTTTACTTTACTACATCTACCATGCGATATCTAGAATTTTTTTTTTTTTTTAAGAAAAATATCTCTTCATTCTTTGACAGAAGATCAAACATACAAAAAAAAAATATAAAGCAAACAACAACAAAGAAAACAAACAACAAAACTCAAATTTCATTTTCATATTTGTTTATAATAATTTTTTTGAATAGTTTTTTAAAGTAAATTAGTGAATTACTCCCCTTAAGTTCATCTGTAATCCCAGAATTCCACAAATTTTCCCCTTTAACAGAAATGCAGTTTTTCTTTACATTAGTTCTAACAGCCTGTTTTTTAAACATGTCCTCTCCCCTCAGATCACATTTATTATCTCTGTCTTCAAACATACACAAAATATTATTTGGCAATAACTTTTTTTAACTTTATACATAAACAATACTGTACTAAGATTAAGTAAATCATAGAATTTGAATGCTTTAAATTTAATAAATATTGGTTTAGTTGATTCATTATAAGCAGAATGGTTGATGATCCTTATAGCTTTTTTCTGTAAGATAAAAATTGGTTTTGTATTTGTTGCGTATGTGTGCCTCCACACTTCAACACAGTAGGTCATATATGTTTGTATGAGAGAACAATATAACATATATAGCGTAGTTTTGTTTAAAATATACTTAGATTTAGAAAGAATTGCAATTGTTTTTGACATTTTTGTTTGTACATGGGTTATGTGTTGTTTCCAAGATAAATTATAATCAATTATGACCCCAAGAAATTTATTTTCATTTACTCTCTCTAAAACCACATCATTAATTGTTAAATCCAAATTATCTTTAATTTGTCTATTACTAAATATAATATATTTGGTTTTGCTTATGTTTAAAGATAATTTATTTTGATCAAACCATACTTTCAATCTATACAGTTCTCTCGTTACATCAGTAAGAAGCTGGTTCAGGTTTTTCTATGAAATTATCTAGTCTTTTAACAAAAAGTTTTTCTAATATTTTTGAAAATTGGGATAATAATGAAATAGGTCTATAATTTGAGTATAAATGACGGTCTCCACTCTTATAAATTGGAATAACTTTTGCAATCTTCATTTTTTTTAGGAAATATACCAGTTGTGAATGATTGATTGAAGATGTAAGTGGTTCTACTATGTATTGAATTATATTTTTAAAGTTACACAGTGTAAGATTCCCGGTCTTGCGCCTCTAGAGGCCACAGGTGCCACTGCACCGTCGCAAAACGTAAACACTAGGGCCCCTCCTCCTTCTGAAACTGTGCGAGCGTGCGTCTATTTCCATCATTGTTTCAACTTTAGTTGACCTGCTGCTACCTTTGGTAGTTTGGACTGGATCTTCTATAGAGTTAGCGCTAGCGTTAGCTTATCAACAAATATCGCGCAATGGTCGCAGTAAAAACAACTAATAACTGTAAGTGGTTCTACTATGTAGCACGTTCTAAAGAAAAAAAGAGGCTAATTTACCTGCCCAACAATAAAGATGCAAAAACGTGATCCGATTTGCAGCCTTCTCTGTCTCTCATCTGACGCCAGCGAGCAAAGGTCTGTCCGATGTTGACTCTTGTCTGCGATCTGGTGCGGTCCCTTTCCCGTTTTCTTTTTCTTGCCTCGTCCGACATTGTCTTCATCTTGTTGTGTCCTTCGGCCCTGACGAACTGGCGAAAATAACAACGCTAAAAGTAGCTTCATGGTTATACTGCACCTCAGGGAAAAGAGCAGAAGGGAATGCCGTAAAGCAAGTCGTTCCCTGTCACGTGACTCTTCCTCAACAGCGGAGCGTTCCCGGCCAAGTTGCGAGGTCGGTTTCTCAGTACGGAAGCCCCGGTCGGAGCAACAGATCGCGCCTCAGGCCTTATAATCGCTCAAAAAATCACAAAAACAAGTCAGTATGCCCCACATATTTAGGAGAAAAATTACACAGTGTAACTTTAACTAATACCATATCAATTTCTGTCCAATCTGTAGACATTTTATTTTTAAAACCCTTAACAATATCCAATATTTCATTTTTCTTAATATCGGACACAAACATAGTATTGACATTTCTTTTAATCATATTATCACTTACCCTGTCCTTATTTTTTGGGTCTGTAATTTTATTTGCTAAATTATATCCAACATTTACAAAATAGTCATTAAATTCTTTAACTATGTCTTTTGTGTTGGTGATTTGGACATCATTATCATTTCTGAAATAACTTGGACATTCCGCTTTATTATTGCATTTTCGTATTATTTTTCTTAGCACTTTCCAGGTTCCTTGCATATTTTGTTTTTGTTGTTCTAATAATTTATGATAATATTCCTTCTTAATATTCCTTATAATACTTATTAATTTACTTTTATATTTCCTATATTTATCTTCATCTTCTTTAGTCCTAAGTTTTAAAAATCTTCTGTACAATAGATTTTTCTTTTTACAGGCATTTTCTATCCCTTTGGTTATCCATGGCTTTTTCACTGACTTTTTATTCAGTATGATTTTTTGCACTGGACAGCTGATATTATACAGCTCAATAAAATTGTGCAGAAAGGCATCATATGCGTTGTTTGGATCAGTTGTTGCGTAAACTTCACTCCAGTTTTGTTTACTAAGGTAATTCTTAAACACTTCAATATTTTTTGCTGATCTTTGTCTAATGTATTTATATTGGGTAATCTGTGTTTCATTTCTCCTTCTAGAAAGATTATGAAACACAGCAAAAACAGGCAAATGGTCACTTATATCGCTAATTAATAGACCCCCAACTATTTTTTTCCTCAAGTCTATTGGTAAATATATTATCTATAAGTGTTGCACTTTCAATTGTTATTCTGCTTGGTTTATTAATAACAGGAAACAAACTATTGCTATATATTATATTTATAAAATCAGTTGTCCTCTTCAGGCCAGCTGGATTCACTAAATCAACATTAAAGTCTCCACAGACAATTTGCACTTTATCTACACTTACTTTGTTTCACAGTTCTGCTATATTTTCATTGAAAAAACTAAGAGATGATCCGGGTGGTCTATACACACAACTAATAATTATATTTTTAGAATTTTCAAATTCAATTTCAACGGTTACACATTCCAAGATATTTTCAATAATATATGAGAGGTTTGTAACAATTTTACTACTTAATGTTAGATCTACATACAGGGCCACTCCTCCACCTTTCGTGTTATTTCAGTTGGTTGTATAGAACTCATATCCTTCAAGGCCATCATCAAGCCAAGTCTGATACAGCAATTACATTCAATCTTTTGAAAGACCTAAGAAAATGTTTAATTTTTGTATAATTTTTACAAAGACTTCTGCTATTAAAATGTATGACAGACAAGGCCCCTTGCATGTCCACTCTAGCATTAAAATCTCTGTCTGTATAATATTCACAATTTATTTCAAGATTATTATAATAGTGGGTTTCAGGGTCAATGTCATTTTCAATATCATGTGGCTTAAGTTCTGTCTGATCAGAAGTCTTTACATTGTTTTTGTTGCACAACAGCTCCACTTGTTCATCTATATACTGCTTATCAAATCTGTTTTGCTCTGTGTGTCTGTAAAGAAAAATGAAATCAGTATCCATGTCTGTTGAATACATATAAAGGTCCACTTGCTGCAAAATATATCCACCCCTGTAAGATACTTGTCTGTTGTTCCCAGTGTTATTTTCACATGCATTTTCAATCCCATGTTTTTGTCTTACCATATCCATATCCATATCCTTATCCATATCCATATCCATATCCAAGCCTGATTGCCAACATAGCTTTGTTTCAGATGTTGGGATTACTTGTAGTTGTCCAGTTCTTTCAGATTTCTTATTATTATTGATCTGTTTTGCTCCGATCCATTTGGTCGTATGTATACCTTTCCATTCCTTATCCATGTTGCTTGTATTTTATTTTGCTTTTTAAGTATACGTCCCCATTTTGCAATTTCAGCATTTTTCTTGGTTAAGTGATCATTTATGTAAACTCCTGTACCTCTTAGTTTTCTGGATTGTCTAATCAGGTTGATCTTTTGTTTTAAAGTTGCCAGCTGGACCACAATGGATGGCCTCATTTTACTATCCTTATTTGGAAGTGTATAACAACTAGAGACAGCATTCTTATCCAAATTAATGTTTTTACTGTCTAAAAATTGTACGAGCTGTTGTTCAAGTGTCTGTAATTCCTCAGGAGGAGCATCCTCACCTTCATTTGCTCCTGCTGCTGCTCTAGCATAACTGTGATGCTTTGTTTCTAATCCAGTAATGATGATGTCTTTATTCCGAGTTTGCTGTTCCAGGTCATCGATCCTTTGTTCCAGTCGTTCAATCTTTTTATCTTTTTGAATAACCTTTTCTCTCAATTCTCGCATTTCCTCCATGAGACCCATGAGGTTTGTTTGTTGTCTCACAACTTTGCTGATCTCATCTGCCATAAAATTTAGAGATTTTTTAATTTCCTCCAACTCTTCAGCTAGTTTTTTAGTTGCCATTGTCTTGTTTGACAAATCAATGTTCACAAAAAAAAAAAAAAAAAAAAAAAAAAAATCCAAGGAAATCCAGGTAGATTTGATGAGCTGCAAGGAGAACTGTCACAATGTGCTCACTAGATTTTAGTAGGCCTCAGGTGGTCCTACTATTAAGGTCCCAATATCCAACTTTAGAATGAAAATAATCCACATGAAAGTTCACAATTCAATGTGCTATTACCTACAATGTGTTATTTCAAATGGATGATGTTAAATCCAGGTGATTTTAGTTGGATTATAGAGGGCCTCTGAGCAGTGACATGCATTTGCAGCCATCTTGCCAACAATGCTTTTACTTAAGTATGATTTTGAGTTCTGCATCTCTGTAGGATGGCACCAAAAGGACAAAATAAAATTGGGGATTTTTGACCAGAATGGGAATAAATGGTTGCAAAATGTGCCCAAACATAACCCAGGTAATCAACATGGTGGAACAGTTCCTCTGAAGGGTTACTCATGTCATACAGGCCTGCTGATGATTGAGAATTATGGAAAGTTGGAGTGCTCTGTTAACGAAGCGGATCCAGCTGCAGGTGGCTCAGAGTTGTCCCAGTCTCCACTCCCCTGGGATCCACTTCCAGCTGGGTCCTGTTCACTGCACCTGCAAGACTCTCATCTACTTCAGGGGGACGTAGAGAGCTGCCTGGGATTTCACTGTATAAGAATATGTTTCAGTCTTGAATATGTCCAATTTGCTGTCCTATAGAGAATGTGATAATAAGACAGTATTTAGGTCGGCACAGTGGCAGAGTGGTTAGTTTACAGAAATGCCCTCTTCACACACATTAAGGATGGCTGTATGAAGAGTTGTAGGGTCCCAGTAGAATATATACAAGTACTCTGGGTAAGAAAATTGAGCAATTCCCTCACATCCTAAATAATGGAGATGAACAATGAATAGAAGGCAATAATGTATGATATGACATACAAGGCTTTCTAAAAACTCATGTAATCCTAGTGTGATAGTGATGTTTTTTGGTTTAGTTTTTTAACTTACCTAGGACATAGAGCAGACTCATAAGAAGATAGAAATATTCAGAGAATGCAGACCTTTAAGGCATTGGCATCTTGCAGTGGTGAAGATATAGCACACAGATGTGGACAACAAAGAAATTAATCTTCAAAAACTGTACATTTGTGGTTAAGTTGGTATGTTTGGGCCTAACCTGAAATGGTACAGACCTGGATCCACATGTTTACATCACAATTTTATCATCTGACCAACTAGCACGGGTAAAAACAAAATCTCCTTGGTGAATGTTAAGCTTTACTGCCGTATTACAAAAAAAAAAAAAACACTTTTTCACTTCCTTCACTTCCCATAATCCCCCAGTTCTTGAAGTTGTTATTGATAATAGATTTTACAGTCAATAAGTGTAATTTAATGTGATGGCTTCCTCCTGATAGAGTTTTATTTGAGATTTTTAATTGAACACAATGATTGTTTTCCCTCTCGCTGACATCTTGGCTCAGCCCCCTGCTGCTGCTGCTGTTGCTGCTGCTGCTGCTGCACACTGCTTGGCATCATCTAGCTGTGTGATTGATTATTGATTAGATGGATCTGAAGCACCGCAGTCTGTTTTTTTTTTTTTTTTGTTCTTTTTTTTTTCTTTACAGTGGGCTGTGCCAAGATAAAAAGGGATATCCATAAATCATACTGACCTTGAGCTCTAATAATGTGCAAAAGTCTCAGTGTAAAAGGTGTCATGGCCATGGCCATGGAATTAATTTTGGAGTGAATCCAGATCTCTGTTTAGATTGACGAGTCTTCAATTTTAGAGCTAGAACTATTGGGAACCATGCAGCAGTGAGCTCTTTTTACGTAAGCTTTTTCCATGTCTAAAAGGCGTTCATTTACACTGAGAATGTCAGAGCTGCTCCTATGTTGCCCATGGACCACAGATACTACCTCACATTTTGTGGCTCAATGGAAAGAGTATTTACCCCTGTACTAGAAAATCTTTGAGTCTAGGTCTGGTACTATATCTTTATCATAGCGGACCAGTGCCTTTTATTAATATTGTGCAAGGCTTATAAATGCCCCAAAGTCTTAGTCTAAAGTTTTGTTGTTTGTGTTATTTTTGTCCAGTGGGTTCATGTGTAGTTTATCACCAGAGCATTTCCTTGCAGGGTAACCCAGTATCCTGCCCCCAGCCTGGTCGGCACAGGCTTTTTTTTTATCAAAGCTTTGGAAGTTGCTTTGATTCAGCAGACAACACAGAGTGGGTAATGATGTTGCCAGCCCGGCACCCCCTCCAGAGTGATTGCAGGCCGTGTTTGTTGGTGTTGTTTAGATGCATCAAATTCACCGCCGCATAGAGTGGACTCCCGCTGCCTCTGTTCGACATTCAAATTATCTTTTCGTCAATTAGTCACAAACTTGAGAGGAAACTGATAGGGGGAGATTTTTTTTTTCACTTTTAAGACTGACCCAAATATGGATTCCTCAAAGCATGTCAGAAAAGATCACATAAGCAGAGGATGGTGCAGAGGATGTAGTTCAGAGGGTTCATGGGAGCGTTTTTAAAAGTATATGAATGTCTGTGAGATGAAAGATGTTTATTGACTTTTAATTGTTGAATGCTGGCCTAGCTTGTTCAAACACAACAACTAATCAGACTGTGGCTATTTTTAAAGCTCTTCTTTTGGTATTTGTGTGTGTTAAAAATGTATATCATATTGTTTAAAGACATTATTTTGTGCAAAGTAATGTTGTTCCTTCATCAAAAATATACCTGGAGTTGTGTTTTGTTTCATTTATGCATGTTTCTGTGGTGCTGAGTTTTTGAAGCCTGGGAACACTTTGTTCAACAAGTCTTCACCTCTCCCACAAACCTCCGCCCACTCCAGGAAGCAGTGGCCAATCAACAAGCCCTCTACATCCAGTCTGCTCTCATTGCTTTATCAAAAAAAAAAAGAAAAACAGTGTACAGCTCTATTTCCACTGATTTCTCACAGCTATTTTTCATTTTGTAGTAAAAAAGCTCAAGGAAATAAACAGCTCTTTTTCTATGTTTCGGTTCAAAAAACAATAACAACTCTACACTCTGCTGCACTCTGCTGCCCTCTGCTGGTCTCTTCTCTAATAATTAAAAAAATCTGTTCTTCTTCTTCTTCTTCTTCTTCTTATTATTATTATTATTATACACAAATATTATTTTCATTTATAAAAACAACAAAAAAATTGCTTTGTCTTTTAAAGCTCTACTGAACTCAATAAACAAATACAAAGTTCCACCACTGGACACTCAAGGTGTGGCAGTGAAGAAATCCCCTTTGGTCGATCATGTGGTATGTGAAACACAAACCACATGCTTTAGGGCACTGTTATACCTGCTCTATGGGTCGCATAGCACAGAATAACAATGCATATATAACTGAATACCACTTTGAACTGAAGCTCAAGCTGTTTCGACTCCTCACGGCTGCCCATAGCAGACAAACTGAGCATTTATGTTTCTTTCTGAAAACACCAAGGTTAGGACCATTATCTTAGTCTCAAAAAGCAAATAGATTTCTTTCTAAATTTTAAAATTGAACTCATCTGATACTTTTCTACTCAATTTCTTCACAGACAACAGCATCATATCTCTGCAGGGCTCCCGTACGTGCTCATATAAAGTAAGAGTGTGGTGTCTGCAATATCTGAGTAACAGAAAAAAACTAAACACAACTCCGAATGCCTCTACAGTCAATAGAAAAGTTTATTGGCTGCTAGTTTGTATGCATCCAAAGGCAGGATAATCTAGGGGATCAAAATATAACAAATGCTTCTGAAGGAAATCTACATATTAGCTCGCAAAATCTTTCTCTGGATTATACATCTCCAGAGAAGGAAAAAAATAGTTCAGTTTAGCCCTGTACTTTTGTCAAACTTGTGAGTGGAATTTTAAAGAGAGGCTTCTGACAAAGATATCGCTTGGTATAACTTGTCTGTGATTGGCTGCTCATTCTACTGTGACTTCTGCTTACTGTCTCATGTATGTGAGTAAATCTCATCTTTCTCATGTCAAATACAGTTGTGATGCGCCACTGGGAGGGTAGGCTTGTTAGATCAGGACTTTCACACACACGAGTAGTGAGATAAAAGTGAAGCCATGGCTCATCCCCACATGACTTAACGCCCGACAAACCGTGTGGGTTTAGAGCAGCCTTCTTTGTTCAATAAAAGCCACTCTAACAGAGGATGTGTAAATCTGATGTTGCTGTATCAGAATACTCCAAAGTGACATGTGTGTACGCTTGTGTCTACAAAGAGCTGAAGTTTTGAGTCAGTCTCAATCTAGAACGTGATAGCAGCGCGCCTCTGTGTATTTACTTTTGTTGTAAATGTTTTACAGTATTTGTTTCAGGGTCAAGATAAGGTCAAAGTAGAGAAAGGAGAGATGGTAACCTATGAGACATGAAGCTAAAATAGCTGCTTCTACATATAGTACTTGAAGTTTGTCTGTCATGAGGAAAAATTTGTCACCAGTCAATTTTGTCACATTTATATAATTTGACTTCCTAGTTCTTCCATTTGGTTAATGATGAACAACTATCCAACACTGTGTAGGTCTTATTTGTATTTGATAGATGACAGATGGGCTACATAACTAAATTCAATGCTAAACCTTTGACGTATAATATATAATATGTTAAAATTATGTTTCTTATATACAGTCATTGTGCTGAACTAAGGTTTAGCATCTTTAGAGGTCCTCTGTTATGCTAAATTGACCTTTCTGACCTTTTTAGCATGTTATAATGTTGTTTGCACCACAAAAACATACCCGGAGTAGTATTTTATTTCATTCACGCATGTTTGAGTAATCCTGTATCCTGAGGCCGTCTCCTTCTCAAGAGCTGAAAATGCATGGGTTTCATTCTGATCATTTCAGAGCTTAAACTGTCGTCACTACAAAGCAGTCAGCTTATTTATTTATCTGTTAGTGTCATGTTGCTAATAGCTGTGTAAGTTAGCCAGTTTATGCTCTGTTCATTCCCTACCGGTGCCAGAGAGGGCGACAAGCACCTAATTCAAACGTTCTCTACAAATTGAAAGTACAGCTCCCCAAAAGAAGACGTTTTCCATGCATTTACATAATTTTTGTGATAAAGTGTGAAATACTAATGCAAAAGTGTGAAAAACTTTTAAAAAAGCGTTATATGGGACCTTTAATAATTAAATAAAAATCATATCATATGTCCTAGCAACTAACTAATTAACTTATTGTTGCTCTTTGCCAAGCAGGATGAAAGTAGCCTGCTGGTCTATACAAAGAGAATAAGCTGCCTACGAATACAACTGAATGAGACATACAACCAATCACAAAGCACATATTAATCACATAATTTGAGGTACAAAAACCACAACAACAACTTAGTGGCCCTATCTCGCAATAATTGAGAACCCCCTTGAAAACGAGATGCTACATCTCAAGGGGTTATTCTTCTTTAAAACGTAAATAAATAAATAATAGAAAAAAAGATCAGGATTCAAATTGGTGATCTTCTATTCAGGTTTAACTGCTCTAAGCCCTAATACAGAATTTCTAAATGTTAGAATCCATTAAAAGTATTTGTTATATAGTGTCCCTGATTCACATATACCTGCACACACACAAAACAAATTTCCTTGGCCCATTACTAACCTTTTCTGAATGCATCTGTTTTTGTGCAATTGAGTTGTGTTTTCAGGGACTAACACAAATCCACCTAGATTAGTGTGTGATGCCAATGCCAACCAACATGCAGAGTAGAGAAGTGAAGCATCACGTGAAGCCTATAGCTAACATTTGTTTAACTGCTTAGAGTTTGTCAGACATCATTTTAGACAGGAAGTAAATCTAGATAGCAGACTGATTTTAGTTTCTAGAGATAATGGGTCAGGCTGGTCAGGGTGGAGCAAAAAGCTATTGAAGACACTAACATAATAACATAAATAAATGTGCAATAAAGTCCACACCTGTCAGACATACATTTTTGTTTGTGTCTTTGTGTGTAGTATGTAGCTGGCACACCTGCCACTTCAAAGCACCTCCAGCTGAAAACCCAGGGGCCAAAGAGACTCACAGTGGGAGGTGCCCACAAGGTTCAGTGGCATTATTCTCACACCATTATACAAACACACAAACAAAATGGCTGCAGCTCATTACAGCGCTGTTAATCACCAAGCAGGACTTAGCTCACACTGAGATGGTCCTATAGTTTCTGCAGCTGGTTTGCCCCTTACTAAAAAAAACAACAATATATTCTGAAGCTGTTGAATTGAGTGAATTTTATGCAGCATTATGTGTTCAGTGTTGGTTATGGGCAATCCAATGGGAATTTTTCACAGCATTTTTACCTGAAAAATCATTCTCTGAAACTCTAAGATTGCTATCTCAGGAGAACTGGTAAGAAAATTAAAGTCATACTTTGTTTAAGAAGGGCAACAGACAGTCTCCAGTGCTTGTAGTTAAATGAATTTATTTATGCTAACTCGCAAAAACAACAATCTATTCCTGCAAAAAAAGTATGGGGACCATGAGGTGCATTAGAATATATTTTAAAACATAATGTTTTAGAAAATGTTGTATTGTAATTTTAAGAAGTACTGATGTAAACAATATCAAACAATGTGCTTTTAAGAAAAAATCCTTACTATTACTATACACCTACTTGTAATGCTGAATACTGCTGTCATATATTCTCATCCACTTATCATGATACTTATTCTTTTATAATTGGAAATACAAACTTCAGGGCATAAACATATATTTTCATGAATATGTGAGTTAAGTTATTCATGTGTTCACTTTAGAAAGTGACATCAAACAATCAATGTCTCTGTTGCTTCTGCAGGTTGTGTTTTATGTTCACCTCTACTTTGGGATTGGAACAACATCAACCAAAAGCAGCCGAGCCAGCACCTCTAAAGCAGAATGGTGTTGGAAGTTGAAAGGGAGGGTTAATTAGGATTACACAGACCTTGTTTTCCTGATGGACCGTCTTCGCCTCTCCCTCTATCTCCTGACCACCACCCGTCGCCCCTGCAGACTTGACACGTAATTCTTTTTAACACCACAAAACACTTCCTATCTTTGGCCCAATAAAGCTGTTCTCACTGAGGAGACACTGAGGCTTGCATGTGTGCTTTTGGACTTATTTTCTTATCCACAAATCCACAATATCACAGACAGAAGGCCTAGCTGTCTGTCTGTGTTCAGCATGGCAAAATTACTGCACCATCACAGCAGTTCTTATGAGCACCAAGAAATATTATTATCCACTTTTAAAGGAACATTGACCACAGTAAATGCCAAAACCCCGCTGTTGTTTTTCTAATATAAAAATAGACATTTAGAGCTCTATAAAACATTTCGTAAGGGATCAGACTTTTTACTACAAATGCACAAAATAACCATTGCTGGTGGAGAAGTGCATTCTTTTCCAAACACAAAATCTTTTATAATGGCTTTCTGTATTCACATGTTTTCCAACAATGATAAACCCTAATTCCAAAAATATTGGGATGCTATGTTAAATATTTTCTTTTGCAATTATTTGACCTATTGCAGTGTTTCTCAAACTGTGATGTGGGTACCAGTGGTAGGCAGGCTTTCTTTTTTGGTACTCAGGAGTGTTTTGCAGAAATGCTGTCAAAACTTGTAAAGAAAATATTAATTATTTTTCTCATCAGGTTTGTATTGCCCATAAATCAGTGTAACCAAAGAACTACCTCCAATATATCTGTTAGACTATGATTTTCCCTTCCAATCTAAAACCTGAACACATCATGCCATGCCCAATGTGCAATTTCCAATTTATGTAAACATCACAGTAATGTCTCAAAAATAAGTCAGAAAAGCATTCTGTCAGACTCAAACAGTGGAACTCATCATAATTCTTAGTGAGTGCAGTGATTTAGATCTGAGAGACAATCATAGCGGCCATGCCTGGGAATATTATGGAAGCCCAGGACTGGGATGATGACGCTCAGTGTGGGAGACTGGCTCAATCACTGGATGTGATTGAAGTACCACATGTGCTACTTCTCTCGATGCATTATCCTCTTCTTATTTTACCACTGTGGACGATTCTACTTGTATCATGACCCATAACCTGTCTCCCAATACCTACCTGCTGTATTTGTAACAAAATGTAAGAAATTAAATATGCTTCCTCTTCTAGGATATATGTACCCTAACTCACTATCAAGGTACCAACCCAAATCCAAAACACACTGGACATTAGGTAAAATGTAAATACCATTGTGAACCTAAGCTCATTTTAAACAGACAGGGAAAAATGGGAAAATTAACTGAAATTAAAAAAAAGGTGACCCTCTGTCCAACTTTACTTCTCATCTCGAAAAGACGAGCACCCGAGGACCACATGAATTCACTATAAGCACTATTAATTTCATTGACCTGTCCTGTTGCCAAGTAACCTAATTAATTATGTGTTGCTGCTATCAGATTTTACATGAGCCATTATTTTTTCATGAAGTGGTAAAACATATGATTTATTGTTCATGTTATGTTGTCAACAATATATGGTTTTACAAGATGCTCTAATCATTGTATGCTAATATTTATTACATTTTAGTGTCTCATTTTTGGGTTTGTGTTCAGGATAGGCAATAAGCAAGCCAGACAAGTGTTCTTGAGCTGTGTGACACATACCTCTTTGCATCATCAGTTTCTGAAAGCCATCTTTTGTACTGTACTGTACTTCCTTTCCTCCAAGGTTTGATTTTGTGTCTGGAGTGAGCGAGAGCAGCAGACAGGGGTTAGTGAGGAGTCACTGAGTCAATGCATGACCTTGTCTAACCGGCTGGGTATCAAACTCATGACAAGTCAAACTTTTTCTCAGCCCCCTAAGCCTATTTATACAGCCTCTTTGATGTCGGCACTTAAAAGCACCACTAACTCACCCTGGAGGAGCAGCCTGGCACACTGCGGATGCTCCAGCCTGCATGTTTGTGTGTGTGGCTGGGCACGCCTGGTTCTGTTTGTGTATGAGTTTGGGTGTGTGTGCAAGTGGGAGAGTTGGTGCTTTTGCTGTGTTTCTATTTCTGTGCCCACCATTGGGTTTATGACACTATTTTTTAGGCTTTTATACTTAAGGATTTTACACCACTTGTTCCTTTTATGTCCATCTGTCTCAGTGTTTTAAGGTGCACTCTTTATTTTAGTCTGATTCGCTCAACTCTTTCACAAGCCATTCAAATAATCTTTAATAACATGAGTTGTTCTAATGTAAGATTGAGTACTGTAACTGTGCCATTAACACACTGATCTGCTTACCTACATTGTTTTCCTACACTGGCTTGTATACCACATGCTTGAGATAGCCTTGGCAGCCAGCCATTTCAATTATCTCACGCCTTCGCTTTCTCCTGAGTAATCTTTTAATCTTACTGCGATCCACCTTAGTCTCAGCCTAGTCTTTGAAAATCACTTAGCATTTTTTCTGTGTAATGTCTATTGAGTGCATGCAACCTAAAGTGACAATGGGCAGAATCAGAACTCCAGAAATGTATTCATTTTCTTTTGCTGGGTGTGTGTGGGTGGCTAAAGCCTATCCCAGCAACTATGGGCCTCAGGTGGGGTACATTCAATTCATTTAGGGGCAATTTTAGTTTGACCATTTCAACAATACATGCATGTCTCTGGTCGGTGCAAGAAAGCCAGTGTACCAAGGACCCACAGTAACTTTCCAAGCACACTTTATAAACATTGTACAAGGGTGTATATAAAAGTAGAATAATAATAAACAGACAAGCAGTTAGATATATGGTGAACTTGGAAAGGCTCTTAAATTGCCTACTCTACCCTTAAAATGTCTTTAGGCAAGGCAAGGCAAAGCAAATTTATTTGTATAACACAATTCATACACAGAGTAATTCAAAGTGCTTTACAGGAAAAAGACAAGGTAAAAGTACATAGATAAGAATTACAATTAAAACAGTAAAATCAAATTTCAAAATTATAATTAAGAAACTATTTAAAGTTAAATTAAAAGAGAAGGGTGCAGATAAAACACTTTCAGTTGACATATGCACAGCTAAAAACTGTTTTAAGTCTGGACTTGAACATTGTCAGAGTAGAGGCCTGTCTAAAATCGTCAGGAAGACTGTTCGAAATTTTTGCTACATAAAACTGAAACGCTGCTTCACTGAGTTTAGTCCTGATTCTGGGCACCAGCAGAAGACTTGTCTCTGAGGTTCTCAGCATCCGAGAAGGTTCACATGGGACCAACAGGTCAGAGATGTACTTTGGTGCTAAGCCATGGAGAGACTTGTACACAAGCAGAGTTGTTTTAAAGTCTATTCTCTGAGCAACAGGAAGCCAGTGCAGAGACCTGAGGACAGTAACATGGTCGTACTTCCTGGTTTTAGTTAGGACCCGAGCAGCAGCCTACTGGAAGTGCTGCAGCTGTCTTACAGCTCGCAAGTCCAGCGAGCAGGCCGTTAGAATAGTCTAACCTGCTGGAGATAAACATATAAGTCTCTCTAGGTCTAGGTTTGGACAGTATACCTTTGATTCTGGCAATGTTTTTCAGATGGTAAAATGCTGATGATGTTATACAGTGGCAAGCAAAAGAATGTACCCCCCTTAGTATTTTGTCTTTACTGTTGCCATACAACTTTGAATTTAAATGGATCATTGAGAGCCTCATGTCAGTCACTTTACATCACATGACATTATGCAAAAAAAAAATAAAAATATTGGGAAGCAAATTAGAAATGACAGTAAAACAGAAAACTTGACTGTACAATAGTATGTACCCCCTCAAGTTAGTACTCTGTAGAACCACCTTCTGAAGGACTTTCAGCTCCAACTTTTCTAGGATAAGTGTTTATGAGCATGGTTCATAAAATCACTGGGATTTGTGCTCATTCTTCATGTAAAAACAGCTCAATCTCCTTCAGGTTGGATGCATTGTACAGCACAGTTTGAGTTGTTTTCTTCTAAAATTGTCCTGTGTTTAGCTCCATCCTTCATTCCTTCAGTTCTGAGCAGTCTCCCAGTCCCTACCAATGACAAATATCCCCACAGCAGGACACTGCCATCACCAGGTTTCACTTTAGAGAGGGGCCACAGTCAGGTGCTAGGTTTGTGCTACACATAGCATCTTTCATTGAAGGCTCATTTTAATTGTATCTGGACAGAGGACCTTCTTCCACGTGCCTTTTGGCAAACACAAAACATGTTTTGTTATAATTTTTTTTTCAAGCAATGTCGAGTCGAGTGTATGGTTCAGAGTGGTCCTGTGGACAGATACAACAGTCTCTGCTCTGGAGCTCTGCAGTTCTTTGAGGGTCACCTTTGGTCTTATTGTTGCCTCTCTGATGAATGCACTCCTTGCCCGGTTTGTAAGTTTTAGATGGTCCTCTTTATGCAGGTTTGGTGTGGTTCCTTATCTTTTACATGTTGTAATGATGAATTAAATTGTGTGACATAATGACAGTTGAATTGCAGTCAGGCCAACCTTATCTAAATATTTCTGTGACTTCTGAGGGTGAGTAAGTAACACTGGGTCTCATTTAGGGGCCTCTTTAAAAAGGGGGTGAATACTTTTGCACATTCAAGTTTTCAGTTTTTCTGTCATATTTCTAATTTGCTTCACAATATATATATATATATATATATATATATATATATATATATATATATATATATATATATATATATATATATATATATATATATTTTGCATTTTCATAGTTGTTGTCATGTGATGTGAAGTGACTGTCATAAAGCTCTCAATGATCCATCCAATTCCAGGTTGTAAGGCAACAATAAAGGAAAAATGCTAAGGCGGGATTGCATACTTTTGCTTGCCACTGTAGATTTAATATGACTGTTAAAGTTTAAGTCGGAGTCCATGATTACCACTAGATTTCTAACCTGACTTGTAGGTTTTAGTGAAAGAGCTTCAAGGTGACTACAGACACCTTCTCTTTGTTTCTTTGGGCCAAAGAAGATTGTTTCAGTATTGTCTCAGTTTAGCTGGAGAAAGTTGTTTCTCATCATATTATTACATTAATCTGTTAGATGTACTGACAGCGTGAATGCACAGGTCCATATTCACGTCCTCCATGTGTTACTGTGGTTTCTCTCTGGGTACTCTGGCTCCCTCCAAACACATGCATGTATAGTATAGGTGACGTGGCGAGTCTAAATTGGCCAGGCTGTGAATGACTGTGAAAGCGAATGGAGTGACTAACACTGTCTGTGTGCGCCGTCTAACGTATATTGTTTCTGGCATATCAGCTCCAGCCACTTCCAACCCCTAAAGGAAATAAATGCAAGAAGATGAATCAATACATTTCAGATGCTCGAGGTTCTTGGTGGTGAAAAGACTACATTTCAGAAGATTTCTTGTCTGGTTGAAAATCTTGGCATTTGCCTCTTGCCTTCTGCCAGGAACCATTTTAAACTCTTTGCATTGTGCCAAAGCCCAAAATAGCAGGCTGTGAAGTGCTCTTATGGATGGTACTTTCTGTTGCTCGTGTGACCTGGATGCTCGAGTGAACCAAAGCAAGGTTTTTCACCTCTCCCTTGAGTCCCACTGACATTTTATCGCCAACACATCCCTTCCTAGACTCTGTAGGATCCACTTGTCTGCAGACTTGAGAAAGACAGAGTAGGAAGTAAGAAATGTAAGGAAGGTTGCTAGTTTTGTCTGTGCCCCCTGCTGCTCAGTAATTGGTGAATCATCAGGATGCTGTGGCAGTGTTGGTGTTGTTTTGGTCCTGCACATTTTGAGATGGGTCTAGTTTTATTAAAGCTTCACTGGGCAGAAATCAAAAGAGAAAAATGCAATAGAAAATAGAAAATGCAACCATTCTCTCTGCTCATTGTAGTGTGTAGTATGCAAATAAGAAGCTAAAATTATGAGTATTATTCCACAGTCTTTTTCTGAAAATCAAAGAGAAACAACAATAATATAGACATATGTGTGTGTGCAGATTAAGAAAAGTACACCTAAAAAAGCTATTTATGTACTTCAAGTACATACAAGCATTTCAAGTGCTATTTAAAATCACTGCACTGGCTTTATTATTGGGTTTTCATGTATTTATCACCAGGGTCAGGATAAAACACTCATGTGTGAAGCCTGGAACACAATTTTATTAAAGGCAAAAAAACAGATTCCTATTTGTACTTGAACAAACATGTTTACATTCTGGGACACAATGGCAAGTAGTCTCAAGAGTACAACCAGGAGTTTCATAAAGAGCTTTTACAGAAAGAGCCAAGAAAAAACATCTCCAAAATGAAAGAGATGGCCATTGGCTTTATACAATTGACTAATTTAAACTGTGATCATGAAAATATTAGTATAGTGTGTACATATAGGAATGAATGGGTCAAGAAACAATCTCTTTGTGCATTATTATGGGTTCTTTCCAGGTATTCTAGCTTCTTCCCACCGTACATATATGTACCTATGAATTAGTCACTCATAAATTGCCCCTTATTAATTGAATGTGAGAGTGAATGTGACCGCGTACATCTAAACATGAACAGCTCAACTGTTCCAGAAATACAGATACTAGGAAAAGCCAAAGCCAGCTGTATTATTGTCTAAAGGCTAAGTTATTTAAATATAAAACAGCTGCCCATATTTTGTAAGCATCTTGAAAAACTGGTTCAACTATAGGTATTAGTTTAGAGGCTACTTAAAAGTAATGCAGCAGCATACACACAAACGCATACTATATTATACTGAGCAATACGGTCCACCCTCTTCATTCAGCTTCACAACACCAGAAAGCACACAAGAAATCTTCCTTCGTGATGATCCCAATTTCTAAATAAAATAAATTGAAAAGAGTTATCCTACACAAACCACCACCGTTTTTTAACAGATGCGCTTCTGTCCTCCTTGCATATACTGTATATGTAGCTAAATTTGTCCATGATCTTCGATGTGTATATTCACTTTGGCTAAGTTTAATTATTGCCATCCTGCTGTCTACCCAACTTTTCTTCAGTAAATAAAAGCTCTGTCCACTCAATTAATCTATATCCTGTTTTGAAGATTGAGTGACGTTGGCCGGTCGGGACAAAATAAAGATTCTGGTCCAAGCATAACTCCCACACAGTCTGTCTCTTTGTCTGACTCCCCAGTCTCTGCCTGGCTGCCTTCTGACCGACTATCTGCCTGATTGCGTTGACTCTTTCTCTCTCTGCTCATGCCCATCAGATCAGTGCTGCTCAGAGCCAGGGAACGAGGAGGTGTGAAGAGCTGCCCGCAGAGTGAGCAACCCCGGGAAACGCCTGACAAAAAGTGACTGGAACAGGAAACGGGAGCCTCTGATTGCACTGATGTAACAGGTGTGTGTATAATATATATATATATATATATATATATATATATATATATATATATATATATGTGTGTGTGTGTGTGTTACATGTCAGCCCTTCACCATGGGCTCCTACCTGTCTGATTCTCTTCCACTTGAGTAGATACTATCCTGGGCCCGTTATTGTGCGAGACAGGGACTGGGAACATCAAAATCAAAAGCTGTCACATTTGCATGCATGTATGCGGCACAATGCAAAGGCTGTCTCCCACATGGGCCTAATATAAAACACATTTACATTAGTGCAAATGCTATAGACAAATTTAGCGCTAAACATAAAATGCATTTTAATGCAACACTATGTAATTTCATAACCCACATCATAAAGCTAAAATAGCATAGTCCAGTTGCTTTCTTGAGAGTAATGCCATCGCATGAGAGATCATCAGATCATATGAGATCTCTTTCTATAGAATTATAATTACAACAATCCATTATCTCCTACCAGGCTAGTATGCCCAAACACAGGTGAGAAGGTGTGAGACAAATGTGAGAAGGTGTCACTTGGGAGCACCAGGTGAATATGGTACTGTTGGATAATAAGATAATAATAAGATAATACAGTAGTTTTGCGTAGTCCTTGTTTGGGGTAAGGTAGGCTATTTATCTTCTTGTGCTTATTCCTGTTAAGGTGACTGGAGCCTATCCCTGCAACTATGGGTCTTAGGTGGGGTACACTTTGGACTGTGGCCAGTTGCTGGACAGTTAGTCACAGGGTTAACACAGAGAGACATACAAAGACGAGGAAGAGGAAGATAAAGAACCCGGAGAGAACCCACTGTAACATGGCATTACAGGCATTTAAAATGGATGCCCAAATTAATCCTCAGTCTAATGCACAGTATTTCAAGTCCTCAGTCCACACTTGGGTTATAGAGAGGACACTGTAAGTTGAGATCAATAACATTTTATATAGCAGTGCGACAACAGGATTTTTCTTTCTGTCAGCTAGTATTTAAATACATAAGATCTTAAATATGTACATAAGATAATTATTTTGAAGTAGCAGTTCAAAGTGAGTTTCTAGTAAGATGTGTCTTCTTTAATCTTTTCGTGGGTGTACCTTTGTACATCCTGGAAAGTTATGCAGTGTTGCTTTATGTACGTTGGTGTCGAAGCCTTGATCACTGTCTTACTTGGAAACCTTGATGTGTACACACAAAAAAATCTTCACTTCACTTCACACTTTTTGACTTCATTCATACCAAACAGTAGTCTCAAGTGTCTATATGTCACACTAAGTTAACAAGGCGTTTATGCCAGTGCCACACAAAAAAACTTAAAGGGCAATGTCAACTCGAAATGAGGAATAAATGCTTAGCAATTTTAGGCAGTGGCATTAAGTCACTCTGCGGCGATTATGTGGAAATTAGAAAGCTAAAGCTGCCATTTTGTGCAAGTCAAATTACAGTATTATGAGCGTGTTGCAGAAGATGTCAGTCATCTGTGAATGCTCTGCTGACTCCAGCCCGAGCAAGACTTTAATGGGCTTTAGTATCAGTGTCCATGATTTGGCAACAGCAGTGTGTGTGAGGAGGTCTTCCAGAACAGAAACAGAAAAAACTCTGAAACCATTTATAATGAAGAAATGACCCTCTCTCACTCTCCTCATTCTAATGTCCTGAATGCAACATTGGGAAGCAGCAAAGCATGATGGAAATAGGAGAGAAGACTGGATAAATAGGATTGCGGAAACAATGGCAACAAGTGTGTAAGTGATTTATGGGATGGAGATAAATATTTGCTTGTTGCTGAATAGTGGCTTCTTCTCTTTAAGATCTACAGTATCTAAGTAATGATAAAATGCACAAAATCATTTTTTCTTTTCTTTTTTCAGCTTCATCTGCCTCCATCTGACCCTACGCTCTGCATCCTCTTCTCTCACACCAACTGACTTGTCCTCTCTTTTACTACATCTTTGCTTTGGTCTTCCCTAGGCCTCATGCCTGGATGCTGGTAACCGCTGATGTACTCATTCCTAATCCCATCCAATTTTCGTCACTCCCAAAGAGAACTTCTTCAGCTCTGCTTCTTGTCTTGTTTCCTTCAAACCATTGTCTCTAAACCGTATAACAATGCTGGTCTCACTACTACTGTCTCTAACCTCATTGTTCCACTTGTTTCCCAATCATGTATTCTGTCACCTTCACTACAAAGTAAATAGCCTCAAATCACAAAAGCAATGGGAGAAATGGCTTTCCTTACAGTATTTTTAAATGTAGAACAATTCTACCTAACTCACTGGCAACAAATGTGACACAGGAGGCGATTACTGCCAGCACTCCTTGCTGAAATGTAAAAATCTTGGCACAGCAGAAAGAAGTGGCTGGCTTTGAAAACAATAGTAATTTTTGCTGCAACACAGTTTAAACTGTGTCAAACCCTAACTTCCTACCGCAAGATGCTCCAATGAAAGTGCTGTTGGAGCATGTCACAATGAAATTCCCCCCCTCTTTTCTCTTTTCCACTGGGCCCATTAACCATGACTGCACAAAGTGAACAGCAGGGAGCTCCAGTGGCAGCGGGCCCCATTCCTATCGCCTGCCCATCGCTACCGCATGGCATCTGAGAGCAGCGAGCAGAAGGGGAGATTACTGTGTCTTCTTCACATCAAAGGAGGTTTGTCTAACTTGGGTCTAGCGTTGTTGCTGCGAGAGTGACTCCTTGGAGCAGCCTCGCCATTCTTATCTCCCCCCAACAGACTCCGCTTTTTCGCTGCAACACAACTGGCTCCTGCTAACACAGAGAGCGAGGCTATGCGCGGTCAAATGTACAAGCACACATGTTCCCTTGCATGGAAACAGACAAACAGTGGTATTAGTAGAATTGGTTCTGCTGGAGGAGCGTGTGCCGCCCCGTCTCCAGCCTCTGTCGAGAGCTCAACCTGCTTCGCTGAATTTTTTATGTGGATTAAATGATTATCCCTGGATTGGTGCTTGCAAACAGAAGACTATTACATCCTGGCAACTTTCTGTCAAAATAGTGGAATGTGAATAAGCCATAATAGTAAAATCTTCACATGTTGGCCAAAATATGTTGAAAATTTCAAACATTTTGTATTTTGAAATGGTAAAAATTATCAGAAATATTTTGATTGCTATCCATTCATGGGAGCATGAAGAGTGAGCAGTGGTATTTTGCAAGAGAAAGTATTTATATTATTGGAGTACCATTCTGACACTATAACAGAATGTTAAAAAAAAATTCAAAGAGGGCCTGAAATTCTGCCCAAAGGCCAACAGTATTTCCTGATGTCATTATATCTTTTTAAATGGCAATGCAAGTCCAAGAGGAAGCCTACATTTCTTCTATTTTAATAGTGACATTAGTACATTGGTATAAAAGAGCGTAAAATAAATCATGGGGGAGAAAGCAAAAAGAGACTTTTGGTAAACTGTCAGAGTTCAGACTTAGAACCACTGCACTGAGGTGAGCTTTAGTCGCTCTGAGTATGCACCACTGCATGGTCTATCAAGAGAGCTATACTGCTGTGCAATACAGCACCTCTTAACCGGTATGACACAATGTAGAACTCCCCACCCACCATTTGGGAACCACTGGTCTGTGGTCTTTGACTTAACTTTAGAGTCAAACTGCAATTAATTTCAGGTAACATCCAAATAGATACAGTATATTACTGAGACTAATATGAAGGTTAGTCTAGCTAGCAGTAGATAAGGTATACAGATAATGCTACTGGAATACTGCTTACTGCATGTGCCAGAAGCAATGCACTTTATCTTTAAATCTTGCTATGTGCTGTGACTGGCCCCTGGGGTGGACATTGAACATGTCTGTACTACTGGACTGTGACCTTTATGTTAAGTTTGTGCATGTTTGACAACCCTTTAATGATACCCAACAGAAAACATATATAGGTAGACACTGCATTTCACCAATATCACTTAAACTTGTCTGGAGAGGGTCCCCACAAAAGCATTAAATTGTAGCAGGTGTTAACGATACTACTTTGATTGTATGCGTGACTTGGTCAAGAATAGATTTATTTCAAAACACTAGGTCACAGTGGAGACTTTGGCTGTGCTACGTTGTAGTGAGTATCTACTTCAGTCACGGACTTTAATCGATCTTGTCATGAACAATGGAAACTGCTGTGACACTAAAAGTGTGAACCCCACCCTTAACATACAGCTGTTATTCTGCTGTTCTCTTGTATATCGAAAAGTGAGCAGTCTATTTTTGATGAAAACCTCTAAATTATTCATCTATTTTTAATGAGACACTGGTGTGGAACAGCTGTGCCACTAATTATCATACCAATAGCTAATGTTTTTAGGAAAGGGCATTGTCCCTTTGTCTATATGAGCTTGTTTCTGCAGCATCATAACAGAAAACACAAAGGTATGAGATACATTACAATATTCTAGGAAAGTAAGTGAAATCTCAATGTAATTATAACAAATCATTAACCCAGTTCGTGGTGCTTGGTGGACCCAAAGACACCTGACCTGACTTCAGTAGAGCAGCTCAGAGCCACATTGACCCCTAGTGGTGGGACCTCTATGTTACAGCCACAAAGTCAATGCATTTAGTTGGAAGGCAATGTCCTGGAAACCTCTTTTAGTGTTGTAAATGATATAGCACAACACTTTTTGATTTGAGTATAACATTGTGACCTCAAGCATCTTATAAATATGTATGATTCAATCTATTTGTGAATGAGTGTTCACCAGGTCAGTTCACTCTCACTGCAAATTTCATTCACAAATATTGCAGCCAGCGCTCTGCCATCAAATAAACTTTGTCCTTGGCTTCATTTCAACATTGGCCCCTGTTTTGATTCCAAAAGTCATTGACATGCCTGAGCGCAAACACCAGAGAACAAACTTGACTTTTAAACCAGCTCCACTCTTCTCTGCGGCCTGAACCTCTGCCACCATGGACAGATATATGAGCATTTTATTACTGCTATTATGCCATACTCTACTTGTATATGGAGAAGCTTTGGATTTGATGCCTATTGAACTTGCCCCCATCCCGTGTAATGACAAGGCAGTGGAGAAGCTGTCCCGTCTGGCTGTCACTTACATCAACGAAGACAGAGGTGACGGCTACAAGTTTGCCCTGAACCGAATTGCGAATGTCCATCTACATGCTCAGGTCAGTGCATAGACACGCTGAAAGGAAGGAAACATTGTGTCAGCGGGTGATTTATTTGTGATTAACAAGAGAAGTGGACCGAAAAGCTTATTTTCTCATCTGTGGCTGCAGAAATATCAAAACAACCCTGATAGGAAAGGCACACAGTGGCGGGATTGACCAGCTGTGACCAATCTTTATGTCAGTGGGAACCTGTTTAGTGTTTCCTACAAATTTCTGTCTGTATGAGGGTCAATGTAATAATTCGATTGGCAAGATTTGCTGATTTTTTAAATTCAAAAATACATGTGCGTTTCTTATTATAATATTGGTGTCAAAATGTTTAATTTCAGGTAAAACTGCATTACGTTTTTTAAAGAGGAGAACCAGACAGTATGATTTTGCTTATGGAAGGCACAGTGGCAGAGCGGTTCAGACGTTGTGAGATCAAACCTCAAGCCGGCCTTCACACAAAACTCCGGCTTCCATCCACCGTTCAAAGACATGCATGCGTGAAATGGAGCCTCTAAATTACCCCTAGTAAATGGTTGCCTCAATGTCAGTCCTGTGACTAACTGGCCACTATCCTGGGTGTACCTCGCCTAAGGCCCATAGATGCTGGGATATAGGCTCCAGTCACCTGCAATTGTGTACACAGAAGCTTCTACTCAAAAACATCTAACACTGCCACAATTTGGTTACAGCTTAAAATGAAACAGTGTTGACCCTTGATTGCTAAACAAACCACTGGACAACATGAAAGTTATGAAAAATAGCAGCAATTATGCATGTGCTACCCCGTGAATAAAAAACACAATATACTGTGCAAAGGTCTAAGTGAGGTGTGAAAATTGCTGTTAACTAAGAGTGCTTTAATAAATACTGAATTTTATTGTTTATTTTTCTTATGTATGTTTCAGGAAAGGTCAGTAATGGGCCAAGAAAACAATGACAACAATTATCTTTAGGTGTGAATTCAGAACACTGTCGAGATCCAGAGTGTTTTAAGGGATTCTGTACAATTTTTACAAGCAGACCCAATATACTAACTTCACTCATTAAAACAATAAATGATTAGTTTAAGTAGATTTTTTATTATTGTGAGATATTAGAGTTTTGTGGCTCAGTGAAAAGAGCAGTTAGCTTGCAGTTTGAGTACAGGTCTGGGCACTATATCTTTACCACTGCGAGATAAGACCAGTGCCTTGGCAGAGGTCTACACTCTCCAACTGTTTCTAGTTTTGATATTTCTTTTTTCTTATGCAATTTTGTATATTTTTGTAAATTAATACACCTTTCTTTGTTCATGCCATTCTTAAAAACCTGTCAGACTTTTGCACAGTACTGTATATTTGATCTTAATTAACAATAGCATGTAAGCTCAGGTTCATTAATGTATGCTATGTTGTGAGTCATCAGTTTTCCAAGAAAGGGCTACTGTTAATAAAGTGCAGGTTATCTGAGTGCAGTACAGCTGAGACAAACCTTGCACAACAGGCATTATGAACTCTATGGCTGTAGCCGCAGAAGGCCGTCACAATGATACCGCAGGACAGATCAGGATTTAAAGACGTCCCGTTAGGCTTCACAATGTGGAAATGTGGCAGTAACACCTGCTCAAAGTGCTAGCGGCCAAATCGATATCAGTACACGAAATTACCTGTCTGCCAAATTGTTCCTTAAAGGGTGCAACTGAGCAAATAAACAGACGGACTGTTCTGAAGGCTTTTACAAAACTATTTATCCTTGTCTGTGTAAAATTATGTGGAAATTTTGACGACAGTAATGTTACCATCACCTCCTCCACTCTATTCTCTCATTCACTTGGCATCCGGATGTATATGAATGTGTTTGTGTGATTTTGTATTGCGTACACCAGGGCCCAGCAGGAAATGTCTATTACCTGGACTTGGACGTCCTCGAGACCAAGTGTCACACAAGCAGCCCGAAACCATGGAAACGCTGTGACGTCAGGCCATTCATGGAAACGGTACATCAATTGTCCTCTAAGTAAATATATAGATTAATCACCTTATAATATGCATAGTACTTTAACAATACAAATGATCACTACATACCCATTTTGGAGTATTTTTAAGTACAACTCATCTATATCATCTATTATTTAATTTCGTTGTTCAGCAAATCTCTGGAAACTGCAACACTACTATTCTCCACACTCAAGAGGGATACTCCTACCTGTACAGCTATGACTGCACTCTTGTTCCAGGTAAAATAAACTTTCCTTGCATGTATATCATTTCTACACCAGCTATAGGCCTAGTAAATTACCTAGAAAGGAAATGGTTTTACATCTATTGTCTTTCCTTGGATGAAAAAGGTGCTAAACCAAAATGAATTCTAGCAGCTAAGTGTCTCTTGGCAGAAACTGCATTACACTTGGTATCATCTAAAAGCATCAAGAACACAAATAGCATGCCCCACCTGCACACTTGCAACACAACCAAAAGATCTCCTCCACACATTGTGACTCCCACACTGTCCATAAAATAGTCTTCATTAATAGCTTCAACAATCAACAAGACACTGCTCCACTTAAGTTCCATTCAGCCACTGCTTTTTCATTAGTGTCTATATCCTAACTATTAATGTGTATATTTTCCATCTCAGATCCACCAGAAAAGCTGCAGCAGACCTGTCCCACTTGTCCCCTCCTGCTTCCGGTAGACAGCCCAGAGGCTATCACGGCTGCTCATGTCACTCTGGAGTCCTACAAGAGGAAGTCCCTGCTGGGGGCCGGACTGGGGGTGAAAAAGATCCTGAGAGCAGCAGAGCAGGTATAATGAGATTCCAATTTTTGTTGCAGATTTGAATGGGTGGGAAAAGAGGGAAAGGAAGAGTATTCAAATGTATTTGAAAAAAAAAAGGCTGAAGCTATACATGCAAACAACAAGAATGGTGGCAGTAAGAAATTATTTAGTTTTATATTGATACTAAAATGTGTTTTGATTAACCAAGACCTGTTTTAGCTCATTTTGAAGACCAGTCTTGTCCTGAGTACTACAATAATACTCCAAGGTCAGACAAGATAAATGGTTTGCTTTTTAAATTAGGTTCCATATTCTGTACAGTGTTGTACTCTAGACATATAGACAGAGCAAGCCAAGCAACTTGATATAACTCAAGAAATCTAAATCCTTTAATTTCAACCCTGCAGTGTCTACATATGTACAGTATTTGCACAATTTTCGCTCATTACTTTCTGAAAGTTTTTATTCTTTTTTATATTTTAGACTAGACCAGTGAAAACCAGCTTTGTGGAGTATACTGTCCAACAGTGTCCGGAGGGAACCACACACACAGGCACCTGCCAGAGACGGACTCTTGCTTCAGACACAGAGGTAAACAAAAACAAGAAGCAGTCAAAAACAATACTCACCTAGCATCAAATATAAGTCTGGATTTTTTGTGGATTGTGAAAATGTTAACATATCAACCATTTTACTTTTTTCCAGTCAATGAAAGCAAAGCACCAACTGCAATAGTTTAGAAAAACTTGTTACTTCTACAAAACGATGACACTGCTTATTGATCAACATCAGCGTGTAGCTTCTTCGCACTGAGACAGTTAAACATAATAACTTGACTGCTGCAGTGATATGAAATTGCCCTTTAAAGATGGTGTTGTTTGCAACGACTGGGTGCACAAAGTGGATTCACAAATATTCTACTTGTCCTTGCAGACAACAGGCTTCTGTGCAGGGTCAGTGCATGGAGATGTCAGTGTCCATCCTGAGGTGCAAGTGTCCTGTGAGATGTTTAAAGTGCAGGTATGTTACAATACTACTATGCTTCATACAAAGTACATACCAGTGCTAAATTATAGGTTTAGGAAATTAGGATGTGCACAGTCAACAAAAATAAAAAAGTAACAAAATATAGGCCACCATACTGTACCATGATTCTACCATTCTTTTTTCTATATTAAGCAAAAATGATTGCAGTTAATTATCATTTATTATTAATGTAAGAACACAAATATCCAAAGCAACAGGAAATGTGTTTCAAGTGAGGCACAAAAAACATCACAAGAGCTCACTTGTAATAACATGCTTTCTTACTGATTTGACGAACATTTTTATGTTTTGTTTTTCCATATTTTACAAGAGCTGACCTTTAAAATGATAATTTCGCTTTTGAATAAATGTCATTGGCCATATAATTATTCCATCACACTCATGTGTCATGCCAGCATTGTCGACTGTGTATTGCTATTATGTATGCCTAAGGTATGTGTCACTTTCTAAATTGCATGCTTGTGTTTTTGAATCACACACATGACTGTAATTATGTTGTCTCTTCTCTCTCTATGAATCCATGGTGTAATGTCACATGATGAAAGATTTTTTTTTACTGAAAGCTGATTGGCTGATGTGTAATCATAGGCAGAGGACTGGACTGTTAGAAGCAGTGTTGCACAAATAAATTTAGTTAGCTCAGCATGTGAAGCTATAAAAGCAAGCCAAAAGTGAATAGTGATTAAGAAGGGGTACGTGTTACATGTACAACACAGCAGCTTATGTTCAAGACCACTTTAGTCTTGCTAAACTAAGAGCATTAAAGTTACATGTAGCGGCTTAGTTAAAAACCCAACACTTAGAGGAGTCCTTCTTCAATATAACTAGGCTTATACTTTTGAAAGAAGCTTTGAAAAATATGCCTTTGAAACTAGTGGAAAGAGAGCTGTCAATCATTTCACAAGGGGTTGATTCATTTCTTAGTCCTGCTTCAAAAAGGAGTATTCTACAGATGGACATTAAAAAAAGGTAAAGAGCACCAGCAGTAATATGCACTTACACCCTTTTGGCACTGACTAAATCCTGTGTTTACAGATACAGCAGCTGTTTAGTGTTCAATACCTTGACATTTATCAGCAACTGTTATTTGATATTCCTGCAGTAAATAAGCTTTCATCTCATGTATATCTCTCAATTTAGCCCAAAATGTAACTTGTGCCTTTTAGATTCTCACCCTCCAGCGGGTTTCACAGTCTACTGCTACTGTCTATGTTGCTAATCAGTTTGTTGTGATGTTCACTTTCAGACTGCTGACATCTTTAGACCGGTGCAGCCACAGGGTCATGACCTCCTTCCAGAGTTGGCTGTAATCCCTACTGACATTCCTTTTATCACTGACCCAGACCCGCCCCTCGTTGAGCCTACACCACCCCCTGTTGTTGAGCCACTGCCTGTTGACCCAGCTACCCCTGCCCCTCCAGTACCCCCTGCCCCTCCAGCCCCCCCTGCCCCTCCTGTCCCACCTGTTGTCTTGCCATCTGACCCCCTCACCTCATCGTCCAGTGAATCTTCAGAAATCCTGATCCGGCTATCACAGCAGCCTCCCCCTGCAGCGCCCCCTGCAGGCCCGGTGTACATGGATTCATCCTCAGAGGAGATAGGTGCACCGCTGGCTCTTCGTCCGCCCCATAACTTCCGCTACCAAAAGCGGGACGATCGCAGGAGACGCCAGGCCCTGCCGGTGACTTCGCCCACACACAACCCAGTCTTCCTCACTGACTTTCCCAACGGGGCCTCTCCTTTCCGTTCCTGTCCCGGACCTTCACGATACACCACAGTTTAGAGAAATAAATGGATGTCCATTTAATAGTTAGAGATGTGTGAAAAACTGCCTTTACTAAAGTCTAATCAGTGGAAGGTGATTTATTTTAAAATACTTCCCTGCTGCTGGTGTAATAATAGGGCTTCTGAAGTGGCTTGTAGTCCATTTGTCTGAACAATGTAAATCAGTCCTGTTGAAGTAATTTGTGCACTACTTGAACAAGGCCTTGAGCTAACTAGGTGCTTACATTACACAATAAAACTTCAATTTGCCTTTATTGTCAAGCTTATTCTTTATCACATTAGCTTAGACTTAGCAATTACACGAGAAGTATATGTAAAAAGAAAAATACTTTTAGAAGAAAGACAAAGCATGGCACTGTATAGGAATGTGTCAGTCTTTGGTCAACATTCAAAGAAAATAAATAAGTGTAAATTCATAAGTGTCATTTCTTTGGTAATGCCTACGTCCTAGATACTACTGCTTATTTTAGAAGTTAGCACTACTACCTTTGATGCAGGAGGATCTTATCCTTGGACTAGCCAACTTGATCTCTCTGAGTGTAGTCACTGTAGTTCCTCTTCTTGTTACTGTGGGTTATTTCCAGATACTTTAACTTCCTCTACAAAGACAAGTATGTGTCAAGTCTATTGGTGAATCCAAAATTACTCTATGTGAAGGTAGAGTGGACTAGGGCTGAACGACTTAGGAAAAATATCTAATTGCAATTTTTCTGACAGATATGTCAGAGATATATGAGATTTGCAATATATGTTGTTAAATTAACAGTTTACATTTTAAGCATGGGATGAAGCATTGACTTGACAGAAGACTAAATATTAAAGGCTAAACAAATACATGGAATCATGTGCCTTTCAGATCACGTTTGTAGAGGTCTAAACTACAGCTGTCGCACAATTTATATAGTTAAGGACCATGTGGAGATGGAAAAATTTGTTTTCTGTAAAGGACATTATATATGACCTAAATCACTGCAGTCTTTGTGATTTGATAATTGTGACAATTTAAATTGCGATTTTGATTTTGATTAATTGTGCAGCCCTAGAGTAGTCTTTATTGTTTTCTGCATTTGAATCATCCTTCAATGCTGCTGGGGCAACCTGTCTGGAGCAGTGTGCGACCGCAGTGCAGCACCCAGGAACCATTCTCCAGAACCTGTGCAGGGAACCTGGTCCAGAGCACCTAGCTGGAGGATAAGCCTATTGTGCATGTTTTAGATTTATGGGAAATCCATCCAGACACGGGGAGAACATGCAGAAAGGCCCCACACAGTCTGGGAATTGAACCCGGGACATTCTTGCTATGAGGTGACACTGCTAACCACTGTGTAGTGTAGTTGTTTGTCCGTCTGGCCATTGTCCAGGGTGTACCATGCCTAAGGCCTATAGTTATTGGGGTAGGCTGTAGCCACTAAATTTGTTAAAATAGATTTGAAAATTACATTTCTAATATTATGCTACCAATATTTTACTTATCAGAGATTTGACTAGGGTGACCACCTGTCTCACTTTTGATTGCACTGCACAGCCATTTAGGCATTTGTCCCACTGTCCCACTTATTAAGATAATGTCCCTCTTTTTCTTTGGTACTCAGTGGATTTTATAAAACTGAGATTCAAGTTAAGAACAACAATGTCAGGTCAGTGTTCCTTGTGTAAAATGTAATATAAGTATTTATGGCTGGGTTGGAGTATATGGTTGGTGTGTTGCTGCCCATGTTTCAGGGTAGGGCTCTCCATGGAGCTGTGAGCTGGTGTTGGCCTTATTTTGAGAATATACAGACTGAGAGGTTAGATTTTTTATTCCAATTAATAAAGTTTCAGTAAAAACATTACTTTGCAAAATGTGTGTTTTTGGGATAGAAACAGCACATCAAATGTTTTATAGGCCCTTAACTAAAGCAACTTGTATCTCAGTAAGTTGGTGGGTTCAATTTGTATATCAAAAGTTGTCCCACGTTGTCACACTTTTTGTACTTTTTGAGGTGGTCACCCTAGATTTGACTGCAGGACTTAACAGTGGTTTAAACTGTTGTTTTTAATATTTGAAAACTGAATGCCATGTTTGTATCAGCAAAAGGGACGTTTAAATTGTATGTTTTAAGTATTAAAATGCCACACATGGTTGTGTATTGAACTGTTACTTACATAATACGTCCAGTAGGGGGCGAACAAGGTTGACTAATGCCGTTTATGGCGTTACTTTCCACTAGACATATATTTAACATATGGTTCACAGAGAACTCGCAGATTTTCCTAAAGACAGTTCATTTATGACAACTGTTTTTTCGTTCACTTAATTGTCTTTTGTAGCCCTCTATAAAACCCAATTTTGTGTCGTGACATTACCATTTTCGATAAGATTTGAAGGCACCCACCGTGGAGTCCTAATTAGAGGCAGATTTTCGGAGCGAGGCGAGGAGTGGCTTCTCCAACTTCTGCTTCCCGAGCCAACATTCATCTTCCTCCCAGATGGACGAGAGAGCAGCGAGCGTTAAGCAACAGCTGGAAAAGATAGCAACAAAGAGGGGTGTGGAAGATTTCTGAGCACTTTAGTTTCTTTTAAAAACCCGAGGACATGTTCGATGGGACTGACCGAACTCCCGTTTATTTGAGGTAAGCTAAATAATTAGCTAAAAGTTGAGTTTGTCAGATTTGTTTACCTAAAATTTTACGTAGAGTTGGCGTTACCTTTACGTTAAAACATAGCGGTAGCCTGTTTAATTACGTTGCTTTTCCTACTATTTGCTACTGTGATAAACTGTACAGATTTACATTTCATGTGGTATTAATAAAGAGCTCATTTTCCCATCATCTGGCTTCCAGTCGGGCAGGAAGCATGTGATGGCATGCCCTTGCAAACTCTTGACTCATTTGCAAATTTCTTGTGTACCGTAATTTCCAAACTTCATTGTCGTCACGAAGTCATAAAAATATTTCAACAGTGTTCGCATTTTGAGTTAAATTACAACTACAGTTGTGTTTTCTCTTCATATATTTTGCATGAAAATACTTTAAATCCTATATAAAAGCAGGCAAACCTCTCTAATCTAAGATACATTATTTGGCCTACTTAATAAAATGAAAGCTCTATATTTTCTGTATTGACGACGTTAAGTTTTCTTATTAAACTAAAATTATTGTGAACTGTATTAAGCCAAAGTAAGAAAAATGTGCTTCAGGCAAGTTTTAAAGGGGTCACTGCTGGGTTTTGACTGTCACAAGAAAAAGCTGGCAAAAGTTCCATTAGTTTGCCCCTCCCATGTTTTGCAGTTAAATCAGTGTCTTTATGCGAACCATAAATCAACCAATTCATTTGGTAACTTACAGAATATGGACAGTATTTAATGGCTCATGATATAATCATTAATAATTACAGAGCTGCTAATTGCTATGTAGTCTTATAGTTTTTCCACATGAATATCTCTTTAAATGTCATCCCCCAAAGTCTCCAGTCTCTAATGGTGGTTTCTGACAAGCTCTCTTTAAAAATACAGCTTCTTTGGAGAGCATCATTTAATTGGACAGAAAGGGATAGGCTGGGCGTTTTCATACTGGGGTAGTTCTAGTTCAGACAGCGTGTCGACCGTTATATGATGACCAGATGTTGTCATTTTTACTCAAAGCAAAGCACTGTTTTGGTAGAGTAGGGTAGGGCTTTTAATTATGATTTTGACACAAGCACATTTTGTGTTATTAAAGTAAGTACTGCTTTGGTTAGGCTGTGAAAAGATATTGTAAAACTTTTAGAAAATTCGCAAATTATCTTTAGAAGATCACAATTGGATTTATTGTGGCTATTGGTTGGATGGTAAAATAAGCTAAGAAGCTGTGGTGGAAAGTTACTAGATACTGTTACTCTAGTAATTAGTAATTTTTTTAGGTTGCTCATTATGCCTTCACATGGTTACACATGGTGTGATGCAACCCATCCAGATCACGCAAACATAGTTGAATGGCCTTTAGTCAGTCAGTCACTCAGAGAGTGAGGTCACCGGAAAATACTTCTCATCCTTGGTCAGAGTCATTCAAGTAAACTTTACAAGCCTGTGAGTCCACAGCAGCTCAGTGCAGTGGTATGAGATGAAGGAATCAAAACAAAAGTAGGCACATGGCTGCCACAACTAAAGGTGTGGAGAGTGGGATCTGGTATTCTTATCTGTTGAAGATTAAGTTTCTGTTCTATTGATATTTTCATGGGAATTTACTGTCTCATTTCCCAAGTCATTCTTTTAAACGTGAAAGCGCTGGTGCTCATTGCCTTTTTTATTAGATTATTGTGACAGCTATACAACACATTTCCGAAAGAGTTGTGACAATGTGTAAATTAATAAATTAAAAACAAATTCCAATGATTTTCAAATCTCATATAACCATATTTTACTCACAATACTCACATTTTACTCACAGTACACAATGCTAATTTTGAATTTCATTGCACCAACACATCTCAGAAAAAAGGGACAGTGGCAACAAAAGGCTGGAAAGCAGGTGATACGAATAAAACACAGCTGAATAAGCATGGAGCTATTCATAAATGGTCTCACATAGCGCTTTTCTACCTCTATGGGTACACAAAGCGCTTTACAACAATTTGGCATTTTGAAAAGATAGTGTCTATAAGTATTGGCCCTCAAGTAAATAGCATTAAAAACAGACATGATTCGGTACTAGAAATTACTACCGTAAAATAAGGCGCATCAGATTATAAGGCGCACCTTCAATGAATGGCCTATTTTAAAACTATTTTCATATATTGAGTGCACTGCATTATAAGGTGCATCCACTAGATGGCGCTGCGCTAAAGGGAATGTCAATAAAACAGTCAGATAAGTAAGTCAGTCAAACTTTATTAATAGAATACAAACCAGCGTTCTTACAACTCCCTCGTTGAAAACAATGTATTTCCAACTCCATTTGTCACAGTTCAACGTAGGGCTGTCGACCGCATTATCGTCATACCGCATTTTAGTAATCCAACCGCATTGGGGCACAAGCGACCGCGGTAACCACAGTTGATCATTTTAATGATGCACTAATGGGATGCACAGTTTAATTTTACTGTAAACCATTTGAAGCATTTAATGTTTACGCACGTATATGCGCTCTGAGACGCTGGGAGTGGAGAACGGAGGGTTAATGGTGAGAAAGGAAATACTTCTGCAGGATCTGTGTTGCTTCATTGAAGCTAAAGGCTGATTTATACTTCCGCGTCTTCCTGACGCCAAACTACCGCAGTTGGCTCGATGGCGTTGAAAACCCTTGTTGTTTCATGCAGTGCCATTTCATCGCGAGACCAAGCAACCAATCACAGCGCTTGCGGTCCGCGGCGCCTCGACACATAGTTACATTTTTGGCCCGGTGCACGTCAGAGCTTGCGGCGTAGGTTTTGAGAGGGTTCGCGGAGCTTCGCCGTCGATTTGACATGGAAATATAAATCAACGTTTAAGCGCTTCCCAAGCAGATACTGGGCTCACGCATTACTCAGAGGAGGAGCCCTAGACTGGACTGACGATCCACTCACCTGGTGACGCGATAACTACGTGAGGTTTTTCTCTGCCCTCTCACCTGCCGCAGGTGCGTGTGTGACACAGTCGCTCTGTAGAGTCTGTGCTGCGGGGAGCACTGCTAGCCTCCTTAGCTCATCTCTCAAATCACAAAAGGTGAACATGTGGGTTTTTCTAAAGCTACCACGTTACACGCGCTGCAAGGGCAATCACTTGTGCCTGACTCGTTTTTGTTAAAGCAGAGGCTTAACTATATAATTGGCTTATAATCAAAATTTGTTTGGACATGTCATTTTTTCAGGTGTTATTATTAGCTTATGCTATACCGCATATACCACACACCGTGGTGTTGAGACGCATATAATTACCGCAGGGGAAATTCTCTCACCGCGACAGCCCTAGTTCAAAGCTACGTGAACAGCGTTCGAGCGCTCAGTTTTCTGTCCCCTCAATGTCACAACTCTTCTACTAGATGGAGGCCGCGCCTCCTTGTTCTTTTGCGGCAGGATCCATAAACACGCCTATGGCACACATGAACAGCTGGGACTGGAATTCCCCTTTACCGTTTTTACCGCTGTCACTTCGGCGACGCCCCCTAAATACGGTAGCCATAATTAACCAACACTGATCCATATATATGGTGCATCGGATTATAAGGCGCACTGTCAGTTTTTGAGAAAATTAAAGGCTTTTAGGTGCGCCTTATAGTGCGTAAAATACGGTACATTGATCAGGAACATGTCCAAATGTCTGTTACAGTTGTATGATGCAAAGAGAAAAAAAAACATAACAAAACAATATTAACATGATTATTCAGAAACACAACTACTCTGGGCCAGGTGGTTTTGTATTTTTCAAATTTTGATTAATCTGACAATAGAACTGTTTTCCATTTTGCCTCAGTCTATTTTAAATGAGCTTTGGCCCAGAGAAGACAGCAGTTTTTTGGTTCATATATTGTTTCTTTCTGCATGACATACATTTGCAGACAGTGTGTCAACTTTTTAGGAATTTAAAGTGTGTAATGGGCAAGATGTTGAAGTTTTTTTCTCTTTTAACAAGTGATACTACCTTGAACCATCAACCACAGCACAATCTGTATTTAGTTCAAGTACATACTCATATCTGTCTCCTTGCTTGATCTTGTTAATGCATTAGACGCCTCTTCTGTGAACACATGATAGTGAGGATCCATGTTTACACTGCAGCACTTCTCCAGTTTCACAGACAAGAGGTGGGACACTGATAGCATGGCAGCTGAATTGCTCTATTGTTAAGCAGAATCCAGGCATAGCTGTGCTCAGTGTTTCTCGATAACGTTCAGAGATGTTGTTGGGCAGATCCCTTGTCATTGGAAAATGGTGGGTTTTCCTCTGGTATGGCAGGTGACAGACCTCCTCTATGGTCTTCCTTTGGCTGTGGACTGTGGGGCTCCCTGTCATGTTTGGAATAGTCCTGCTGCACTGTGCATTGGACAGGGAGCTGTTACTGCGAATACGCCGCAGGTAGGCTCAAACTGTTAATATAGACATGTTTCATGCATTTACACAATAACAATCTGCTGCGTATGTTGTAGAGCTGCGCGATATGAGAAACACGAGATAACAATGTTGAATAGGGGCGTAACGATACATTTTTGTAACAATACGATACGTATCGATTAGAATTGTTTCAGTATGATTCAAGAACAATATTGGCTAATTTGGAACAATATGATTTGATACGATTCAGCACCTTCATATCAATAAAACCTTTTGCCAAAAATCATAAAAGTTTACTCTCAAATGTAGCATTGTGGCTGGCATTGTTTATGTCCAGTAGACAGAGAGTGAAGAAGAGTTGAATATAACATTTTATTTCATTAAAAACAAAAAAATTACACTTTTAACATGCAAATTTCTAATATTAATATTTCCAATATTATCAATTGATGTATATCCATATACTTCCCAGAAAACAATACGATTTGATACAAGGTAATGTGTATTGATATAGTTGTATTGTAGGGGGAAAAAAAGATGCATTGATATAGTTACTATATCATTATACCCTGATGTTGAATAGTTGGATACAAATATAACTGCCTGTATTTGTAATTTGTAATGTACTTTTTGACTTAGTAAGTTCATTTTAAGCCATAATATTGAATTTACTAGTAAAAACTGAATGAGAATCAAAACTTAAAAAAGGCAAAACCAGGGCTAAATTGAAGGAGTAAGACTAAATCAGATCTTTTTTAATATTCCTATTGGGTCTGAATAAAATTTTATTAAAGGCAGTGATGGGAGAATAATTCTGACTGTAATGACTGTCAGATGGAGATTCTGGGTATATGGAATATTGTGCAGCACTAGAATGTTGTTTTTTTTTTAGGTTCAGATTATTTTAGGACAATCTGATGCCTAGTTGCTTCATCAACTTTAAGAGCAACAGTTGCTGAACCATTGGAGAATGTGTAACCAATTTCTTCCACTCCTCTTAATGGTGCATTTGCAGTTGTATTGTAAATTTCTCTTCATTATACAGTATGTGAACAGGTAGCATATCTGGTAATTGATCTACTTGACACTAGGCTCTAGCTCTTTGTCGCAGCAATGTGAAACCTTATTGGTCCGCAGTTAATTGATGCGGTGCAGGAGGTCTATAGCAGCCCCATGTAAATATTTCAGATCACAACTAAAACACGGTTGAGGATAAGAGTCTGATTGCAGGTTTCTGGATACTGTTATTATGTGGCACAGATTGCTTCACTTTATTGTAATGTGAGGCATTACATACAAGCCTTGTCAAGTCAGTGAAAGTTCTCTCTGCACACAGTGGCAGTCAACAGTGAAGTCTTCTGTTTATTATCAGGAAGGGCTATAGTAAAGGCTCAATTGTTGTTTTAGACAGGAAGTTAGACAACAGTTGTGTGTGAAGAATGTGACATAACAAAGACTAGGAAGTGTTAGATATTCCAGAGAAGCAATTAGAGAATGTTATTTACTACTAGCACTATATAATGCTCTCTTATGCTGAAAAGCAGATGCAGTGCTTTGAATAGTTCAACTCATACAGTACTGAGTGGGATTTGGTCAGCTGAGGCTGCAGCTCTAAAGTCACATGACATGTGTGCCACTGTCTTATTCCCCTAGAGGGCAGTTCGGACCAGTCCAGAGTTAATTTCAGACAAGTAGATTTACCTGGATCGGCTACTAACTAATTTAGTAATTACAAATTGGGAAAGATTGAATCCAAGTTTTTATTACATTACAATGGTGTGTAGTTTGTGAGCACTAATTTGAAAAGCAATGAATAAATCATTTACTGAAAACATGCACATATAACCATAAACATAAATCTTTTTTCAGGGTTCAATACAAGGCCTCCTAGACAGCCATGTAACCTGCTGCCAAATGATTATTTCATGGAGTGTTAAGCAAATGGCTTTAGAGTTCACCGGAGCCACTTAAAGTGGCTATAATTACCACTGAGGCTGGACTAATTGGAAGTGACACACCATCAGGTGGCTTAGAGACAGGTTACCAGTGGCTAAGGGACAGAAATGCTAAACAAGACAGTTGAACGCTCTGCTGTTGTTGTCTTTTACTATTTCTGCTTGGTAACAACCTGGATTAAACCTTCATTCACCTGAACAAAGGTCTCTAGTCCTGGAGACTGGCTGCTTAGGACACGGTCAGAGGACAGAGTCGATTTAATCTTTTGTTTTGCTGTTAGCACCCGCAAGTGAAAGCATATTGGGGCCAAAAGAAAGCTGCGTTTTCTTCTGTCAGATTTGGACTGCTCGTCTTGGTACGTTATGCGTACGTACAAGAAGGAACGGAGGGTTACGTTTGCTACTCTAAAGGAGCTCTGTTTACTTCAGAGAATAATCAAGAAGCTTAAAATGTCTATTTATCTGTCGAACTGCCTCAAGTGCATCAGAATGAGAAGAGGCAACAGGTACGTTATCATGGCCACTCGAATGCACAAGCTCATAGATTAGTTTATAAGGTTAAGAGCATGTATCCACATTTACTTCAGCTAAATCTGGTCCTCAGTAACACACTGTCATAGAGCCACTATGTAACTTGGTGGGGCAGAACCTATTGCCAATTCCTTACTTATTAGTTGTGTTTAAGGGCAGTAGACAGACAGAGAGGAAGTGTTGTCTGCGTGAGAGGCCTGAAATGAGGCAAGACGTTTTTTAAGGGGCACTCCAGGGTTAGCGCATGTGGCTGGTTTTAGTTTTAGTTTTCTTACATTACATGTAATGAAATGATTACTGTCTGGTTTTGAATTCATTTTTAGCAACAGGCCCTATTGGTTTAGATTTTGTATCCACTTTCTATTGTATGTACATCCTTATTTTTGTAATTTAAAGAAATATAAATAATACAGCCTTCTACATCTATTGTGGGAGTACCTTGGTGCAGATATGGACTTCAATGAATGTTTCATGTTTATTTTTTTTTTTTACAGTACAGTGACGTAATAAGCCTAATGTGTTTTTTCCTTCATTACTGAGGGTTGAAATTAATGGTCTGCAGCATGTGGAGGGCATGAGATCTTTCTCTTTAGCACAGACACATATGAGTTAACTTTGCATTCATGGTTAAATGCAAGGCACACATTTTCATTCCAGACTAATTTTGGAGTTTTAGGCCTCAGTGTTCAGAGCAGGAAATGCTGGGGTTTATTTTGGATTTTAACTTTGGTGGGATTTTCTTGGTGCCACTACTTTCTGTTTTTTTATGTGTGTAAAACTGTACCAGTATTCAGTAGTGTTGAGAGTGTTATTCCAGGGCGTTTAACTAGGGTTGAATGTGGTACTTGTTTATATTAGTGTTTTCCTTGTGGTAAAACACTGTCAGTGTGGATACAAGGTTATTGCGGAGGTGGAATCCAAGGCTAGGCTGGGTGAAAAACTATTGCTTTAAAACACACTACTATATACTCAAACATTGATCTAAAAATGTAATGTACATTCACACAGACGGTAATGTACTATGGCTACTAGTGCTTCAGAAATCACAGAATATGACTTTAACTTAAGATTAGTCAAGCATAGTTGTTTAACCCTCAGATTAATTGACTCCTACACACCAAAGATAACACTGTTGCCCCTGCTGCGCCTGCACATGGCATGACATAGGATTTTCCCAGCCCATGTGTGTTCATACTAGTGCTAAACATCCCATAATTAAACTGTCTTTTGTAATTTTGTACCACTGAAAATAAAGAATAAAAAAAAAATACCTACACATTCTTTTGGTTAGTTTAAATGTTATGACCTATTGTTTTATATTAAAACACCCTTTTTTTTCTCCAGAATGGAATCATCTTGTCTGGACCTGGCTCTAGAGGGAGAGCGGCTCTGCAAATCAGGAGATTATAGAGCTGGAGTATCGTTCTTTGAATCTGCCATTCAAGTGGGAACAGAGGACCTTCAAATACTCAGTGCCATTTACAGTCAGTTGGGCAATGCCTACTTTCACCTTCAGGAATATAATAAAGCTTTGGAATATCATAGGCATGACCTCACTCTTACAAGGTAATAGGTTCAACTTCTGTAACATGGGTTTCTTTGAAATACTGTAAACACTACCTTTTGTGCCTATTTTGTGTCTAATATTACCTTATACACCCATGTTCCTATATATTCCAGAACAATTGGAGATGAACTTGGTGAGGCCAAAGCCAGTGGCAACCTAGGGAATACTTTAAAACTTTTAGGGCGGTATGATGAAGCCGTGGTTTGCTGCCAAAGACATTTGGATATCACCCGAGCCATGTATGACAAGGTAGGTAACATGACAGTTATAACATGTTTAACTGAAATTAAGTCTTATGGCTGAATGCATTAACATATTCATAACATGCGCTGCAACCACAATTTGGTTACGTGCAGTTAGTTTTAAACAGATGTGCACCAACATCAAGAATAGTGTGCCAGACCACAAAAAACAAGTCTGCTGTCAGTGTATTTTAAGTATATAATTACAACACTGGTCACTCTGGTTTCCGTCTGGTGTGCGTGCTGTAGGTTGGCCAGGCTCGGGCACTGTATAATTTCGGGAATGTGTACCATGCCAAGGGCAAGAGCATCTGCTGGAGTGGGGCAGAGCCAGGAGAGTTTCCTGAGGAGGCCCGAGTAGCTCTGAGGAAAGCTGCACAGTACTATGAGTGAGTTTATCTTTTTGTATTTTGTTTTTAAATCCTCATGTGTTTTGTTATACACCTGAACATCTGAATGACAGGTATAAAAACCACTTGACCAAGCACTTCATACCAAGATTGTGAGATTGTTCCTCGGGGCGGCCGTCACATGATCGCTCTCTGTGGGGTTTGCATGTTCTCCCCATGTTACTGTTGGTTCTCTCAAAGACATGTATGTGTTTTGAATTTGAATTTGTTGACTCTAAATTCCTCCTAGTAAATTAATTTGAGAGTGATTGATTGTCTTGTCTGTGAGACATGTCTCTGTGTCAGCCTTCCAACTAACTGGCCACTGTCCAGGGTTTACCCCTTGTCAGTGACATAGTTGGTGGGATATGCACCAGTTACCTGTGATTACTAACTGGGATAGGTCGAAGAAGATAAATTCATTTTACAAATAATTTTCATCTCCAATAGTTTTAAGTTTGTCACCAAATATTGCTGGCTGCTTTTTCTTATGCAAAGTGTACATACCTGCATGTCATATTCCTACATCTATTTTACATACCCCTGTCTGTGTTCTTTAAATGAAGGGCCAATTTATCCTTGGTGAAGGAATTGAGTGATCGGGCAGCCCAGGGTCGTACATATGGTAACCTTGGTAACACTTACTATCTGCTGGGAGACTTCAAATCAGCAGTAGAGGCACATGAAAAGGTAAATGTTAAGTTCATTGCTAACACCTGACCTTAAGATGATAAAGGATAAGTTTTTGTTTCTGTTTGCTGAACCCCGCTATCTTTTTTACAGCGACTTCTCATTGCGAAGGAGTTTGGGGATAAGTCTGCTGAGAGGAGGGCCCACTGTAATCTTGGCAATGCTCACATATTTCTCAACCAATTTGACGTGGCAGCTAGTCATTACAAGTAAGTAGTAATAATGCTGGATGTCATTATTTACTGGAAAGATTAACATGTCATACTTTCATTGCCAACTTGTTATATGTTTTTTACTTTTTTCTCTTTTAAATCAGTAAAACATGAGTAGATATTAGATTATTTCTTCAAGTGAGTCAGAGTTAAGTGGTTTGAAGTACATGTCTGTAAAGGCCAGTAAGCAAAGGTTTTGCTTCAAAGGTCTTTGTAATAGCAGCAAAAAAAATGTCAGAAAACTGATAACTATCATTGTCTTACACCCACCCAAGATATTTCTTTGACCTTCTTCCTCCTCTGCTTTATGCTCCCAGGAGGACGCTGCAGCTGGCCAGGCTTTTGAAGGACAGAGCAGTGGAGGCTCAAGCCTGCTACAGCCTGGGCAACACCTACACATTGCTGCACGACTATGAGAGGGCCATTGACTACCACCTCAAACATCTGGTCATTGCTCAGGACCTTCATGACCGGTACTTGGCTAACGTGCCATTTGTTTTCTGCTTTCCTCCTAGAGTGGCTTTGAAGTATAATGAGCGTGTGCAGTTGGAGCATGGGTGGTCCTTAGCCAAATTACTTGACTTGCTGTTGTTACAGTTAGCACCCCTTAGGCTTAAATAAACAGCTAAATTAGACGTAACTGAGGCAAAATGGATTTAGTTTTTAATAGATACAAACAAACTGTTAGTAATACTTTTGTAGACGTAGTGGTTTGAACATAAAAGCGCATTTCTCCTGATAATTTTATTTTCATAGCAAACCGGTTTTTATTTATTTTCCATGATACTTGGTCTTACATAATCTCAACTGAAGTTGCTCAGCCTGTTTCTCTCGGTCTGTCTGACTGTAGAGTTGGTGAAGGAAGAGCTTACTGGAGTCTAGGAAATGCCCACACTGCCCTGGGGAATCATGAACAAGCGATGTACTTTGCTGAGAAGCATTTGGAAATCGCCAAAGAGGTGAATGTTTACTGTTTACCTTTGACTTCATTTTCAAACATTAACTCTGATGAGGTGACATCCCCATCTACTGGACACAAGGGGAACAGCAATAACAAATACATCATAAGTTCTCTGTCAAATCCCCAGTTATACAAAATTGGATGTAATTAAACATAACAAATAACGTTTTTAGCCTTAAATTCCAATGGTTAATGCTGGATAACATAGCTTATATAATGTCTCTTATCTTTAAACTTGTTACTTTATTTACTCTGTAATGTTCTCACATTAACTTTGTGTATTTATATTTTTGCAGACTGGAGACAAGAGCAGTGAGGTGACTGCCAGGATGAACTTGTCTGACCTACGGTTGGTTGTGGGCCTCAAATCCAACTCCAACAACAGATTAAACATCTACCATAACACTAACACAAATAGCTCAGCACTACCTCCCCTCTACCAGGATTACACAAACCTCCCAGGTAGAAATTTCTTCTTCAAAATATGGCTATTTTAAACTGCATCCTGTGCCATGTATATATAGCTTTTACTACAAAACTTCAAATGTTTTTCTTTTTGAGAAGGGGCGAAGAGTCCTACCAAGAGTAAAGGAAGTATAGAAAACTTGAACTCAAGTCACAGTCCTGATAAAGCTTTACCTGAGGATTCATCTGCACAGTTGGTATGTTTTAATATTTTAGTTGTCAAAATTGCATATTTATTTTAAAAAGAAAAGGAAACAATTGCACATTGACTCCTATTAACAGCATGTTATTTATGAATTTACAGGATGAGGATGTTTTCCCTAAGCCTTCAAAAACAAACACCATAAAAGCATCCACAAAGCTGTTCCTCTTTCACCGGTTAAAAAGCAAGAAGCAAAAAAACAACAAATCACCTTCTAAATGTCAACCAGAAATCAGTGCAGATAACTCACCTACTGAGTTGGATGCACCAGAGGTATCTAAGGTATGAAGTATTATTTTTATATTTGGGACATGCTAAATAAATCACACCACTTACTTATGATGTGTTTAACATTTTTAGTTCATATGCATGTTGTATTTGAATACAGATTTTCTTGTCATCTCCTTTTTTCTGTGTCCTAAATATTCTTAAACTTGCCATAGGGATCACGGGACACTATTGGAGAGGATGGCTTTTTTGACCTCCTCTACCGTTTTCAGGGCAGCAGAATGGATGACCAAAGGTGCTCTCTACTGGATGGCCAAAACCATCACCCTGCCCAGTCCTCCCCTTTGTCTACCCCACCTGTAGCAGAAAATAAATGTGAGTGTGCCCCCCTGTGTTTGAGCTGTGTTCACACCATATGAATAACAAAAAAGTTTAGGACAGTAATTTTTATTATACTAGGATCAGTATTTAGGAAACATTATTCATCTTCTCATCGGCTTTATGATGTGAATGCAGTTTACCCATTTCTGATGTGATTATTCCCTTTTCTCCTTCTTGCCACTCTTTTCATTACAGTAGTATTTGAAATTTAGTCATTATCTTTAATTCTTATAGTTAATTTTCTTGAACCTTTTTATAATGAATAATATTCCACTATAACCTTTCAGCTATTTTGGAAAGCGAGGCACCCTTGCAGGATCCTGGTCATTTCCTGGAGCTGCTGGCCAGCTCCCAGGCCCGTCGACTGGACGACCAGCGAGCCAGCTTGAGCCATTTTCCTGGCTTGCGACTCAGCACCTCCAACCCGCTTCATACACTGGCCACCTCAGCAGATCCAGCCCCAACACAAGGTAACAAACACATAATGACACAAACATTATTGTAGTGTACCAGTCTAAATCCTGACCAGCATTCATTTCTTCCCCCAGCCCCCAACTCCAGTACAGATCCACCTCACACACACTCCCTCTACGATCATCTCGAGGCCAGTGCTGATAAGCCAGAAAGTGATGAGGTCTTCTTTGACATGCTAGTCAAGTGCCAGGTGAGAAAGATTTTGTGATTAGACTTGTGCATATGTAATTTTTTTTTTTTATGACTTAGTGTCTGTTTTGTTTTGTCTTGCACTAGGCAACAGTAGTGAACTTCTCAAATGCACGTGTCACAGTCAGTACAGTGGTCCCAATTTTTGTAAACTTACTATAAAAATCTGTATGTGTTCAGGGGTCCAGACTGAATGACCAGAGGAGTCCTGCTCCATCTTCTTTGACTAAGGGGCCAACTGTACCCGATGAGGACTTTTTTAGTCTGATTATGCGTTCCCAGTCCAACCGGATGGAAGAGCAGCGGGTTATGCTGCCCTCTGCTGTTGCCCAGCCCAAACCAGACTGACTCCATGGAGCAGCATCTTAACATTATACAAATAAATTATGAAGAATTTATACCACCAGCCACAACTATTTTGGGACCTATGCAACCCTTGACTTCTGCCTCCATGTTTTGGACAATATTGAAAACAGTTTGACACTTTAACTGCTCTGCAAGACCAAAGAAAATCATGGGAAATTGTCATAATTTTAAAGATTTTTGAACTTGTTTTTAAAATGGTTTACATCATCTCTTTGAGAATGGGCAACTTCTTTCCAGCTGTGGTTTATCCAGCTGACGACTACTTCTAATTAGAAATGTCTGGCTTCTCCCGAAATCAAGCCACTCTGTGGGTGGTATGTGATGCATGGAGACATATAGTATATTCCAGTACCATAAGCCAAACCAAAGACATTCCTTTTTTATAATGAAAGTCACTTTAAACTATATACTCCAAAAGATTACGTTTTCTGGCAATCGACACGGAGCTATGACGTGCTGAATTTTGGCTGGCATTATCTGACTCACACTACATCTCACACTGACAGTGGTGAAAGAAATGTTCCTGTAAAACATTATGTGACTGTCTGCCTTTGACTCTGTATTTTCAAATGGCTTAAAGTGAAGTTTAATTGTGTTTGTATGTAAAAAATGCCTTTAACAGTGAATGGGATATTTCTTTGTAGAGTTTTTCAGAACAAGTGTAAAAAAGATTTTATTCTAGCTTTTATATTGATTAACTTCTCCACATTTGGGAGAAATAAAACCATTTTTGTTTACATTTCATTTATTTAAATACATACAGTGTTGTGAACATTTTAAGTGACGTGCATTTGATATATATAGTACATACAGTATGTCAATGCATCATAACACACCTCAATGGTTCAGTGGTTGATTTACAGTAAGTGTTACTGTTGATGTATAATTCCAACAACAAACACTTTCACTGAGGTTTTAGGTCGGCAATGACTTCTTAAAATACAATTGGATACCAGACAACATTCTTGGCAACATAATGGGCAAATTCTTTCCTTAAAAAGGTGTGTTAGTCATCTGACATAAGTGTCTCTTGTGGTCTGAACCTAAAAAGAAAAAAACAATAGTTAAACAATTATGGTTATGTAACAAGTCATTCTTTGCAGTAGTTGAAGAAAACCAGAAAAACCAGACCTCTGCCAACACATCTGGCCCTGTCTGGCTATGGAAATTCTAATGTCCAGACCTAGACTCAAACTGAGGATCTTCTAGTTTAGGGCTAAATGTTCTATCCACTAAAATGTATAATTTGTTCCTTTACTGACCCCTTGTGATTGGAGTTCTTATCGCTGACACTATCTTTCAGTGTTATAGAATCTTTTCACAGATGGTGTCCAAAATACACACACAGTATAACAGCTGGTAATACTTAACAATTACTGACCTTTCAGAAATGTTCAGATTTGCCCTTTTTACGTTATATTGTAAACCCACAAACCAACCAATGCTGGCAAAAACACAATCTCCTAGATGGTGGTAATTAGACAAATTTGATAGGTAGAATTTTGGTTTACCAGTGTCGTGGATTAATGCAGCAGTCCCAGCAGTTGTTTTCCTCTTCAAGTCTGTATACACCAGAGTTTGGCAGATCATTGCACTCTGCTAAAAATTTCTGAAGGTCTGTGGTTGGGACTCCACTCTGCTGTTGTTGCTAAATAAAAAAGCATATATTCTGAGTTAGAAAAATCAATCACCAAAATTCTTGGACTGGAGCCTTAGTCAAATGCCCACTCATCCTCAGCTACAAAAAGCTACACTGTACAAGTAAATAAGCTCCATGTCTACCTTAATGGTGTCATAGGTGTCTGTGATGATAGTGATGAAAAGGCTGAGAACCATGTAGATGAAAAGCGAGACAAAGGTGTAGAGGTAGACTCTGCTGAAGAGCCACACCAGACTGTTTTTTTGTCCCATGTCCTTGAAGGTGGCAAACATATCATCTCCATTAATCAGGGAGAACAGGGACTCAGAAGCTGTGTTCAGTGTCCGGAACTGAAACCAAAATCCAAAAAAACAAATGACAAATAATAAGTTGAGGTTTTTCAGAGACAGCATTATAATGTAGTTATCCATTAAACAGCTCATCACCTTTTCATGATATGGACCAAGAACAATCCAACCACAAAAACCATAACTAATGTAGATTATGCCAGCACAACAGATGAAGCGGATTACATTCGGGAGTGCTGCCCTTAGTGTCAATATGAGAATCTAGAAATAGACACAGAAACATGTTAAATATGAAATTTCTCTACTTTTCATTTACACATGGTATTATTTCATGTAAATGTATCCTTGTAAACACTATTCATCAAAAGTCTGAATAGAATGTACCATGCCAATTTACAGTCTGGAAAATATTCAAAATTAAATAACTAAAGAGAATGTCTATTAACAATAATGTGCAACATATTCTAACTAATATCAGAAATATTTTGCTTACATTATACTTCCTGAAGTAGCCCAGGTAGCGGATAACACCAATCCAGACAAACATAGTTCCTGTGCCAAGAAAGATACTGCAGACATCATAGCTTGTAAGGACCTACAAAAACAAAATTTGAAAAGTCAGGGGACACGATACAGTTTGAGAGAATGCATGTCAGTGTAAATCCTTTACCTTGGTCTGTATCTCAATTTTAAGAATAGAGCCAATGATAGTTAACGTGTCACTGGTAATGATGAGAATATACCACCCATTTACAAACTCCAATTTGTCAGACCAGATGACCTCTCTCAGAATGTAGTTCTTGCAGTATTGAGTGTATTCCTACGTAAAAACCAGCAGTTACTTTCCACTGGGAAAGGAAAAATAGTTGACTGGAAGTCGCAACAATAAAAACAAAGCTTGCCTTTTGCAGTCGAATCCCAGTGAGGACAGAGCGTAGACAAAGGAAGAAGGAAATTATGCATGTAATAATGATCAAGCAGTCAAACAGCACAGTCAGGGTCATGTTTCTTGCAGCTGGGGGAACACAAACTGTTAGTCTCATATGTAGAAGGACTAAACAGGCAAAACTTCACTCACAAACTTACATGCTCCAATGACTTTCCAGTCTTTGCATTCCTTGATTTCTACATCAGTGTCCAGGTCTATCTTTATCCTACCACTGTGAGCTTCATTGTTAAAAGTGATCTGCAAATCAATTTCATACAGTATATAACTACTATGTAGTATTACAGCAAAACATCAACTTGTCAGACACTCTGGTTATATTGAACTATGAAGATAGCCATGCAAAATCTGTGCAAATATGTAGTTTAAGGGTTCACAGATTTCTGTACAAGGAGAAGTAAAATAAAATAAAAATACTGACTCAATGCACTGTACACTCCCATGCACAGAGGCTAAAGAATGTCACCTGTCATACCATAACAGTGAAGTCATAGCAGTCTGGCAACTCTCGATGCCGCACTGTTTGTAAATTTATCGCCTTTAGAATAAATTTGATGTTCACTGAAAGCATCCTGGAAAAAAAAGCAGATGCAAAAGTTAGTAATTAACCTTTACATAACATTTGTAGCAGCCAAGCATTGGCAAAAACTGGTTTGCAAACCTTTTGAAATACAATTCAAAATGAGGAAGAGCTTCTAGCAATTTTAAAGGATTGGTTGGATCCACATCTAAGCAGTCTGTTGCAACAAAAAATAATTAGCCTGTTAATACAGTTTTATTATTCATGATTCATGACAAACTTTTATATTTTAGCATGATGACTATTATACTAGGTACAGAACATAACGGTAAGTACCATTTTCTACATCTGCATCAATTTCAAAGGTCTCATTCCCAGGGTATATAGTACCGTTTCTGTAGTAGGCTTGACATAATTTCAGTGGGGAATATCGAGTACCATTTTTTTCATATTCATGGTTTCCAACTGTTGTGTTATGCAATTGTCTATACTGCAAAAACAAGACAAGTATATTTTCAGACATAACAATTTTGTTGACAAGACAGTGATATATATATATATATATATATATATATATATATATATATATATATATATATAGAGAGAGAGAGAGAGAGAGAGAGAGAGAGAGAGAGAGAGAGAGAGAGAGAGAGAGACGCATCGATTAATCGGGCAACACGCCACGGGTCCTCAAGCGGAGCAGAAATGCACCGCGCGAGCGTAGAAGACGACGCATTTCCGTTTCCATCCATCAGGCGCGTTCGAGATGAGCCACACGTGCGCAGTTTCGATCAGTGTCGGTCTGTGCGCAGTGCACACCAGTTAGATTTGTGTCCGACTTGTTCCCGACTTGCTCTGATGCCACAAGTGCGACGGTCACTGTGAAATCCAAACATGACCAGCGCCTGATCCGCCGCAGTTCATCAGGAGCAACTGCGGAGGCTGCACGGCTCAGTGCATGATGGGAAAACGCACGCCTGTCAGCGGTGAACGGGCAGGTGATTGGATCTGAGTTTAGTGCTGATCAGAAACATAACGCACGACACTTCACTGCCCTCCTCTCCTTCTTCCCCCGCCTCTTTTTTTAAAAATACAGACTAAAGTTAGAGTTGACATAAACCAACACACGCGAGAAGTGGATTTCGGGCGTGATGGTGCGTGATCTGAGCGACAAACTGTCCGACTTCAGTACAGGCGTATTTCCCGTCTTCTCATTGCGGCCGTGCACTCTCCAGGCGAGGCGCAGTTCACCTCGAATGAGCCTAATGCAACAAGTGAACGAGCTAAAGCAACATGAGTGACCAAAAAGACACATTGCTAAATGACAAAACACAAGTTATGTGCAGTCTATGCACAGTCTATATATATATATATATATATATATATATATATATATATATATATATATATATATATATATATATATATATATGTATATATATATGAGTAATAAAAGAGCAATAATCATTGACAGGAAAGCATGACTATAATAAGGGCATGACTACCAAAACTCTGCAATAATCTACTCAAAATTCACATTTAACAATTAAGAAAAAAATACCTGTTCAATAATGTAATCAATGTGGTCGTACGTATCTGCCTGTCTGTAAACAGCATAGGTATCCATACTTCCATCGACATAATCCTTCAGGAAAAGGTGTTTGAAAGTTCTTAAATTTTCTTCTTTGAATGTGACCACCATCTGGTTGCTGAGTCCAAATGAGACCAACTAGAAAAGAATAAGGGCTGTTTAAAGAGTCAGAATAAACATGAACTCACTATTTAATTAAAACTCACCTGAATTGTAATGACAACAATTTTGACAAGCTGCAAACAGAGTTTCCAGGGTTTGCGGCCACGAGCATGGTACTTCTCACAGGGGTTCATGAAATAATATTTGATCTTCCTCCGGAGAGACTGATGCTGGTGCTGTGCCAAAGGGTCGCCATTCACCACATACTCTTCATATTGGTCTGTAGATTCCTCCATAGTTTTGGCTTTGATAATAAACTATGCTGCATCAGAAAAATCACTGGCTTATAACACTGTCAGATCAAGCCAGACAATCAGGTTTTGCATTACACTGGCATTACTGGTAATAGGAACCTTAAAGTCAACAAATGGACAGGTATTTTTGGAATAAATAATATCATAATGAGTCAGTAAAAATATATTTGCATGCAAAAGCTTCTGATTGGTCTGCAAAAAATGGAATAATAATAATATTACAGCATACTGCTCTGACTTTGAGCATGTGAGTGGAAAAAGCATGGGCGTATTATTAGACCAAGGGAAAAGGGAAACATGTCAAAACAAGCTATATGGTCACAAGATTTGGAAAAAGAAGTGTTTCGGGAAACAGGACGATTTATTTTGGATGTGTTGTTTTGCACAAGGTTTGACTTGGCTTAAGATATCCATTTCAAAACGCACAGAAAAATGCCAAGCAGCTTCCTTGTTTAATTTGATTTCTAGTAAATGAGAGGAAAGAAAGACTCAACAAAGTTTGTGACGAATGAAGACTTATTTTTATAACGAAGTCAGGTGTAGGTTACAGCTGTTTAATTATTGACGGGGGGAAGATTCCGAAACACTATAGCCCGACAAGTTTCCACAAGAAATAATTCAGACTAATCAGATTTTTGAACAAATGTAACGTCAACAAGTTTTTAAAACGCTGTGAACAAAGTTTTAACAGGCTATATGAAAAGCAATGGATACTTACAATCTCCTGTAGGTCAGTAGAAATTTAAATGCATTCACCTACAGCGTGTCACATTACAACTAAACCATACATCATATCCAAAGTCTTCATCTATTCTTTTATCTTATATTACCCATTATTCATAAACTTCCACAACTTTACGACGCTGTCTTGTCAGAAAAGTCTTCCTCAGTCAAATCTAGAAGAGACGGATGCGGCAGGTGACTCGTGTGACGTCAGTTTACTGCTGGCCTCTAATTGGCTGTTGGAGGTGTCAGTCAAAATTAACACCACCTCCGTAACCAGTGGCAACCAAACAATTGTGCTGATCAGCGAAGAGCAGGAAGTGTGGAGTTCAACTTACTACTATGGTTCAAAATACCGGTAAAAACACAAAAATATGCGTTCTTTTTAGAATGTGGCTATGTATTTTGCAGTTGTATGTTAAGCTAGAAATTACAACATGTGCATGCATGATAGTAACGTTAATTGTTAAAGTTAGCAGTTTAATACGTTAGCCGACAAGTTGCTAACGCTAAACTACTCTGTAACGTTATAATATTCGCTCTCTGTAGTCTTCGCCTATAACATCCCATGTGAAGCATCTGATTGCTTTTAGAACAACCATATACTATACATAGTGCAGTTCTAGCTGGGCAAATAACTATGCAATAGCGGTACTTTTCTAACTCCCCAGAAGATGTCGCTACTTGCATAGACAATGTTTTCCTCAGCCAGCAACTCCACTCCTCCTTAGTCCTAACGTTATTTGTTGATAAAACTCGTCCATGTACTCCATATCATTAACCTATGTTGTTATCAGCTGTTTTTCAGGTAGGCTACCATAGATATGTGCACATCTTCTATTGCAGCTGATCTGATCCAGAATGTCCCCTAAGAAAGCAAAGGTTAAATCAGGTAGAAAGGTGAAAAGGAAAGGTCAGTGGTTATGATGAAGAAGCACTTAGCTAATGTGACTGTGTCTAAATTGTGAGTTTAGTGAATTAGGTAAGCTAACCCAATGGTTTTTACATTTAGGAAAGTCAAATAAGGTACAAGATGCAGTTGAGAAACCCGGTAGGTAAAACATTTTATTTGCAAAATAATCATATTAAGATAACACAAGCCATTTCTTCACTGTAGTTGTGGAAATTTAACCTATATTAGATCAACGTTGAAGAAGTATAATTCAAATAGTAAATTTATCTATTTAGATTTTTGTAGCCTTATAGAAACAGAAATAGTAATCAGTATTATTAGTACTTTGATGTAATCAAAGTTGCAGTACCTGTGGACGGGGTTTCTTCAGGATCTCTATCCAGGTTTACTTTACAACCAGGTCACGAACAGTATTTTTACAATAGATTAGCTTATAGACAATAGCAAGATGTTGGAATAATATTTTTATTAGGGATTTCTGTTTACATTTAGGCTGCATGCAAGAAAAGTAGTTTTTTCATCAACTAGTACTATGGGTCAAAAATGCCAGCCTTAAATGACTTACGCAACAGGAAGACTCCCTGACAGATTAAAAATATCTTTCAACATGCTCTATACTATTTACATTTTTGAGGGTTATGGGACATTGCACATCACACTGTTTGTCTCTCAAGCAAATACTTCCCATGAATACAAGTGGCATGTAGTTGACACATAGCTACGTGAAATGAGGGGTGTGAGTTTCCACTACAATGATTTGGCATGAGGCCTAAGTGGTGTGAGTGGGGAAGGTTGACACACCCAGCTGGAAGTGGTTACTTAAAGCTGTACTTGAGCCTACCCAGCGTCCCCTCTGCAACCTTGTGGAGAGGCTTTGAAGAGTGAGACCACAAGCAGGATGAACGCTGTCATTATGTACAACCTTGTTTACTGTTGCGTGCTCATGACTAAAGTTCTGTTATGGACTATAGAATGTTTTTAAAAATACTTAGTTGAGGTTTTGTTGTAGTGGGTTTAAATTTATGTGTGAGACATATTCATAGCTGAGCATCCTTGATCTATGTTTTGCATACCCGACAAAAACAGAGACACTTCCTTACATTTTTTGGACAGCATGTACTTTCGGAGTGCGTTTCATCTTATGATACTGTATAGGGTGGTCCAGACTACAGGGAGGGGCTTTGAAAGATCAGAGGTGCTGCGCTTTTGATCATACAGTGGGGCCAAAAACATGTCTCACACTTCATAAATTGTATAACTCCTGAAACATACTGTACGTATTCAATATTCCTTCAAGTTTGGCATCATTTTTGGATTTGCATTTCCCTTTTCTGCTTTATGTTCTTTGCTTCAGTGTAGTTCGTTTTAATTTTTTGCTATTTCTTTTTTACCACATACATTTTACAGTAATGGATATGTTGCCTGCTTATGCAATGTCTTATGAACTGAAATATGGTGGAAAAGTGAATTTATTTCAGTTGTTCAGTTCAAACTAAAACGCATTCAGTACACACAGAATGAAAATGTTTTAACTATTTTATTTAAAATAGTTCAACAAATTTATTATGATGATTATGGCTTTTCATCTCATAAAATTAGAATATTACATAATACAAAAAAATTAAAATGAAAAAATATTGCATTTTACATATTAAATTGAACTACTGAAATAATTTTACTTTTCAGTAATAACTTATTGGTGTGCACATCTATATTATTGCAATTTCAGTATGGTGTTATGGATAATGCATTAAGTTAATAGAGCTTTTTACAAATACAGGAGGTCCTTAATTACCCTCTTTATTCATAAATGTTTCTAACTTTGTTTTCTTCATTCGACTGCATTACCCACAAAGAACACCCCAAGGACATCTTCCCCCTGGTCCTGACATCCGTGACTCAGGAGCTGTTTGAATGCGTGGCCGATGAGGATGTCACAGGAGACAATCCCTACAAGCTGCTGCCAAAAGACGACATTCTACAGGACATTAAGACAAGGGCCGCCGTGTCCGATTTCAGCCCTGTAAAGAAGAGCGTTCTGGTGAGGAAGCTCTATTGTCAGGTGTATCTGCCAGACAATAACCCCGGGACACTGTGACGTCACACAGACCCCAAGTTACCAGTTGTGGGAACAGTAACCAGTTTAACAAAAATGCTGGCTTGTTAAAGGGCAACCGTCAACAATCTTTTGTCCTTCATTCACCCTTCATTGATATCTAAAATAACTGTAGTATTCATGTCTGTAGTAGCCAATATATTTAAATAAGCTAGAAAAATATTGCAATAAAGTGTTACTAATGTATTTTTGTCGACAGGACTATCCAGAGGAGGAACTCTTGCTGGTGTATGACAGGGATTTCTCCTATGGCCAGTGCTTCTATCTGGTTCTCACACCAGAAGCCAAGGACAAATTACTTACAGTGAGTTTTTGTTTTGTCTTGTTTGACATTTTACTATTACTGCACTCCTTCTAACAATTATGCTTACGCTGATTTAATGTTACAAAAACTATCATTAAAGCAACCTAGAACATTTAGCTGTGAAGTTTGTTTGCCAACATAATCCACTAAAAAGATATGCTTTGTCTATGAAACTAAATCTACTTTTTTCATCTACAGCCTCCAAAACCTCCCACACCAGTGGAGCCTGTTATTGAAATTTGTAAAACTCCAGAACCAAAGCCCTGGGTCTCTCTTGGCAGTGAATTAGAGATAGAAGAGGAATCTGTTAAAGACACAAGAGAAAAGGTACTGCAGTGAAATCCCTTTGCATTTATTTCAGTTATTTGTTTCATTTATACTATGTGCTGTTATTTATATCTCTGCTTTTTGTCATTAGCTGTGGTACAAGTTTTCCAGAGTGAGAAGAAAGTTTGCCGCATCCCTTTGTTTTTCTGACCGCAGCACTGCAGATGTTAAAGATGGCTACCTGGAGTGTGCATCGTACCAGGACAGCAGATTCAGCATTAAACAGATGCAGAGAGACTGCGGGATGCAGGCTGTTCCCCGTCTCCACAGCAGCAGCGCTCAGACCCAGAGGTATGCTGGCAAATTAGGATGTACTAAATGGATTTTTTTCCCATGAGCAAACAATCTTTGAAATATATGGACATAATAGAATGAATGAGCACACATTGAATTTATAATCACATTGAAATATGTATCTTGTATTTACCTGCCCTGGGGGTGAAAGTACGTGTAGATAAATTACACACATCAATAGATTAGAATTCTGCAGAATAAAGAAATCATTTTATTAGTTTAATTTCAAAAGTGAAACACATATACAAAATATAAATATTTAAATTGTTTATTTCTGTTAAGTTTTGTGATTTAAGTTATGACCATTGTGTAATATTCACATTTTACAAAATACAGATTTTTTTTATAATCATCACATAAAATAAACGCATGAAAAATGTGTGCACCCTGATTCTATATATGAGTTTCACTTTGAATTAAACTATAAATTTAATGAAAATTTGTGACATTTCTTCTATATTCTAATTTACTGACATGATCCTGAATATGATTTGCAATTAACAATACCACCTTCACTTTATAGGAAGTGTCAGAAAAATATGTTTACACAGTACCAACCACGAGAGTTACAAGAGGAAGAAAACAAAAAACTCGTTCAGTCTGAAAATCTGAAGAATTTCTTAGATTTAGTAACTCCGAGGTAAGAGAATAGCTGGGGAGAAATAAAACACACATTTTATTTGTACTCTAATAAAATGTAATAAAATGTTGTATTATTGTACAGGGTCTTGCATGCTCTCCAGCAGGAAACTATTCTGAATGTGTTCTGTGATGATTGGAAAGCTCAAGGCACAGAAAATGATGAGGGTGACTGGTCAGTGAAGGTTTCTGAAGGCTTGTCGCTGTATCAGACTTTTACAGACGTTAAGCACATTAAGGACAAGAAAATCAGCTGTCTAAACTGGCACCCAACCATCTATGGTAAACATCAACAACACCATAAATCTTCATCTTCATAGTTGCCTTACCTTCAAATAACTATAACAATGCCTGATTTATACAATTGCATCTACCCTTATGTTATTTTGTTTTTATTATAGGTATTGTAGCTGTTTCTGTGACAGAAAGTGCTGAGAAGGAGTCCCGAAAACCAGTCACATCTTCTTTTATCCTTTTTTACAGCTTTGCAGATCCTTGTACTCCTCAGGTATACAACTGATCCAAATGCTGTCTTAAAGGCATTATAGCATAGATTGACACTGGTGTAATCATGCCACAATGGGTCACAAGCTGGTGCACTCTTTGTGCCAGTCCCAAACATGGAGAAATGGATATAGTTTTGTCAGGAAAGGCATCTGATGTAAAACTTGCCAAATCATCATACAAATCACTGCACAACATATTGTTCATTTATATATTTGTTAATTATCGCCACAGAAAATGTGGCGATAATTAACAAATATATGAATTATTCAACTATTATTTCTGTTTCCCTTTTTTAGAGGGTACATATTAAGATGCCTTTGATATATCTTTATTTGCCCCCCAAAAATAATTAATGCAATATTGGCAAAAGAGCTGTGAGGAATAGAGAATATATTAGCTACCATCTCAATATTTTCTTTTGTCTGAATAAGGGATATAACAAAGAATTGTGCATTGTTATTTGAGAGCACTCTTTGCTCAATGAAAATTTGAGACATTTAATTGATTTGACCCAGACACTTAATCAATAAAACTGAGCTGCTAAATCACTCAGAGGTAATATGAGTTGTGTATGACGTATGCCTTATCTGTCATGCTTTGGTTTCACTGCTGTCTGGTGGAGAGATTGCACAAAATAAAATGTTATCCAGAGCATATTGCTGACATTTTATGATAGCAATAAATGAATAAGCATCAATTCATCTCAAAATACAATATCAATTGCTTATGAACACTGTACGGATTAAATTTAATATATTGTGTCCTTGTTTTTATGTGCATTTGCAGATGCTTCTAGAGTGTCCAGATGACATCTTAGCATTTGAATTTTCCCCTTCTGATCCGAATATTATCGTTGGGGGCTGTGTGAATGGCCAGGTGATGATTCTACTTTTTCCATCTTCGAAGTTTACTACTGCTATTATATTACCTCATTATGTCATATGTTCTGACTCTTGTAAGTGACTAATGTGCTTCTCTCGTCTCAGGTTGTTTTATGGGACATTTCTGCTTACGTCACACATTTACAAGGAATACAGCCTGGTGGGAGAAAGGGGTCTGTCAACACTAAGGCTTTTGTAAGTACCAGTATCCGGTCTCCATGTGTAGTATTTTGTTTCTCTCAGAGTACTACATGTGGTCTCAGTTACCCTTGTAGTTCTTTGGCCGATGATGATGTAATTGTGGTTCATTCAAATATTAGATATTTTTGAACAAGCTGTACTCCATACGACAGAGCGAGATGATGATATGTTGACTTGATTTTTTTTTTTTTTTGCCCTGGCCACTCTTTCATTAAATGGTAATGTGAAGACATAATGGTACTTTTCAAACCAACTACAAGCTGTAATAAGCTGTTAAATCTAGATCCATAAATGTACCTTAAAGTAATACCAAATGTATATCAAAGTTAAACTGGCTAAAGAGAACATAACACAGTAAAAAGGCTATTTCAAGCTATTTTCAGGGCTTGTTAAAGAATTAAGAGTAATTCAGCCACAAGAGGCCTGTGAAATCTTTGTGCCAGTCCCAAGCCCATTTAGAGAGTTGTGTCAGTAAAGATACCTGGCATAAAAAAAACTTTAAAAGAAGCCTTCTTATATGTGAGATAATAGGGAAATCGTTTTTTGTTGTGTGTATTTGATGTTAATTGTAAATATGACTGTGACCCTTATGTATTTTAAAATATTTCACCATTCTATGAAATTAAAACAATATTAGCTGAATTTCAAAACAGTTTTTCTGAACTGCCAGTCGGTCACCAGTTCCTTAGAAGACACAAAGATGTAGAATGGTTGTAGACGGTCTTTAGTAAAAATCCCACAACGGGGCCAAGTACAAATGCACATTCATTCTGAGGCCAAAACCTTTTTAATTGATTTTAGTACCCATCTCAAGACCAGCAGTTTTCAGTGTTATATAACCCCCTACTATAAACCCCAACCCTTAGTAACATCCTGCACTGGGCTGCTTAATTTAAATGGACACATATGCCCCTGTCATCCAACCCTCATTTGCTTTGTGTGTGTTTTATGGCCTCTACAGTGGAGCAGCTGGCCCAGTCCCACTCTTCACTATACTTCCACCTCTATTGCCTTTTCCTCTCCCACCCCTCGTGCCTCCCCCTATTCTCTTTGTCCTTGTTTGCGCTTCATTCTCCAGAGTCAACAGCATCAGCTCACACAGTCCAGCTGTTACACAAACCCTCGATAGCCCACATGGAAATCAGTTCTGCTTTGTGTTTGCAGTGTAAACATGGGACGGTTGTATCAGCTAAAAAGCTTTTTACATTGATGCATCGTGCTGAGAAAGCCTTGCTAGCAAAGCACCTGTTGCCAACTTATCAGTGAAATGAGTAATTACAATTCTTGTCTGTAGATTTGTGCTCTGTTCACATGAGGACAATGGCTCATGAAATTAAGCTCTACAATCCAGAAATTGAGTACCATTAGTATTTAAAAGTGATCTCAAGGTTAAACAAATTTATTTCACCTTGCTTATAAAACTTACAATCTTATATACTGTATGACTGAACATTTAAAGGCCATAAATTGTCTGATTGGCTGCTTTGAACAGCAAATCTAACCGCTTTGGTTTCATATAACAGCAAGACAGTCTTGGAACAGATGCAACCTTTATATGCAAATTCACAAAACTGGAAAGATGAAGTATGTTAAAAGTATTGTTCTATTCACTATACATTAGCAATGTGTCCAGGGTATACATTACACTTCTGGATGTATTGTAAAATCTATGTTATGATTTTGAAGTACAACTGATCAAGCTCACTGTTACCCATTCTGTCTGACCTCCCATTAGGACCTGGATGACAGCAAAGAGAATAAGACGCCTGTCGTGCGCCACTGTGCCGTGTCTGCCTTAGAGAACAGCCACAAAGCACCAATTACTGATGTCCAGTGGCTGCCACCAACATTTGAGGTAAATTTGAGCAGAGGGATTGCAGGAAGGAACAATTGGATGTGTGACCTTAGCCACTGTACTTGAGGGGACAGGCCTGCTTAGTATTCTAATAATAATAATATCAGAATACAAAGTCCAAACACTTCAAACATATTATTTTTCCTTATCTTCATAGGTCAACATTTTTATACAGACCAATATCTAAGCAATCTTAGATATTAAGGGTACATATTTTTGCATAGTTTTTACGATAACAGTAGTTCAAACATTTCTTTTGTCTGTTTTACTCACAGTTGCCAATAATTTGGCTGTGGTCCTCATTGGTCAGGTAGATCTCTGTATGTCTAAAAAGCAGTATTGTATTTACATTCAGTGTAGTATGCTAACAAGACTGTGAACAATATGATTAGTACTAACCCATTCTAAAAATCTAATTTAGCTCCCAAAGATGCATTTTAATTCTGTTTTCTCAGAGCACTTTGTTTGCTGTACATCTGTCACTTCTTCAGGCATTCATTTGAATAAGAAAAGTCAGACAATTATCTAATTGCTCCTACTCCCCAAAGAACATTACCATGCCTAAAAATCTCTCGTAAGCTCTTCTCATTATTGCTAAGCCTGATAGACAGTTGTTCATTTTGTGACCCCCTTTCTCTGATTAGGTGACCAAAGCAGGATTAGCCATGGAGAACAAGTATAACATTTCAGTTCAGATTGTCACTTGCTCCCCAGACTGGTAAGCTACATACATCCTTAACCCTTTTTAGTTTAATAAATGCACAAGAGTGTTAACATTTAAGATTATATTTATTTTGTATGTTCTGCTTGTCTCCGGTTGTCACAGCTTGGTGTTGTTCTGGGACATACGCATGTCCACACTGCTGAGCCAAGCAGTGTCTGACAAAAAGCAGAAAGTGGATCAGACGTCACCCTACAGTGCCCCTGAAACATTCAAACACCTGGACCGGACATGGGCTCCACTGTTCAGGGTAATTCCTGATTACTGTCTGTGATATTAAACTACAACATAGGCAGTTGTTACTTAATTAGGTTTTTAATAACGACGGTCTGGCCTTTAGATTTGATAAGGGTTCTTCCTCTGCTCTGTCATGTGTCAGGTTTCTTTGCCAAAGATCGATACCATTGGAGAGTATGCACCTTTGAAGTTGAGCTTTGAACACTACACCTGTAACAGTAAGAAAGGGAAGCATGCAGGTGAGGATTTCAGCCTTGAAGTTTGCTGTAGTTATCTGTATGTTCAGTCCTCTATTCCTCAGTGAAGCAAATCAGACAATTACTATTTTTGTGCTTGTTTTATTACAGCAAGCTCAAAGGGACACATATTAGCAAGGTTTTTTTCTTTGATATTTTTTGGCCCTTTGGCTCTGATTGATAAACTGTGGGTAAATTGTCAAACAGTGTCTAGACTTGATCTATTGTAGTTAAATTGAAGGCTCTGATAGGACAGCAATACTGATGGTAAATCTCTATAGTGTTAAGGGTACTAGAAGCAACATGCACTCATAAACTCATAAACAACTTGGGCATTATGTTAATTTATTTTTTATTTTTTTATTGTGAAAACATCAGCTGTACCATTGTTATCAGTAAAACTAATATTTGATTTAATCATGTTTACCTCATATCTTGGGACACATGTAGGTAATTTTTATGAAATACAAAAAAATATATATTGCTCATTGCACCTTTATTGCTATTACTTTTTATTACTATTGGTTGCTTTTGCTGATCGCAATAACAACGCATTCGCTCAATATATTGCAAACATTGCAAATTTTGTGCAGCCCTAAATCATAGTCTGAGCTTATTGCATTGTTAGTGAACTATTCATTTTAGTAGGTCTTGGATTTGTCTGGGCATCAGTTAACCAGGGTTTATACAATCCCTACATACTCCCTCTCTCTCCTCTTATGTCTTCCTGATCTCTCCTACTGTTTCATAGCCCTTTATTAAGTGATACATCCACAACAAGGCCCTCATAGTTGGGGGAGCATTAGCCTTACTGACTGTCAGCTCTTTGCAATATGCTTGCTCCGTCTCTTTATGGTTCAGAAGATGATGGTGTGTGTCCCGACTGGTCAAGAAGAAACCTGTCTTTGTCCTGCGAAAAGGCCTGCCTCCGTAAACATAGCTTTGGCCACTGTGGTTATAGAATGAATACGCTCACTAACTAAGGCAATAAATCGGCTGCTCTTTTTCAGCAGCCCACAGGCACACTGTTATTAGGGTTTAATGAATTCCCCTGTGATTTAATACTATACTGCTATGTAATGTGTGACTCCTATTGAGTGAAGCAACTACTGTCTGTGTCTTAATTTTTTTATTTAGCATATAATCATTGTTTAGTGTTGACGGACAATGTAATCTCATACATTATTTGAGCTAGCTAGATGACATAATTACTTAAGAGACAATGGGCTAAGCAATTAGTTGACGCATCACCTAGTACTAAAAGAAAACAGTTAATTAGTTTGGTCTGATTATAATTATTTGTGCACCCTTTCACTTGTATCAAGGTCACTTTTTATGTTGTGACTATTTTTAACCAGTCAACAGAGTGCCCATAGACCTTTGATACACATGTATATTTATATAGGTAGAGGTATGCATTATTGCCCCTGTAGTGAAATTTGTTCTGTGCTTTTGACAAATCCTTCAATGCCGCACTGGAGCAACCTGTCAGGAACAGTGGGCCACTCCAGTGCAGCACATGGAGACCTTTCCTCCAAATCTTGAGACAAGATCCTGTTCAGGAATTTCTAGCTGGAGGATGTATAATGAGAGTGAGGGGAAAACCAGTGTACCCAGAGAAATCTCACCCACCTCAGGCCCATAGTTTCTGGAATAGGCTCCTACAGTAAATTCATAGATTTTTTTCTGCTGTGACCTGGGTTAACCATTTGGAGGTATTAGATTTAGAAAGACGTATTTTGTATAATTCAATATTATTTAGGTCATACGATATGATCTCTTTTTTTAACGCCTGGTATAAGCATGCCTAAAGCAGTTATCTGTCCGCTATCTTATGCATCTTAACAAGAAAAGTTGATCTGGAAGATGTGTGATTGGTAATCTGATCTACCCTTTACAAGCTAATCTAACAGTGAGACTGACGTGACTGGGAGCGGCCCTCTGATAAGGGGGTGTGAACAGATAGTACTGATCTGTCCCTAACAGACAGTCAGGCTTTTGTGTGAGAAAGGCCTCTTCCATTACTGCTCATCTCACCAGTCCTAGTCTTTCCCACTCATCTTTACCTGCCTTTCTTATTCTGGCTCTGCTTGTATACTACACCCCATTTACCTTACTCCTTTCCGGATCCTTTTCTTTTTGGCCTGTCCTCCAGGTGCAGGTTATATAAAATGCTAAATCATTGCAACTGTGTTTTTGAGTGATGTCTTCTTTTCTCCAAATGTCTTGCCTCACTATCCTAATTATGTTTAATATTCTGTTTTGTTTTGTTTTTCTGTAACAGATGAAGATGGAGATGAGAGTTCAAAGGTCATACAGGACTACAGCGTGCTCAGAGTACCATCAGCTAAAACACTTACTGCACTACAAGATGTCAATACCAAGCTTTACATTGGAACTGAGGTATTCTTAAACATCTCTAAACAGCAGAACCAGTTAATTGTTTCATCACCTGATTTTTTTGTTTGTTTTTTGGCCAGGATGGAGAGGTTATTTATACTGACTGGAAAATGGAAAAGGATGACTCTGGTCGGCTGCAAAGTGAGTTTGACTGGCTTTGAGAAAAACATCTTGTAGCTTATACCAAATATGTTCTCTCTATTTGTCTTAAGATCTATTATTCCTGGCCCCACTGCTGGCTAAATACCTAGATAAATTTAAGTAAAAATGAACTGCAACAGCACTCTGGCTGTGAGGCACCATGCAGACCTTGCAGTCAGAACATAGTTATTTACCTACTGTTTATCAAATCCACATCTTTCTATAGCCAAAATTAAAAATTGAAAATAAGAGCATGAACACATGACCTTGATGTCAATAACAAGACTCCAACTGTTTCCTGTGGTGTTTAATGTTCTTAACACCTGTTGCTTTCTAAAAGTATCCAAAAACAATTTTGGAGCACATAAAAAACTACGAGGAAGGATATTAATTATTCAGACATATTTATCACTTAATTGCTGCTAATTTACAGGATGTTTATGAGTGTCATAAGCTCCCGGTGTCTCCTCTTGTCCCAGGTGGTAAACCTCTTCGTTGCCTGAGCATTCATCACTGGTTGGTAAACACAGTACAACGGTCGCCCTTCTTCAAGGATATTATTTTGACAACAGGAGGCTGGAACTTTGCCATCTGGAAGGAGGGAGTCATGGTAGGAATACGTGCCACTTCACATGCTTTATAACCAACCTTATGAAAAAACATAGTGCACTGCAAAATCAAATTATACATAAAAAAGAAATGGCTCTTATTATTATTATTATTATTATTATTATTATTATTATTATTATTATTATTATTATTATTATGACAATATGAATATTTTCCGGCAGGATACTCCTATCTTCCAGTCAGCCTGTTCAGAGCAGCTTTACACAGTGGGATGCTGGTCTCCGTCCCGACCAGCTGTCTTCTTCATAGGTAGAGAAGATGGCAGTATTGAGCTGTGGAACCTGCTGGAAAAGACCAGTGAGCCCACACAGGTCCTGGCACATGTCACCAACGCCAAGATTAGCTGTATCAAACCCTGGAAAGCCTCCTGTAAGTTGATAATCTCAACAAAACTGTGCCATTTATAAAGCAGTCTCTGAGAATTTTCGATTCAATTGTATGTAATGTCATAAGCCCAAAATAGACGTGTGTTTGAGTGGAAGCATTGGCAGAAAGGTGCTATATAAGTAAATACAGCAATTCATTTTTTACATATATCATCCTTCTCTGACAACAAGGTGTAATTATATATATATATATATATATATATATATATATATATATATATATATATATATATATATATATATATATATATATATATATATATATATTATTTATTTATTTATTTATTTATTTATTTATAAAACCTCTTTTTTAAAAGTTTTTCTTATAATGTTTTGGATATTAAAATTAAGTATATGAAATGTTAACACTAGAAGCATTCAGAGAGCTCGCAATGGACTCAAACTTGGGATCTTCTAGTTCCAGGGTAAATGCTCTACCCACCTCAAAGCCCTTATTTCTCACAAAGGTGTACTAAATCCACTAAATCAAGTATTTTTGGCCTTATCTCGCAAGGGTACCGAATTATTTGAAAAAAAATCCTTGCAAAAACATGTCACTTTTTACTTGGCATTATTGTCCTTTTCTGAAAATTTCATAAAAGTCTGACCTTTACATTTGAGTTGACGGAGGCAGTAGCACATAATTTCTTCACCACCACAGCCAAGTCCATACAATCACAAGTACCACTGTTGCAACTGCATAACTGAAGCATTGGTCATAAATTAGTGCTTTACTTATTAGACTGTTTAACTGTTTTTCCCATAGACAAACAGCACTTCCTGGCCGTGTGTGATGACCTGGGAATGATTCGTGTTTTTGAAATCCCAAGGGCTTTCTATGCTCCGATAAAGAACGAGGTAACACCCTGGATAACAGACACATAGTTTAAATACTATCGAGACCAATTAAACATTACAATGAATGACTAACTTTAGGTCTTCTTTATTGACAGAGTTTAAGTATGCGGAAATACTTTGAGTTAGAGCAAAATAGGATAAAGGATTTGATGTCAAAGGAAGAGATGTGGACAAACCACATGGAAGTGGATGATCACAAGAAGAAAGTGGTGAGATGTGCTATTTTGGAAAGTAAACAGATGACTTTGGGAAATAAAAGTCAAGAAGAGTGTCTGACAGTTTTATCTAATAATTTCCCATTATATAGCTTTGACTGACAGTATGCTCTGACAGCAGGTGACTGCATTTCAAAATTTTGTTGAGTTAAAACTGAGCACAAAATTGATAGTTTTATGCATGTGTTGAGAGCTCACACTGTCTGCTTCCTATCTAATGTTTTATTCACACACAATGGTATTTGATCCTGGGAAAGGAGATTATGCATATGGACAGTTCCTGGCAGTCTGTGAGGTCTATGAGTCTATATTTCACATTTGTTTTTGCAGTAATGAGTATTATCTTTCTACTTTTGTAAAACAAGGAACAGTTGCTGTATATCTCAGCCCTGATAAATCATGTCAAATTGTTGAGTAAGTACAAGGGCAAAATTCTGTACCTTATTTAAATCTTCTTTACTTTTGGCTTTTCCATTTTGGGGTCCGCAAATCAGCAAATTTGCAAATTTGCAAACCTGCCTCCTACAATGCCTTGCTTTGCATTTGGATTTGGCATAGAGTTTACGCCAGATGCCTTTTGTGACACAACCCTCTCTATTTATCTGGGCTTGGAACAGCACAAAAGTAGCCCTTGTGCCTGGATTTTAAATTTAAATAAAAAATTTAAAACATTCGTAATTATTGTACACTGCAGTTTGTGCAAGCATTTTTTTTTATCTATAACTATATGCACAATGTAATATTTCTAAAAAAGATTGACTTTGCTTACAGGAGCCTGAAAAGACAGTCAAAGAGGAGAATGAAGAAGAGCACACAAAGGTGTACAATGGTTATATGACATTGGAGGAGAGCATCCTTAACAGCATGGGCCTGCTGCCAGACCATGAAAAGGAGTAACCAACCACTCTCGCATGCACACATCATATTTTATACAGTACAAGAGTGTAATTTTATTGCTTTTTTATGTGACGGCCACAATTTTTATAATAAACATTAGTATAATATACAAGGTATACAACTGCTTCTTATTGTCCATTTGATGTTGGCTTAGAAGCCACTGCAAGGCTTGGGACTTGGGGGTCACCAATGGATCTTTATCCACAGGTCTGAGATCCAATTACTGGACAGTGGCATCCATTAGTGCCCTCTTCACCACTGCTCCCATAGGATACGCTCTCAAGGAGCTGACCTTGGCAGGAAGTAATTTTATGGCTCTTTAATTTCATGATATTTATCTGTTGTTGTTGAGAGATCCATGGTGCATTCAATGCTTCAACTCATATGCTGGGAATATGTTTTAATTCAAAGGATATTTCAAAGTCACAGCCTATGTCTGAGCTGACCAAAGACAATTTCAAGCTTTACTTTTTTTAAATCATACAATAGGATTTGTTATTATACATACATTCCCTCTTAGGTTTACATTTAAGAATATCAAGTGTAATGGTACAATATGGCTGCAACATGCATGCAGGCTAAAAAACAAACAAACAAACAAACAAACAAACAGTATACGGCAGTTCTATTATTGGGCTGTGTTAGAAAATTCACAACTAAATATGCACGTTTCCAAAACCATAGAAATGACCATAAAGTATTTGAGCAATAGACATTCTTACAGGAAGACCCTTCCTTGTAAACACATTTGTTATATGTATGCCAGTCATGTAATTTTTGTAATTGCACCAACAGCTAGATTTGGCCTAAAACACCACTGTCCAATTTCTTAACTTTAATACTTGGCTTCTGTAAAGGCCCCACCAAGACAGCAGTGCGGGGGTTGCTTAGCAATGTACATATAATCAGGTAAGTCTACAGCTACAAATAGAGTTCTGTGGTTTTCTGCCCAATTTAATTTTGGCACAATAAATACTTTGAAGGAAACTTTTTCTTGTTTCATGAGAGGGCACCTTTTAGTGTGTGTTACAAGCTCTCTTAGCTTCATTAGTTTCGCTCCATCACTTGATAGAAATAAGGACACCGAGGAGTTCTGGTCTGCCTCAGGTCAAGAGCAGCTCAGCGAACCTGCTTTCACTACTGACAGCCAGTATCCTGCCAGGAAAATGGGACTGAGGCACAGAGGGAGGGGGCAGTGCATAATACAGGGGGCAGCTGTCCACTGGCCAGTTTCACAGTGTGGGAGATGCCTTAAAAGGGAAGAATATGGAGGATGGATGAACAAATGGAGGGAAATAGTGTGGGGAGAAGTTGGCGAACATTGTGGCCAAGACTCATTGATGTGGCCTGTCCTGTCACTGAAGAATGGGCTGATGTGAGGGTGTACAGAGAGGCAGGCGTCCATATGGCCCCTGAGGCACCGATAGAGTCCGGGTGACAAAAGGGGCTTCAGCTCTGCACTTGTCCCCTCCTCAAAAACCTCTCTGGGAATTCCACTCTCCATCGGGCCTCTCTCCTCCTTAACTGGAGCCTCTCACTTTCTCCCAGGCCAGCTCAGGAATGTGCCTTTTTGGAAACAAGCAACTCGCACTGGGAATGTCTTCATGTTCATGTTAGTTATTATTGTAATGTACGGATGTAGAGGATGTTGCGTAATGATAAACATTTGTGCCATGGGAAGGTCTTACTATAGCTAAAGCAACAGCTCCATCACAACACAGCATAATCATGACATCAAAAATGTCGCTTGATTTCGTTATCTAAGCCTAAAGAGATTTTCTCAAAGAGGGGTGTCTCCAGGAGGGATTGACCTGCACCACAATTCATATTTTTTAATAAATGTTTTCAAGCAGGTGGTGAGTAGGAGGGGCTGTAAATCTGGTCTAGCGAATTAAGCCATTGCCTTGGCATTGTTCTGTCTGGCCTCTTAGCTTCTCCTACTGGGATGGGTGTTAGTCAGGGTGGGGAGACCTGGATCTGCTGACATAGGAGCAGACACGCTGTATTTCACACATCAAAGGCACGTATATATTGACTGCTTGACTTACAACTGTTTTTTCTTCTTTTCCATAAGACTGCATACAGCTTTTCCCTACTCAAAACCATCCTCAACATATAAAACTGAGAGAGGCTAAAATAATTCCCAGTAAAATCCGCAACCTGTAAGTTTCATCGTTGTAAACCGTCAAGCTGTTTCTCTTTTAAAAACCTAAGAGGCCGCTGGTAAATTTCATTAGTCGACCTTTGACCTTATAGGAGATCAGGTGACCAGGGCACTGCTTAGGAATGTTCCCTCTTGACTCCTTTTCATTTTCTAATTTCAAAGCTCTCGACAGTTTGGATTCTTGTCATTTTAGCGCCGCCCTTCCAACGGCACATGCCAGCCCAGTGTTTGTATGTCTTGTCAGAATTATAACATGTCAAAGCCACACAAAGTACTACATACTTCATGGTGAATTTGGAGAGACATACACTTAGAAAAGTTGTTGACTGAATTATGATTTTAGAGCTACCAAAATGACAGCCTCTTTAACAGATTCCACAGCTAAATTGTTTCGGTATGTCCTTAAGTTAGCTAAGACATGCTCACATAACCAGAGATGTCGCAGTACTACTATTTCTAGAAAAGTACCTATATTTGTGCACTAATTGTTTTGAGAAGTGAGTGTAAGTCTTTGTCAGCCTCATATTTCAATGTATTCTTCTTTTCTGTAGGCCTTTTTGTTCCACGTTAGCACGGCCAATCATCTGCCACCTAGCCTGTAGTGTTTTAATAGTAATAATAATAATAATTCATCTAATTTATATAGCGCTTTTTTGGACACTCAAAGATGCTTTACATACAAAAAAAATAAATAAATAAATAAAAAGTTTAAGAAAAGGCAAGATTGAACAGGTTTGAAGTTTGGACGTTATTTTACACAAATGTCAGTGTCATGATAATTATAAGCTCTTTAATCATATGACTTTAGGGAGCCTGTTTTAAAGCCATTTGAGGCTCAATACTCAATACTAAAAGTAGAAAAATAAAATGTCTAAATTTCAAATGTCCTTTGTTCATAAATAATCTTTTCCCTTAATACTAAAACCCTTTGCTCTTTTAATTTTTACTTTCACAAGTGTTACTAGAGTAATAATTTGAACAGTTACAACTTTTTTTTATTTTTTTTATTTTTTTTTACCCCTGTGCTGCAGTGGATAACGTATTGAAGTACCTGATGAGGTCAAACAAGTATGAAATCAGACCTTGCAAAAAATCACAAATTAGTCTCTGAACTAGCTAGTATTGCTAATGACAATAATATACTATTAACATAAACATTAATAAAATGCGTTGTGGTATGTCTGGCAAACCACAGACACACACAGTCACAGTCTGTTAAACCTACAAATGGGCCTTCTGACCTAAGATCCATTTGCAACAGTTCAGTGTTAATGTCGCTATTAAAAAAACGTTCCAAATATAATGTTTTTATTCTTGGAAAAGATTTCTTCTCATGAAGCAGATTTTTTTCTCAGTTCCACTGCTTTTGCTAACCGCCAACATTGAACCATCTGAAACATTTCACTTAGGAAAATTCTGACTGTTTTCCTATCAGGGGTATTTGGGTTTAAATAAATGCTAGAATTTCAGTCCATCAGCAACATTTTTTCTACAAAGCAATCCACATTAAAACCATGTAGAGCCATCACTCATCTGAACTGGATCAGATATGAGAATGGAAAGCCCTTAAAGCTTTTTCCTTTCCACATTGAAATTGATAGTTCCTCTGCACATTGTCAGCTTAATAACAGTTATACTGGAGCTAGCCAGTGAAAGGCTGTTTTGGAGAAGCTCACACGTACAGTAAATGAACATGTTGAGTTTTGGTTGTTTATAAGGTTTACTGTTGACAGCTGTTGATTAGTGCAATGACAAAAACATGCTGCAAAGCCAGCTAGTAACTAAATGCATTTACTCATCTGCTTAAATAACTATTTCAATACAATATTGGAGTGAAATAAATAGAAATCATGGGTCTTTTAATTACCTCTGTCAGTGATCACCAATCAAACATTGCACTCCGGCAAACTTATGTGCATAAATAAGTAACTCCTCTCATTGTTTGGTTTGTTTGGTTTGTTAGCATGTGTGCAAGAAAACTGCAAAAGTAGTAAGATTTTGATTAAATGTTCTGGAAAAATCAGGAATGGATCATAAAAGAAATTATTTGCTTTTGGTGTGGATCCAGAACACCATCTCCCTCCAGAAATATTTGAAAGCATTCTGTGCTATTGCGAGATATGGCCAAAGATACTTACTCTGGCCACGAGGGGTCACTACAGAAACAAATGATTAACTTTAGAGGATTCTTTACCATTGTAAGATATTGGGCTTTGTAACCCAATGTATAGAACATTTACCCCAAAACTAAAAGATTACAAGTGTGGGCACTATATTTTTATGATTGCAGGATAGGGGCAGTGCCTTAAAAGAGCTCTGTTACTTTGAGTTTTTTTCACACCATTTCTCATTTAAACAAAGTCATCAATGCGCTCTGTCTCCTGGTTGACTGGATCTCAAGTAAAAGTGTGCCACCTGCAAACTTATCAATCCTGGGAGGCCCAAATCTCCCCTGGACCACAGCTGTTTTAGGGCTTCTATTCAGTGTCACCTTTCACATTTTTGCCTCCTATCAAGCGCAGAAAACCCTGTCCGCCGGCTCAAAGGAGATCGCTCTGTCCTGGAAGGAGCGAGGTGATGAGCAGCTTACCTCTGGGACGGATTAGCCTTATTAAAATGAAATACTCTAGTCCTGAGTGACAGACCAATGGACAGAAGACTTGTTTGAGGATCTGAAGCGCCGCGCCTCTGTGTTCTCCTTCCCGCCATTCTTCACTTTCACCTTTCCATGTCTCCTCATCTTCTACCCCCACCCCCCATCATCGTCAGCCCAGTCCAGAACAGGCCAATCTGTCAGCATCCTGTGGCTCTCAGATGGGCTGCCAACTACAGGGGCTGGACCGCAGGGAACAAAAGAGCCTCGAAAACACAGTTAGAAGGGCCGGGACCCTGGTAAAGTGTGTTTAATAGCTCTCTCCATGTGAAGAGAGATGCATGTATGGAATGTATGCACAGGTCAGAACATAAAAGGCAGATTTAGTTGTTTAGTGCCAAGACCAAAGTTTGTTTATTGAAAAGTATGAATGGAAACAACCCTTAACACTTAAAGATATGTATAAAAAATCTCTAACTGTTGTATTAAGAGTGTCTGTGTCCACATATGGAACTCTCATCAGCCCAAGAACAAGCCTGAGGAAGTGATATCATTTCACAGCCACAAATATCCAACTACATTTGCTACCAGAGCAAATGTGAGAAGTCAGTTGTCTCTAAGAATGTTGAAAAGCCACAGCTAGGCTGGGCTTTATACAAGAGTGAGTTAGATACTGTATGTAGCTGGAGAACAAGTGGTCTCAGCACTTTGGGCAACTGTGCCTCTATACATTTGCCATGAATAAAACTGACTTGACTACAGTACTGATAAAATATTGCTAAAATGTTTGGGTGATTGCTAAGACACACATCAATAAATTAGAGTATAAAAAAATACTAAAGTTACTAAAAGTAAAGTTAGTACAATTAAAAGTTAAACATGTATCTTTGTGTTTCTCTTTGGCTTTTTTCTTCTGGAGTTCCTGTGATTTGTCTATTGATTTGGCATAGGTTTTATGCCAGATGCCCTACCCGCCACAACCCTCTACATTTATCCAGGTTTTGGACTGGCACAAAGAGTACATTATCGGATTACTTTCCTGTCACAAACCTCTGCATTTATCCAGGCTTAGGAGCGGCACAAAGACTACACTGAGTTCAATGTGAAAATCATACATTACATATACTTATTACAGTATTTGAAGCATTTACTTTCATTGTACCACATACTTTTACAAAATATTGAAGAATAAGCATCATTACAATTAAAATAAATAAATGTTTGACATACTTCACTTTATGAATGGCACTACATAAACCTTAATTTAATTTTATATAAAATGTTATTGGAAAATTTTATAGGTTAGATGCATTTATGTGTTTGCCATTGGTTTTCTGAGTCTAACAGGCTGCTGACTTGCACATACAAACACTTACACAAACAACACTAGATGTCACATTACTGAAAGGCAGGCTGACCAAAGGTTAAACCTCCCCAAAGTGAAATCTTACTACTGTCATGGTTGACACTATGGCGAGACCTCAAACAAAAGGCCATGTGTGTGTGGACTGGCTGAATCAAAGGTCAGAGCAGATTATAGGAGAGTGCAGAAGACGAGGAAAGGCAGGAAAAAGCTCTGCTTTCACATGCAGGTGGCTGTCAAGGATGTTTACCTAAAGAGACTCATATCTGCTCAGTTTCCAGTCCAGAATTAGAAATGTACAAAGGTTCAGTTGAGTTCACCTCCGCAGACGCTAGAGAAAGAGTGGCGACCCTGACAGTCCAAACAATCTCTGTGTTATTATGTCTGCCCTGTCTGTCTTCATATGGGATTTCACTCCGGGGCTTGTGATTGGACTTAAATCTATAGCACTGTGCTAAAAGTGCTTTGTAAGAGGCTATGACCAAGAAAGGTGTATCAATGTACAAAACTACACTCCTCTGCCAAGGCACTGGCCCTATCTTGCTATTGTAAATATATAGTCCCTAGACCTGGACTCAAAGTCAAAGATCTTCTAGTTCAGGGGTAAATGCTCTTTCCAATCAGCCACAAAACCCTTATGTCTCACAATTATAAAGAATCTACTAAAACGTCACTTGTTCTTTTAGTGAGTAGTAGTAAGTCAGTATCTTTGGTCTATATCTCAAAATGGTACACTCCTGGAGCTAAACAGTGATCTGGACCCATATTTCTTCCCCTTTACTGACCTTTCCTGAAAATGTCATAACAAAAAAACAAAAAACAAAACAAAACAAAAAAAACTACACCTTGGTTAAATTTAGCCTTTTCCCCCATATGTTTCACTGTAGACTTAAAGACAGGTGGATCATTGCCATTTATGTACACTTAAACCAGACTGACAGACGAGAACATTATAGCCTCTGTCTTAAAATTATATACATTTTTAAACCGTTACAGAAGTATTTGGCTCCATTTCAAGAAAGATCCTACTTCTTCATGTGCACCAAGGTTTGTCAGTAATGCATATAAAACAGCGCCGCGGGGAGAAGCCGAAGTCTTGAGAACATTCTGTACCCTAAAGACAACGCAAATCTGTTCACGGCAGCCATAAAAAAAACGATATGAGCCTACAGTGGTGACATCAAACAAGACTGAAAACCATTTACTCAAGTGCTGAAAGGCTGCTCCGTGTTCTCACGACGAGTGCCAGAGATGTGTATCAGTTAGGCATGCTTCTTGTTTTATGTTGAAAAATGCTTACCATACATCACATATCCTGTTGTTTTAAGAATGGATATTTACAACAAGAGAGGGCCAGTGGCGTTGGTTTTGTGGCCCACAGTGAAAGTGCAGTCATCCCTCAGTGGATTTTATTGGTCGGCTAAATGCATCTGCATCTTGGGAATGTCCCTCAAGCAAAAAGTCATTCTGGGAGATTCCCACAAATTCCCCTTAAGACTTATTTATCTGTACTAAGAGTGGGTTACACACTAGAGTCCAATCCTGAAATTAAACTTGTCATGAATGAAAACAAAGATGACCTTATATAGAGTCTGAGCTATTATGGCAGTGGGTGATAAGATCCGCTCATAAGCTCCAGATGTGTTTGCCTAAAATGTTAATTCCAGACTTCTTGTGGGTGTGAGAAGATGCTAACCGTGCACTAAAACATTCATGTGTTTTCCTTGTGTTTTGCTTTGTTTAGGCAGCTGTGAGATTAAACCGTGCAGTCCAGAGGTGGAAAGTAACCAGATACTTTTGTTTGAGTATAGATATGTCATTTCTGAGTAAATTTTAAAGCATACTTACTCGTAGAGGATTACTTAAGGTTTAGGCAACATCAAAGAGTGTAGAGGAGGAAGACTAATCCATTCAGTGTAACGTCAGGATGTGTAAAGACGGAACTGTTATAGCAGGGCAGCAAAGCATAATACATACACATGAGAAAGTCATGCTTCCATAATCCAATTTGAAATCAAACCATATTAAATGCCTACCTCATGTACAGTATCAGTATTTCAAGCATGCATTGGGGGCTGGGTTGCAGTTGCAGCAGTCTAAGCAAAGACACCCACACTTTATTCTCCCGTCTATACGTATTTTGGATGACTGTATCCCGAGACTAATTGTTTTGGTCTCAATACACAGTTCATGAATAACAATTGGTAGCGTTTATTGACCAAAAAAAATAGCTTCATCCTCCCTTGCTTGACTAAGTCACTGCAGTACAATTACTTTCTGCGGAACAATACCGGTTTTAAAAACGAATGGTATTTGTAATTACTTACTCAATCCAGCCACAGTGGGTCACAAGCCAGTGTACTCTTTGTCCCAGTCCCAAGCTTGGATAAAGGGAGCTGCATTAGGAAGGGCATCCTGCGTAAAAACCTGCCAAATATGAAAATCACTGCACACTAGGAGGCAGACCTTGGATACTGCAGCTTGTGTGAAACAAAGATACAGGGGTCATATTTCAATGCAAAATAATATACTTTATTATGACCATACAAGATCAATACAAAGCAGTTATGTTTAGCAATGCTTTCCATGTGGCTTTTTATTCTCCAGAGAACAGAAAGGGCACAAAGTGGACAAGTGTCTTGTCTGCAACGGAACAAAGCAGCAGCGGAATGTATATATATTTTTTCAATTGGATCACACAGTTCACATTCAAAAGTGATGTATTTAAGTAGCCAGTCTTACATACTACAAGACAAAACATATTTCAGATATTGTGGTAAAGCAACAAATGGGTGATGACTTTATGTCCTTGGAGAAAAAAACATACTGTCACATTTCCAATGAAATAAATGAGAGACAAACAAAGGAAAATACAAAAGAGTGTTTTTACTCATAAATATCAAATACAAAGGCAGGGAAGTTGCCTTTTGCGTCAGTAAAGCTTTTGACCATGCAATGTTCAGTACTGTACCATTAAAAAAAAACACCAAAATACATGAACACAGCTTTAGTCCACCAGAGACAAAAGACATCAAATATATATATACACAAATGAACAAATATAACAATTTTCTGCAAGAGCATGATGACTTTATCTTATTTTACAGCTAGATATCTACCTTTAGTTGAACACACGGTGATGTGTACAGGTAGCAATACAGGAGCAAAAAGCAGCTAATGCTAACACTACGAGGTCAACAGAGGTACTTAAATATACAAATGAATTAATAAGCTGTAAAAATTATATACTCCAAATACATTTATATAATTATGTACATATACATATAGGTTAAATACTGATCATTCTGAATCCCTGGATTGCTGAAATGTATTTTTAGGCAGCTAGATATATCGATGAAGCCCTCCTTTAACAGCTTTTACTGGATAATTTGTGCTTCACATTTGTATGTTTAGCCAAAAGCTGGGACAAGCATACTGGTGGCTCCAGATTATAGAGGTATGGTCTTTTTTTCTAACGCTTCCTGTTCAAGAAATGCACATTAGTGTTTGAAATTTGAGTCTGTTTTAACAGGGTGTTTGTGAGTTAATCTTATGTTATAGATCTCTTTGATAGTGGCAGCTGTTTCTCCTGTACTTCCGCTGTAAGCATGAACTGTAATAATAACCTACACTACTGTCTGCCTCATAAGTGCATCATTGTTGAACAACATTTACTGTTTCATACCTCACTAGAAAAGCTCTCTGCTGCTTCAGAAGAAATTCACCCAAAAACGCAAGCCCGCTGAATGTTCTTAATATCATACACATCTTTGCCTTCCCAAAAGTGAAAATACTTTTGTACTATTAATTATGTACTATTACCAACCACAGTGTCACAACTCTGGAGTACCTACCTAGACAAAGACAGAACACAGTGTTCAAGTACTTATTGGACAGTGCTAGCTGCAAGACCTCCACTCGTTAATACAAATGTTAATACAACCCAGAAGTGCTATTGCTGACAATAAAGACGGCTATAAAAAAACACAGTTAGGCAGCTAGTACTGATATTTTTTGGTTGATAATCAATTAACTACTGGAATTATTTGGAAACAAATTTTGCACTTTTATACAAAATAAATACATCTAAAATTTAAATATTTGGATAATTATTAATAGAACTCAATATTTATTTAGGATTTTGGTCAGTGAGTACTTAAGTGTCAAAGAGATGGCCATGTTTTAGGGTGACTTTCCTCCGGACGTACCACCTTCACACAATTAAGGCACCTTTTAAACCCCTGAGGGGTCAATGGGTTCTTCTAATAAGAAGAGCAAAAATAACAACATGGAACACAAACCAAACAACAACAACAAAACATGAAGATGAGTCACAAAATCAAAGGCTAAACAGTTGGAATGTCTATGGGTAAGATACCAGAAGTGCCTCTCTCTTCTCAACTCATTTTCATATTTGTGTAGCAGCACCTCATACAACACGCCACACAGTCTCCATGGAAACACTGTGGCTTTATCCTGAAGCACCTTGATTATCATCAGAGGTCTCTCTTTAACCTCCAGGGTTGACTGTGAGCAGTAGGAGTCAGTATCCCACATTGAGCTTGTTCTTATTAAGTTCTCGCTCCAGGTTTCCTATGAGTGTGTCAATGCTCTCCTGCAGGTCTCTCAGGTTTACCCTGTTGCTCAGCACAGGACTGATGTCCTGGATCTTCATGTAAGCTTGGTATGTGTGCTCTTTAGGCAGCCGAGGGGGCAGGATGTGTTCACAGAGCCGCTCCTGCTGCTCCACTGTGGGCTCTTCTATACCTGAACTGTTGGTCTCATTCTGAGCCTCCTCCTGCTTCTCTTCCTTGTCTTTCTCCTTCTCCTCTGTTTCCAGAGTTGGAGGCTGCTCTTGTCCGACAGACTCAGAGCTCTGATCTGATCCTGTCATGTTGTTAATGTCCTCATTTTTATCCTCCACTGGTGGGTCATTATCCTCAGAGGCCACATCGTCGTAGTCCGCCTCCTCTTTACACACAGGAGGCATCATCTCAACAGGGAAGTAGTTATCCCCACAGCCGCTCCAGTCGCCAGCGTAGCGGTTACTGGGACTGTCCAGTCGACCCGGTTTGGGCCGCAACACACCTGCCATCTCTGCTTCAGAGAAGTTCAACACCTGGGGGCGCTCTTTCCTCCGCCGTATAGGAGGAGCAGACAGCAGGTCAGGTGATGCTGAGGGGGGCTGCACTGACTGGCCTTGGGGGTCCACAACTAAAAAGAAACAAAAGAAGTGAGGTGAGTGAGGTTTGGTTAAGATGTACCTAAAAGGTATTGTGTGTAATTTACATGGCCTTGGGAGAAAACACACATTGGAGCGCATGCTTTAAAAAACTGCTATACTTAAATTAATCATCAGTTAAGTTCAAGATGCGGGTGGCTTTGATGTGTGACACCTGAACAGCCATGATCACTTCAATGAACATGCCATATCATGCTCAGACCACACCAAACCATACTCCAGTCAAACCACTGCACTCTTGCCACTTCTTTACCTACGGACTAAATAAAAAATAACAATTTTTGTTCGCAATTAAGCGCTATTAACTTCACTCCAATCCAACCAGCATTGTCTGTTACCTGTCTGTATGTGAATCTACACTTGTTGACATCGCTAGCTCTCCCTTACTGCAAGACAATATAGTGAATCCAAAAGTATATTAAAAAAGAGGTTAATCATGTATGCTGACCTTAACAATGTTGCTATGTGTATTTGAACCCACTTCAACTGTTTCATTCATGAAGCATAGCTACTGCTGATAAAGTACTTTCTTCATAGTGTAGCCATATAACCACTCTGAGGTTAGAGACCAAAACAATTATCAACTAAAACAAACAGAAGACACTGTTATTTCATTCTAGACATGATTCACTAATTATTTTAATTATTAGCTGTGCGTATCAACAATACAGGAAGTGTTGTTAGTTTAGACAAAAGGCAAAGTGATTGTTTTGTGTAGATTCTATTGAAGCTAAGAGTTGGGGTCACTTTATATAGAGTTATGGCACTGCAGTATTTTTTAAATTTTTTTGGAAAGTTCTGGCACACTTGAGGTCAATGATGCGACAATGCTGTGGAAGTCGGGCTGTGCGTGTGAGAGGTGTTAAGAGGCCGCTGAAAATATCCCATAATGGTTGTAAAATGCTAGGGCGAAGCTTTGGGGCCTGAGGGCTAAGGTTAAGTCTGGAATGCCTTTAATTACAGTCCAAGAGTTCTATACTGCGAACGCAAGACGACAGAGGAAAGATGTCAGTAAGTGGTAAACAAAAGCTAAAACCTGGACACGAGCTTTGTCAAGGTTAATACAGGTCGTCCCAGACACCTGCCGCTGACATCAACTGTATTATGTACCACAAACACACACTTCTGTCTGTGGATGCTCTAAAAGTCACCAACAATTATCTTTTTAAGCAGCACTTGCACTTGACTAAGCTGTCCGCACTTATGGGATTTACAACTGCCTCATTCAGCTGCCACCCTCAAGTCATTTCTCTTGTTTTAGTGGATGTAAAGGAATGTGAAGGGTGCCCAGTGGTTAACACAAAATTGGCCCAATGTGGCATCTAGAGGATGCGGTTAAATTTAGACAGAAGTCCAGACAGAGAGTCAGTTCTCCTTCAGACATCTTTCAGCAAATCTGGTTAAATCTGCCGGTTACTGGGATTTACTGGAAGATTCAGGGATAGTCTGTGTAATGTGGCAATGCAAGAACATGGATATATTTTTTTTCAAAATACTGCATGCATCTGCATTTTTTTTATAGCAAAATGCAAATTATGTTTTATGTAATGTATTGTGTCAATTTAACTATATATGCAACTATCAACTCATTTCTCAGTGTGCAACTTCAGGGAAATACCTGATAATGAGACAAAAACATAAATATAAGAAATGATACAGCTGCTCAGGGCCTTATTTGTTTCTGTGATCAATCTGAACGGCGCAGTGGTCTTCTAACTCTAATTCCCAGTTCAGTCTTTCTAACTTCCTTCATTTGTCAGTGAGAGCTGACAGCTGCAGCTGGTACTAGCAGCTGGACAGACAAATGACCTGTGTTGAATGAAGCTGGTTCTGGTAAATTTATCTTGAGAGCCACGCCTCACAATTTGGTTTACATTGGGGCTTACTGGCTGCACTCTGATTGGCTGAGTCTGGAATGATGAAGCACTCTGTGGAGTTTCATCTCTGTAAGGGCCAACAGATGGTGGCCACTGGCCACAAGCTATCAGCTGTGCTCATGCCAGTGGTGGATAACCTCAAGGATCAAAGCAGGGCAGCTTTTAGCAGCCAGACCACAGAGCTAGTACAGATACATATACACTGATTGTAAAAACCAGAACTATATTTATCAAAGCAAAACACTGAACATGTGAATCACCTGGCCAGAGCTGTAGCAGGTAGTGTAGGACCTCGATGTGCTTCTTGAAGTGCAATGCGCTGGCCAGCTCTTCAGAGTCAATGAAAACCCGGTTTGAGTGGCAGGATGCCTCCTGACGCTGGCTCAGCAACACAGGCCCAAAACACACTGCCAGGTTCTGACACGTCATTTTGTTTACTTCCTGGTAGGAGGCCACCAGTTTCAGGTGATTCAGGAGCTTTCTTAAAGTCATCTGATAAAAGACGCAACAAGAAATCATCATTTATTAACACCATCTTTTTTATTTATTTTTATAAAATATTGTATTTATAAATTGAATTTACAATAAAAATCTGCTTTATCTATCTGTATTTATTTTTGGTTGCTAACATCACTTGTAAATAGTTTTTAGTTATTCAAAGTGAGTTTAACAAGTATATTCAGAGTGACAGTGTACTATTTGCTTTCTCTTTGTGCCATTATTAAGAGGAAATGACAGTGGTGTTTGCTGTCTGCCACCACTAACAGTTTCTAATGCAACACTAGTACCAGATGTAATAACAGTAGTTAATGACAACATTATCATTATGACCTGTCATTATCTATGCCACAATAATGCCCTTCTGCTCCACATGGGGCAGTGTTTTGTCACTAGAGTCACTGTGTGAGTTAGCAGGAGGTGTACAGTTGTTCTTGCTCACCCTCTCGACATCAGGCAGGATGTCCAGCAGGCTCACGGTGTGTTCTGAATCAGCTGGGTCATTCTCACAGCCAGCAGCTCCCATTCTCAGTGGCCTCAGAGCCATAGACTCCAGCACAGCTTCATAAAGCGGCTTGTTGATCAGAGGGTAGGGCAGCTCACGCAGGTAGTCCTTTAGCACACCTGCAGACATGACAAACAGAGTAGCACATAAGCATAAACAAATAACTCTTATCTACACTTAAATATACACAATAAATATTAGTCAAATAATCAATATATTTGAACAAAACAATATGAATCTACAGGCACAATAAAACGGGTTCCTTTATGCCAAAATGTGTCCTCATTGTCAGCGGGATGATGTTTGATTGAAGCAGGGCGTAACCCACCGTCTGCCACAGCGGCTTCACACCTGTGACCTGAGTCTCTCACAGTTCACACAAAAGCTTTGAGTAAACATGAAACCCATGCCGTCTGTCTCCACTAAGCCCCTGAAATATCACAGGCATGTCTTCTCATCAAAAGGGAGCAGAGAATAAATACGGGAATAAAAAAGCCTGTTGGCAGCGGGACAGCTCTTTGTGGTGAGTGTCTCTTCTCAGTGTGGAGCGGCATCAGTTTACACACAAGGCTGCAGGCTGAGTAATCAGCAATATTGGCTCAATGCCAAATAAAAATTATTTCAATTACCTACATTTTAAAAGTTCTTAAAGAGTGCACAGCACATCTATTATTTTAATATCTTAAGATAAAAATGTGTTCTAAAAATGTTTTTGGTATTCTTTTTCAATTAAAAACTTTTTAAACATGCAACAAACACTCAAGCTGCTATCTGTAATGATACTGTTCAGAGTGGCTTTGTTGCCAATACCAGTGCACTATCTGCAGCCACTTGGCCTATCAGCTGTTTGCCTTCAATGTGCACTTTAAGCCAAAAAGAGTATGTTAAAGTTGTTGGAGTTTTAAACAAAAGCTTTACTATCCCTAAAACTTTGTCTTGTTTTAAGTTTATCCTGATGTCCCTTAATGTCTCTCCTGTTAGCTTCAAGTGTTTCCCTATTTGCATCTTGCCTGCTATTTACAGCAGACAACAGTAAGGTTCAGTGTAAATCCTCAGACATGATCCTCTCAGCTCCTGAGCAAAGAACAGAGAGCACAACTTAACACGCTCACATTTTAATCCCAATTAGTCTCTGCTCTCTTTTTAAAGGTAGCCTTAACATTTTTACCTGTCCTCAAACTAGCAACAGGACAAACCACCATCTTAAACACATAGTCCTTTAGCAGATACATGCTCTTCATTTCCAACATGAAGGCCAGCCTGCTATCTCTGAACACGGGATTAGTGACTGAAAGCAGGCTCTATATTCAGTCCTGTGTTACACTACTGCTGTCAGATTAGCATTAGGTCAGTAGCCTCACAGTGACCTTCAAAACAAACAAAATGTCTTCAACTGTTATGAGATAATCTACTGAAGCTGAAGAATGGTGCAACCACGGTAGCTATAGATGTGTTTCGGTACATCTAAATTTGTGTTAGAAAGATTTATTATTAGTATTATTATTACTATTATTACTACTATTATTATGACATTACTCACAGTGACTTTTTACTACAACAGCAACATAACTGTTTCAGGAGTTCTACATAATAATAGGCCTTCAAAAAACATCAATGATAAATGACTGATGTGGTTGAAAAAGTGTTTTGTGACAGCTCCGCCTTGAATTTCAACACTTCCTAACACCCACTCATACACACCGATATGAAGGCACATTCCTGGGAGAGTCTGTGGTGCCTCTGAAAAAAGCAACAACAAGCCAAAGCCCAACATGAACATCCGTGTCAGGCCCCCGCACACTGACAGCTCGAGTCAGCAGGGTCATAGTCTGACGGCCCTCCAGGCACACACGCACTTAAAACTTCATACAATGTCCCTGCTATGAAAGCCATCACTACACTGCGCTTCACGCTCCAGTCCTGCTGATTTGTGGCAGCATGTTGGGATTCTCATATCTTCATCGGCTATGAGCAGAATGTGATAAGTGCCCATAGACTGATTCCTTAAACAGATTTGATAGGAATCCTTTGAGAACATCCCACAGCTTCCCGATGTCAATCTTTACTTCAACTTTCCTCAGACGATAATAATAATCAGCATGTTTCATCGCAAGGAAACAGATTGCCTGTAAGCAACATGAACCATCTTTATCTGAAGAAGTCAAGGCAATTTTTGCCAGTGCATGCCAGTGCAACTTACACGGCTATCACTCATCTTGCTCAAAACTTTTGACATACATTTTTTAAAGACATTTTTTTTGTTTTTTTTTACAAGATAGAGACAGTCAGGCTGACGGGAAATCAGGGAGAGAGGGGAAATGGCATGAAGTAGTTAGCATTTTCCCATAAAGTGTAGCCACAGCTGCCCGAGGGCAGACTATTGCCCGTCCAACCACAACTAATCATACGCATTCATATAGGAAAGGTGGGTGTCTTGCACAAGGATACAACGACAACATACAATGCCTGAAGCAGGGATCAAACCACCACCTTTGAGTAAGTGAAAGAATGTCTCTATCGACTGGGCTACTGCCGCCCCAGCATGAACATAAACATGAAAAAAATTGGCAATTAGGCAAACACAACATAGCATCTGATCTTTGAACGTGACTGGCCCCAGGACTTTGGACATTGCCAAACTACTGTATATGCAGTGTTTAATCTCACATAAGCATTAGCCCTGTACCACATGATAATATAAAGTCTGGGTATTGCATAGGCTACATTATGCACGTGCATGACTCTTTGGGAGTGTGATGTGTACGTGCTGCTGTTGTCCTGAACTAGGAGAAGGCTGTTTCACGTAAATCATTAGCCTGCCATGAGTCACCAATTGTGTTTACTTGAGTGTGACTTGTTTGGGGCCTAACACACACCACACATGCACAAAGGCCTGGAGAGCGTCAGTCACACATCATATCCACACAAGGTCAGGGCTTGGGGTGAACAGGTGTCCACTGCTGCAGGTGCCACACACTGAAAAGACGACCAAGACCCGTCTGCTGCGAATACAAGGCAGAATCACAAAACGCACTGACTTTGGTACATTGTGAATTATTTCCACCTAATCGACTGCTGAGATAAAGACGACCAATTAAATCTACAAACTATTTTGATGTAAACATTTTTTCTCTATTCACTTCAAAGTTTCAAATGTGCCACCAAACACTACAAGGCACACAATGCAACGGGGCATGGCTCTACCTTTGACCCCTTGTTCAAACAAAGCTGAGGGTCACTCCTCTTGTCAGCGCCATGGTCCGTGCCTTGCCTGGAGAACAAACGGGGGTCTGTTCATGAGTCCTGCCCCCTCCCTGCTGTCACGCACGCCCCCGCAGCACTAGAGGGGGCCAGAGGAGCTGTGTGTGTCCACTGCACAACTCTCTACCCTGACAAATTTTTAGCCGGGCCTCCAAAACCAACCATGTTCAGAAATACACTGGCAAACACCTTTTCAACCCATGACACCCACGCAGGACCTTCGGAGCAATGGTCTGCCTGTGTCTCTGCTGGCCTGCGCAGGGTTCAGCTAATCCCCCATGCGTGAGCCAAATACCATCTGTGTTTGTTCGGCAACAAAGGGGGCACTTGTTAATGACTTTCCATGTCTTCACTGGAGGAGCTGTGAGGGTGGGGGGCAGAGAGAAGTTAGCAGGCTATGGAAAAGACAAGTAAGGCAAGGCCAATGACGGACCACAAACCAGCATCAATAAAAGCTACAAGGAAACATCTAAATGTCTAAAACTACAAATAAGCTCACTGCTGAAATATTCACCTGGCATCGGTTTCACACTTCCTGATGCAACTTGCTCCATTTATCCAGGCTTGGGACTGGCACAAAGAATACAATTGCTAGTGTTGCCCTATAATCATGGTATTATGTGTTTTTAAACTGACTTGTGCATGCTGCTCTATTGAAACAAAAAGCCCAGGGGCAGATACCACCAAAAACAGTAACTTCTCTTAATCAGCTCTAGATAACGATGTTTGTCTTGATTTTTCACTGTGGGCAGCTCACACTGTTGAACCTGTCTTTGCTTCTTTTCACTCACTTGTGTCTTGAAACAAAAGAGATTGTGATTTGAAACAATGAAGGGCCACGCATCAAGCATGTTTTGCAAGCTTCAGATTGAGCTTTGACCTCGAGATAATCCCTTTCACTACATCCGCTTTTAAATTAGGCGTGTGACACACCACTGCTCTCAGTTCATCAGTTTGCTGGTCAGTTATTAGTTTTGAGAGGGGCCTAGTATTTTAATGTTACATAGTGGTAAAATCATACAAGTCTATTTTCCGTTAAGTTGAGAACTGATGGATTTTGTCACTATTAGGTCAAACTTTTCCCATAAACCAAGACATTTTCCAACAATTTTATGGCTAAATCCCAGATGGACATTTTTGCTCATACCATAAACCTCTCTTCTTCCTCCCTTTCCCCTTTTCCCCTTTTCCACTCAGTTGCTAACTCCCATCTGCAACAGCAACTCTGCATGGCAGAGCAAATTTAGGCAGCAAAACAAAAACCAAGAATCCACATTGGTGCTGGCCCTTTTTTTCTAGCCCGCTCAACTGTTAACTGTGTTCTTTGGCCTGCCATGCAAATGCACGGGGATCAAAGCAGGCATGATAGGATGACGCCTATGCGGGGCCTCTTCCCAAAACCAACAGCAGCTCCCACAATGCCCAGGGGTTCTGTGGTCTTCCTCTTTCGGTGGGAGAGGGGAGAAAAAAAAATCATGACCAAGTCGTTTTCGACAACACCGTCCCCACCCCCTCTATTTGTCACTCTGTTGGATTGATTACTCAATGCAGTGACACAGCCATTTGTATAGTGCATAAGGTGAGCTGTAACTCACCGCTTCCATTTTTAATTAAGAAATACAGCACAAGGAAGCTGCAACTTAATGGCACGTGACAAGCGTTTCAATTAGCAAGTTTGATGTCAGAGCTTTCACAAAACGTATAATTTAACCTTCACATCACGTCTGATTCAGGAAATTAGATACAATATAATCCCAATGCAATCGTTTAACTTAAGCAAACATGTCTCAACTCAATGCTTTAAAGTGAAAGAATGGCCTGAATGTATGGCACGGTCTGCATGTGTGGGCTCTTCCCCCCGGGCGCTGGTCGGTGCTGGTATGTCGGCTGGAGGTATGCTTTTACTGCACAGTTACACAGTGGTGCACATGTGCTGACCTATCTCCAGATGACACACCAGTTCAGGCACGTTTACTAGGACAAACAGTGTTGCATTCACTGCCCCAGATCAATACTTAATCCAGGACACTTTTGAGTAATGCTCTGTTTGCTTCGCTCATATAGATTCTGAGAAGTGGGTTGAAACAGTTGATTTGTAGTTGGGAGGATTATTTAGATTTATTTGGAGTCTTACGAGCATGTTACAATTTTGCTTCTGGTAATTGTTAAACTAACACTGCTTAGTTTTTTTTGACAATGTTGCAAATGCACTAAAGCACACTAAAGTTGATGAAATGCCTTTTAGCTCAACAGCAACACTACATAGAAATCTTTTTGGAGCAATTGTTAGAAATACATTTCAATAAATTCACTTATTCTTGACTTATAAAGTTATGACAGCCAAACAATTGATCACTTATTTAAGCAAACAGTGACAGTTTACCATGTTTTTACCTTGAAAATGAATAGCTCATTTTAAATTTGATTGCAGCAACAAATCTCAAAAAGGTTGGAACATGCGCTGCCTATGGCTCAGTGGTAGAGCTGCAGCACATATATAGGGCAACTATAGCCTGCCTTGGCGTTGTGGGTTTGAGTCCGGACTCCGGACTTTGCTGAATGTCTCTTCCTGCTCCCACACCAATTTCCTACTATATTCTGTCCTATTAATAAAGCTGGAACAGAGGCAACAAAAATGATACACAAGCACGTAATACTAATACAGTTATATCAGCAGTTTGTAGTAGTTAGAAAATTCTCCTTTTATACAATGTCATCTTATTAAAATGTTGCCAGTTAATCTAATAACTTGCAAACTGCTCCTCCGGTTGTTTTTATTAGTACCAGGTGCTTTTCCAGCTTTCTGTTGGCCCTATGACAATTTATTTAAATGTGATTCTGTCATTAAATTAGCTAGAATTCCCCAAAATTTCTGAAGTTTCAACACCTGATACGGTCTGTTGTTTATGTTCTAATCATTGCTTTCTGTTTTTTTATTTTTTATTTTTTTTTTTTTTTATTTTATTTACATTTTACCCAGTGTCCTAAATAAGTTTACCTTCAAGTTTATTGGCTTTATCCTTTTGCCCAGACCTAGTATTTGGTACAATTCAAGCATACAGAGTCAGTTCTGACACAATAACACTGCTCTTTTATAACTTGTTTGCTTTTCACAGCCTCCTATAAACCGCACAAATCTGACTCAATCAAACCACATACTGTACTTTTAGAAAAGTTAATCCTCTGTGCTTACTTCTTATGTAATAAAAAATAAGGCCTACACCAGGCACCACCAGCATCATGGGATCTGAGTGCAGTACAGACTGGTCTTAGTGCCTATTGAACATATGCAGTGCTTCTTGTGTTTGTACTGAGTGATTTACCTGTGATAACATTGATGTCAGGATAGGTGTTCTCGCACAGCGCTGCACCATGGCTGTCTCTCTCGAAGGCTTCTCTCAGCTCCTTCTTCACAGCTGCAGAACCACACAAGCGGTAAAGGCCCACCACCTGCACAGTGCACACACACGAGGACACACCGAGACACAAGTAGGTCAAATAAACAACCAAGTCTTAAGAGTTAAACAGTTGACAGAACTGCAGACATTTTTACAGCCCTATTGATCAAGTTCAACTCCTGGACTCAAACAATGGCCTGGAACGAAGCCAAACTGCTTTCAAAGAACAGACATAGCCCTAAACCAATGCCTGTAAAATGTCTAAATGTATAAACTGGTCGTTCATTCATGCAGCAAAGGTCAAAGGTGGACTAGAGTCTAACAAATGTTAAGATGTGCAATTTTTTAAGCTAAAGTAGCATGGCAGTGTTGTTTTAGATATTTGTTGTCTGACATTTTGGTAAATCTAGGAAGAAACAGTGGATAAAAACAGTAACATTTTGAAACAACAGACAAATTGGGTAACCTTGATCTCTGGACATTTTCTTTTGCTCTCAGCAGGAGATACATTCCTGTAAGTATACTCTGTCTGCTTCCATGTAAAAGCAAAAAGTGTCTTGTCTCCAAATTGTGCAATATATCACTAGTCAATGTTTATTTAAAATGTAAGCAGCCAAGATTTATGATGATTTGCACAAATGTAAACAAATGTGGGCCCAATCTTCCGCTTGGCGCAAAGACGAAGGTGACACTGACAGCTTTTAGTGCCTGTGTTTAGAATGTGTCCACCAGGGCCTGCTGCCACCACAACAGGGCATGTCAGTCTACAATAAAGGGGAGGACTGGTCTAAAAGCCAGGAGTGGTGTGGCGCAGATGGGCATGGAGCAGGTGTCATCAAAGCACTCATACAGCAATAAACATTATTGGAGTCCTATAATTTTATAGGACTCATTTGTTCTTAACAGTGAATAAGATTGGAAAAGGCACAGGGTCTGTGTGCTCCGGCGGAGAGCTCCATCTCACATCCGCAGACAGGTGAGGGCTGGGATGTGTGCCTCAGCGATCCGCTCCACTGGCTACTGTCCTGTCTACTGTTTAGAGCTTAGATCAGGCCCAAAAAATCCATCCCGATCCAAGCCCATTCACATTCTGTCCAAACCATTACGTGAAGCCTAATTATGTGCCCGCGTCAAGCCTGCGCACATAACTTCTAACTGACGTTTCTGCACACGATCCAGAGTTGTTTCATTGACAGTGTGTGCTGTCTGCTATAGTTAAATACGTGTGTTAACCGTCCCTGCTTTGGTCTCGTAACCTTGGGTGGACATGGGAGAAGGCGTTCGTCCTCCGGGGTTAACCATGTCGCTCTCTTTATTCTTTGTTTACTGAAGCAGTTGGGCACACACCAGACCTCTTTCACTGGGTTTGGGGCTTTATTGCTGTACTGCGCTCTACATTTTGAGTCTGTAGTAATCAGCCCCTGTCGCCACCTCTCTCAAGCCAGGTAAACGTATCCTGTCCATGCGCATTGGCCAGGCACTTTTATTCACACAAGCACTTGCTCTCCTGGAAAAGGATGCTCCCTGCGTAAGAATGCACAGCTTAGTGTTGCAGCCTTAGCCCGACCTAAGGTTTATTTGGTTCGCAACCTGGAATCACAACTCCTCCATTTGTTTGTGTTCCTGACCCTAATCGAGCACGCTCCTTCCTCCTCTGTCGCTGCTGTCCGCAGTGCTGGAAGATGTAAACTGTATACTGTAAACTGATTGTGTGTAAGTCAGCCGCGCCTGGCGCCCTAACAGGGCCTAGCGAGAGGCAGCGGTAAAAGAAGAAAGCAAAGTTGGGGCGTGTACACCTTGCGCACGTGGAGGACGCCATGGTCAGGCCAGGACGAGGCGGGCACTGTCCTGAGGACTGCTGGACACAGAGTTATGCCACTTGGACCAGAACTGCAGTGCAGAAGCTTTGCCTTAACCAGCTCAGCCGGGATCATCGTTTCCTCCTCTGAGAGCTGGGCACTTCTTTTCCTGGTAAGGATACGATCGCAGGACTGGGGCTCCGTGTGCCTTTAAAAGCAGCACCTTCTCTCTGATTTATTAATTGCTTAAAACACTCTAAAATCCAACCTTTTCCCAAATGCACAGCTGTCGCCCAGCTTAGATTTGCGCCATTTCAAGTTCAGCCTCTTTGGCCTAGGTTTTGCACCCAGTCTAAAGAGCAGGGATTGGGGATTGGGCCTTTCTGCACCACTGTCTGGTCCACCTCCTGCGCTAAGATGCGGAAGATCCAGCCCTCTGTGTGTGTGTGTGTTAAGTGACAAGAGTAGCCCCCCCCCCCCCCATTCATTCTTATGAGAGAGCAAGCTAAAAGATTAAATCATTGTTGTTATAATAATAATAATGCATGAGTCTTATAGTGCTTTTCTAAACACTCAAAGTCGCACAATCACAATTTGGTGCATTATTCAGTCAGTCCTCAGTCAAACTTGGTAGTGGTGAACTACTTCTGTAGTCACGGCTGCTATGGGGCAGACTTAGAGAAGCGTGGTTTCACACTGACACTGACACATTTGTTAAAACTTACTTTAAATTAATAGCACCCAGATCTGATAGCCAATTCCTTTTGCCAAAGCTTATTAAAAAGGACCTGTAGTGCTTGATGGATTTACATCTGAGTAGACACTGACAGACTAACTACTGTGGTCTGCCAGGCTTTGACATTAAATACATGTTTTGGTTTGTCAGTTGCCAACTTGTTTATTCATAATTTGCTATAATAATGTTAATTCCTCCATAGAAAATGTATTGCGGTCTGCTTAGCTTATGCCACCATTCTTTCTAACACAGCCACATTGTTTACAAATACTAAAAAGGTCTAAATGTTAAATTAGCAATGAATGCCAACCTATTTATTTTAGATACTTAATGAATGCTCTCCTTCAGACTGACCAAGGTGGAAAAGGGATCTGTGTTATGCCGGGGTACACTCAGCAGCGTGATAAAAGTGTCACGTTCAGGAGACAGAATGGATAAACACACAGCTACTTAAGACTTAAATAGACAGCGCTGCATTTAAAATGGAAACTGTGAGCAATAAAGCCTTAATGTTTCTTTAGCCGGGCCCCAGAGTTTATCCTGAAGCAACTCGCTGCAGTGACATTTGATAGTTGAAACTCAGCACCCACTCTCTCTGCCTCCTTGTTATGTTGGAATTAGTCCTGGCTACAGAGCAGACATACCATAATTTCTCCTACATGTGTCTGTCTGGTATGTGGCATTGCAGGCCAACTGGTGTGGTTGCCCCAGTAACGTGTTAAGTCAGTGGGCTGTGAATGGCCAGCTCGGGTCTGCTTCCACACAAACACACGCATAATGCTGCTGGCTGCCTTTTTGGATGTAGGAGTGTTGTAATAATGTCCCGCAGTCGCACAGAGCTGAACCGTGTTTCCTGAAGCTCACACGAGAGGGAGAGGACAGCACAGATTAGGCAGGGATTTAGCTTTGTGTAAGAGTAAACAGAAGTCGCCGGGCATAATGAACAACAAGTCCATTCAGAAAAAAAAGGGCTCTCTCTTTTGGGGGAAGAGTCAAAATACAGGCAGGGAACAGCTGTTGGCAAAAAAGAGGGCTTGCACTTATGGACTGCGGCTGCCGGGCAACTCTACAGGCAGCAGCGGACCGAGCCAATATGCAGAGTGAGGTAACAATAATGGCCAAACAAAACAAGTTCCTCCAACAGGAATGTGGAGGCTTGGTAACGGCAGCACCATTGATGGGATCAGAAGTTTCTGTGTTTCATCTCAGATCAGCTTAAAGGGGTTATAGAAACATCAAAGAGGCAGGAATGACAGGAAAGAAAAAAACAAAACACTTGACCGGATGAGGAGCTAGGACAAACAGGCAAAGTTAATTCCTACAAATATGGTAGGTCAGGAAATGAATATTCAATTGCACATGTTACCAATTCTAACATTGTCCATGCCAAATAACTGACTCTCATGCAAACAAGATTTTTTTTTTTCCATAGGGCACAGTATAAAAGTATGTAAAATAAGGCACATGCAATGAACAGAGAGGTCAGATGTTGATGTAACTGCTTAACTGTAGCATCAGTAATGTTGTGTCTTTGAGCATAGCCAGAGGAAACACAATTAGTGCAACTGAAAGTCTGGATTTTGTTTGTACCAAAATAACATTTTGATTTGTTCATAAATATTTACACCCTTAGCACAGGAAATTGTGCTCAACTGATCTTTGCACATATTTGAATTTAGGTCAAGTAGTCCAGAGGGCCAATCAATATTGGTACGCATTTGGCCCCTGGGACATAGTTTGGACACCCCTGGTTTAGGCCTTTGGAGAGACAATAACTCCCATTCATATGTTGAAGATGTTGATGTGACACCAGTTACTGTTGTGATTATAATAAAGCAGCACTTCATATGTAGGAGATGTTTTGGACAGTAGTAGGTGGTAGTAAGTAGTAGGGCTGGAATTCTAGCTCTAAATGCATGTCTTGAATCCAGTAAGTAATCTGTGTAAAATTGTGTGTTGTGCATTGCAGTCCACATGTCAGAGTTTATGTGTCTAATGTGTACAAGCGTATGTAGCTTACTGGGTGCATCCTTTTAAAAACCTTTGAGAGCTTAGACATTATGTGAAGTCTCTTTACAAAACACCTACACTCACCCAGCATTTAAAAGCCTGGAGAAGCCCCAGGACAGACTCTGAAGGAGACTCCATTAAAGATCCAAATAATCATTTGTAAAGTACACTGCTACACATGCTTTAATGATACAACCTGTGGGCTTATACTGCCTTCAGGGTCTGGTGTCAACCCGTTCTAACCCCAAAACTCTGCAAAGAGCTGATTCTACATGTTGGTAATGAAAGAAGATAACCAAACAAGAGTGAGGTGACGTGTTTATAGGAGGGATATCCAGAATAAAAGCAGTGTCAGAGAGAGACAAGACGAAGCAGAAAGATATGAGTCATTCTGCAAAAACAGGAAATTGAGCTTCACTTAAATATATTGATTGTAAAGTGAATGTTGAGAGACAGGTATGCTGCTTCTAAACCTCACATCTGAAAACAAACAGCAAACTAAACAAAAACTTACTACAAATTATGTAATCACTGAATTTGGAAAATAACATAATTCTCACAGCAGATTACAACAAAATCCATGTAAGTAACTTAATGAACCAAGAGGCCTCTGTGTCACAGAGAGCCTTGGAGAGGCCTAATATTTGCCGATTGGCTCCAGGCACTAACTGCCCCTGGCATGCCCCCCCAGAGTGATCAGTCAGGACTGTGGCCAGACACTTTTACTGCCACTGTCTCAATTCCAATTAGGAAGCGGCTGCTCCTCTCTGTCTCTGTCTGGCTTCAAAGAACACAAAAAATGTGGACGGCTGGACGACACTGGAGAGGATCACGTGATCAGGAAAACACTCCAATGCGGCAACACACCAGTCTATTAACTCTAAGTCTTTCTTTTCGTGTATAAAAGAGGCACTTGCCCCAGGACAGCAGTGGTTCAGTGACATCATCAAGTGCGGTACATCTCTTCTATCCTTTCTGCTCATGCCACTCATCCAGTGTTACTACTAAATGTAGGGCAGAGACAGTCTCACGACATCTACACAGCTGAAAGGATCCTCTCAGAGTGGGATTATAATGCACTTCATTCTTCAATTCTTACAAAAAATAACAAGTGTGTCACTGTGTTTCAAATTAAAATAATTAAATTTAGGATGCTAAACTTTTTAAAGCCTGCTGTGTATACTGATTAAATAATAGACATCTTAAAATACTGTAAGCTTATATCTGTTATATGTGGGGAATCATTATTATGTGTCATATTAAAAACATACTATGTACTTGTAGGAATAAATTAGTAACTGAAACACTACATTGCTTTAGACTGGTGCATGGAATAAAATAGTTCAGTTTCTTTAAAGGCTAAATAGTATGCATTTACATAAATGCATTTTTAATTTGAACTTTGAAGTTGTGTATGAACTCACCTGGCATCCTCTCTTCTCGATCTCATTGATGCACTTGCTGATCAGGAGGGGCACCATAAGTCCTGTGTTTTCTCTTTCCACCACGCGCCACGCATCCACCCCAAACACCTGGGGCTCCCTGTCCCTGTCTGGGCCGTCCAGTGAGTTCTGCCACTGCTCCATCAGGCTCAGCTTTACATAGATCAGCCCTCGTGGTTCTAGTTTGACGGCCAGCTGGTGTGAGCGTGTCACCCTAAAAAGCGTGGGCAGAACCACCGTCCCGTGGCAGCAAACACGATTCCGTCTCGGCGTGGGCTCCCAGCTGAACACAACCAGTTTTAAGTGCTGGGCGTTCTCCAGTTCAATGTTAAAGGTATGGTCCATATCTAAAAAGGTGGTTCGACAGGTAAGCAGGGCTGTCCGCGCTTTGTTAATCGAGTCCACTTGGATGGCACAGTAAACGTCACGCGAGTCAATCCGAGGCGGTTTGAGGTCCTCTGCGCCGTAAAAGTGTAAGTTCATGAGTCCAGAGATATACTGGCTACACTTGGGCTGCTCTGTGAAGCTGTAATGGCGGAACGCATCAATGTCCAAATCTGTACCATTCAATCTAGTGCTTCCCTCGGTCTCCCTGCTTTTCCCTCCCTTCCCTTCCGAAGAACCGTGCTTCCCAGATTTGGCAACCAGCTCCGGAGAGTCCCCGTCACTGAGGTAGCCCCCTTTGCTGGCCGACTTAGAACTACCACTGTTTTTCTTCTTATTAAAGCTGCTCTGCGTGGAAACACTGCTGTCTAGATGGTAGCGCGAGATCACATTTCGACTGGCCTGCCCCCCTCCAGGAGCGGACAACCTCGGAGGGCCCGAAGTTTGGGAGACCGCCTCGGTCCCATTGCTTCGAGGAGAGTTGGATCTAGGCTCTGATTGGCCATTTCCGTTGCTGTTATTGCTGCTGCTCGGACCCTTTACGCTGAGTTTGCGGCTCAGTTCTGGAAGCTTTTTCATCTTCATGGAAATCTTTCTAACAGTGCGAGGAGACTTGATCTTGTCAGGGAAGGACCAGTTTATGGAGCTGCTCTTCTTGGTTGGGTTGGGGCTTGAAGGTGGGGAGAAGCCAACTGTGACAATGGGAACTTCAGGACCATCTAGAGCAAGAAAAGAGGGATGCGTTAAAATAAGTCACTAGACAAGAAGCAGCATATTTGATTTGAAAAATGCAGAGGTGAAAAGTAACTACTATATAACTTATACTAATATTTTTACTCATTTCATTTAAAGACAATGCATTAAAAAATACCTGAATACATTTTTGAAGGAAAACTTACTTTTTCTCAAGTAAGGTAAGTAAGTAAGTCTAAGAAAGTAAAAGTGTTATTGACCTCTGGGTGAAGTGGGGAGAACACTTGCCAATCAAAAGGTCTTGTATTCAAGGCAAGTTTGGGAAAAGTACTACCAGTAGTAGTAGTAGTAGTAGTAGTAGTAGTTGTAGTAGTGGTACTAGTATTTTTTTACTTTTATTATTTTGAAGATACAGATTTGAATATTGAGTACTTCTTTCAACTGTGGAAAAAGGATAACATTTGCCGACACTAGTGCTTGAGCTCACTGCAAAATCATAATAATCTGTTTAGCTGTCCAGTGTAGACAGACAGGGAGGAGAAAACCTAAACATTGGAGTAGCCAAGTCTGCAAGAGCCACGGTTTACACTAGAAAAGCACTACACCTCCAAAGCACCCTATCAAGTGATTAGGTTTACAAGAACCCAGTAATTCGCTAAGAGATACATTCAGACAGACATTCATATAAACATGGCAATGCTATATAATACAGCTGGAGTCTACATATGTAAACCTAGACAGTGTTTTAACTAATTAAGGTCTAAAATAATGGGGCGATGCCTAAAATCCAATTGTACCCAAAGAGTTTCCATGAAGTGCAAAGGTGGGCTGCATTCAATCTAACACCAGGGAAATGGAAGTGGAATGTCATTAGCAGTGGCTCCAGGAAAAACAGTAGTCTCTAAGCAGGAGACACAAACTGCTACAGGGGTAAGCTAGAGTTACAAAGTCATTATTCAAGAAAAAAAAAAAATACAATACATGTCTACACAGTGGAATTTCAAAATGGTTCAATTTGGAACAATCATTACCTTTCTAAGATGAAACTTTGATGAGGATTAATTTAAATACTTCTTAAGAACATTTCTGGTGATTTTACCCTCAGCATATTTCAAAAACTTTAACACCAAAAAAGGTCAATTTATTTTAACAGTATAATACAGCAATATTGCTAATCCTTCCTGTCAGCTATTGTGTGAAAGCAGAGGTCTGTCTTCATATTGATTTTACTCAAACTCTATTTTTAGCAAGGATTTGAGGACGTTTACAAATTACTTCATCTGTCCTAATTTGCACTGGCCATGATTAATTGTAATTAGGCATTATATAATCAACCAAAGAAAGGGAGCTTTAGACAGCCTATGTTTATAGAGAAGGAATTACTACAGATTGCTCATGCAATTTCAGATATTATTATTATTATTGCTGATTTAGCAGCTAATTATTTCTTCAGACAAAGACAGATTTTAACTGAGTGCGAACACAAAGAGAGATACAAAATGGGGAGCAGCGAATGCTTGACCCTGCCAACATCCCCAGGACTATTTCCAGAGGAGACCTGCTGTGCTATTCTGGGGAAAGGGCCTGCATTGAAAAGAGGGAGTCAGAGGAGGCTCAACAGGATGGAGAGAAGGGTAAGACGGGGGGCAGCGGCAGGCCAGGGTGTAGGCAGCAGATGGGGGACAAAGGCGCCCCTTGTCCAGCTCTCTCAAGTCTGGATGGAGGGGCTAGAGGGGTGGCAGGCCACTGGTGAATGTACAAATGAACATGGCTGTTCTCTCACATTCCGCACCAAACCATGTTTAGCTGCCTTTGCCGCTGGCTGAGTGGCCTTCCCTGTTACGGCTTGCTGCCAATAATAGACACAGAGGGCTCTAAGAAGCAGAAAGTGGGTGGAGGGCAGCAGAGGTGCAAATTCACCAAATAACATGTGGGGAGGGGTCAGGTAAACACAGCACCCTGGTCAGGACTGAAACAAGGTTTTCAGAAGAGAAATGCTCCAAACATGAATCACAACAAATCAGCCTCGACACTCCTCTTTATTCAACATAGTGCGAAAAAGTTACACATAAACAAAAGTGTACCCAAATATAAAATTATTTATTAGCAAATAGCAGTGTTTTTGAAAATAACTGTATTTATCCTACATGGTTGAGGGTTGGCTTTCCTGTCCTTATCTTAGCCAGGAAAATGACTGGTGAATGTTCAAATTTTAACTCATCTTCATGCCCTCAGCAGCCTAGACAGCTCCTGCAATTTAGTTGTTGTTGCAAGTTAAAGATGTTGCTAACAAATATACTTTTATAGTAACATGTCACATGTAACAAGTCAAGGCTAGTTAGCCTGTTCTCCTGCTATATAATCAACTACAACTTCAAATTAAACATTGTGGGTTTTAACATTTCCTAACAGGAGTGCAGTAAACCATTAAGTAATATGAAGCACCAAAAAACAACCCTGCCCTCAGCTAGTAATCTCTGTATTAATCAGTCTGTCAGTCTTTTTTCTTACATAATACAGACTTTAAAAAGAATGTGAGCCAAAACACTTCCCCTGGTGTCTGGCTGGTGTCCTGTTTATCTGATAATCAGGCCAATGTCAACTAACCCTGCAGGGGAAGATTTACCTCTGACAAACATAATAACTGTAGCATTGTTAATGACTGTCTCTGCTCCACACACACGCACACACACGCACACACACGCACACACACGCACACACACGCACACACACACACGCAGCTGTGTCCTCTGTAGCCTTTGGCCTGGTGGCAGCAGTCAGCACAGAAACGCTACACCTCACTAGCTGCGGTTCAGAGACGATGGTTTGACACCAAACCCTCCAGGGCCATGTTTCGGGGTCAAAGTGCAAAAGGTCCGCATTCCACCGGGCGACACCTGAGACGGGGAGCTTATATCCGCCTCCCTTGCTCTTTAACACGCACAAGCACTCAGCAGATTACTGTATCACAAAGAGACAGTGCGTGCTAGTATGTATATAGAAAGACACAGGCGGACTAGGCAACCCTGCAGACAACCCGGGGCATCCTGCCACTCACACCTCAAAACAAAGACAAGGAATTTATGACCAGGACTTTTCACAACCTGAGCACTCAGTGCAGGTGCAGGGCCAGCAGTCAACCTGATCTGGATCTAATATGTTTTAAGAATTCCTCAAGAGCAGTGAGAGTGGGATAGATATTACTTGGGTCATAAACATACTTTTGAACTCTGTATTTTCATGCATGTTGGCAGTTGTGCTCTTTTGTAAAATATAGGTAAAAAGTTTAATAAGACAACTAGCAGGGTAAATTAGTGAATTGTGGGTTTGACCCTTGGGCCGGCCAACACTTGATCTCTCTGGGTGGAGTCTGCATGTCCTCCTCATGTTACTGTGGATTCTCTCCGGGTTCTACACCTTCCTCCCACTGTCCATAGACATGCATGTGTTAGGTGAATTGGTGACTCTACACTGTCCCTGGTGAATGAATGCGAGAGTGAATGGTTGTCTGTCTGTGTGCGTCTCTGTGTCAGTGCTGCAACTAACTGGCCCTTGTCCAGGGTGTACCCCGCCTAAGTCCCAAAGTTATTGGAATAGGCTCCAGTACCCGTGATCCCTAATGGGATTAAGTGGAAGAAGATGAATGAATGAAGACAGCCACATTTTGGAAAAACAGTAAAAATAATCTTACTTTAAAAGCTATATTATAGAGTGACTAATAGGGTAAAATGTACCTCCAGGTTATTCCAGGTATAATTTAGGACATAATTTAGGACATCATGAAATGATGAAACAATTAAAAGACAAAATTGGATAAAAGTAGGATAAAAGGCCAAGTTGTCTCTGTGTAACTAGAGCCAAACGGCTCTGTAAAGTGCTGTAGTGTCTGTGCTCTTCTAATGTGCAAGGACAAACTATTACATAAGTTAGGGCCAATTTCAGAAAAGGCTCTGTCTCCTCTAGTCCTTAGTCTGGTCCTGGGCACAGCCACACAGGCACTGGGACTGGTCTGCAGACCTCAGAGCTCAGGCTGGAGTGTGAGGATGCAAAAGCTAAGGGGACATGCCACTGAGACTTTTAAAAACATAATTTTTTAATTCAAGTCATGATCAAATGTTCAAAAGATCAAAAGATGATCAAAAGTTTTTAGCGTCCCATCCAACTTGCAAAAAATGCAACACTGCACCAGATATTTACTAATTAACACTGAAAAGTCTATCTTGCAATAAAAAGATGATAAACAAGATAAACAAAATTGAACACTAGCCCATATAATGTAAGCCCTGATTTTGACACTATCAATTCAAATACCATTTTAATACTTTTAAGACCCGGTGAATACCAATAAAAATAGGTCAAAATGTAAAAAGAGCCAAGAAATGCCCAAGGGTTAATAAAGTTGGTTTGATTTATTCCAAAAATGACACGCCCCAGATAAAATGGTTGAGGACACGTGCCCTAGCGTGACCAGCCCACGAGCTAAACTGTCATTCCAGCCAACACCAAAAAGCGCATCCGAGCTGGATAATATGAAATGTGCCCTGTCTGAATCAATGTAAGCGATACTCTGATAAGCCTTGGAGAAAAACAAGAACCTGCCGTTCCTTATTACTGCCATAAAACCACCGGTGTCACTGAGCATGTCTGCCAAATGTGTGTGTTAACTGTAGGCCTGAAAGGAGCAGGAGTGCTAACAAACAAGGCCAGTGTAAATAGATGGCTGAAAGCTAAACTTGTCCCCGTAGTTTCTTCACTCAGAGCTGCTTCCTCTTCTTTGACTCTAAATCACTCGGTGTTGGAAGGCCTTTCAGGGGCCACGGGAGCCCGGCCGTTTCATTACAATGGTTACAAAACCCCTGCTAATATATCCAAGCATGCAGGCCTTCTCGCTAGCACAACATGGCCCCCTGCCAAAAGAGCCCTCATGTGGCTGGGGCTGGCCTACTGCTGCAGGCATTCCTACTGTAACTCTACCAACTGAGCGGTGGCTAATTCTAGACAGGCTGCAGCTCCAGCCGCAGCTCAAAGGCACTAACAGCTATGTAATGACTGCTGGCTGACTTTAGTGATGACACTGTGATACTATCTTAATTTAATAATCATTTCATCTTAAATGGTTAGCACTGATATTTTGGACGTGGATGATACTGGAGCACTATGTCCCGATAGCATTTTGGAATTAGGTTCATTGAATTATGAAGCTTGAAAGTGAGATGACCAGATTTTACTGACACTAGTATGTATGGTATTTAAAAGTTGGAACTGTATCCATTCTCTCCCCAGCACAACTTATGGTTTCAGACTAATAATCTGCAAAAGTAATCAGAAAGTTTATTTTAACTTAAAAGGACTCGTGCTTTTTTTTTTTTGTCTTTTATCTTGTTCACCTCTAGAACAGCATTGCACATTTTACAACATTTAAAAACAACTGACTAAAAGAATAAATACTTTACTGGTGCTATAACAAAACAGGTAAAGAGAGCAGCAGAGTGACAACAGAAACAGAGAAATACAACTTTTTGTATTATGCCATTTTGCTGTTTTTTGGAAGAGGTATAAATGAACAAGAGAAGACTGGATGTAGAGGGCTTGCTGGCTGGTCAGTGATTCCTGGAGTAGGTGGAGGTTCATGGGATCAAGCGATCTGAGGGCTCAGAAAGGCAGCGCCAGAGAATACAGGATTGCTCAACACAAATGAAACAAAACACAGCTCCAGGTATGTTTTTGATGAGGGAACAACATTATAACATGGTAGAGAGCTCAGAAAAGTCAGTTTATCCCCATTGAGGTCCTAAGATGATAGGTTGCTGTAATCAGAATCATTTCCAGTCATTTCCAAGCATGTAACTAATAAAAATTATAGTGGTAGAAATAATTTCAGAATAAAAAGATAATGGTCTTAGAGTTTAATAAACACAACCAATCAGAAACAAAAAGACAAACCCATTTTAAATAAACAGTTTGTAGGTTTGTAGGACTAAGTTTGTGAGAGGGAGATGGATTCAATGAGAAGAGTTTCAGACTTAGTTGACTTCCCTAAGAAAGTGAAAATACAGCAAAAATGAACTCTTAAAAAATTAAAATACCTATACTGCATAATGTAGAAGTCTTACAGATTATTGGTGCACTATGAAGACTGTCAAAGCAATCGCATGCCAGCACCTTCTGCAGGTATATACTTCTTAACATCTATAATGGTACTTCTGTTTACCTTTAGCAAAGCCGACTGAAGTCTATCCTACGGGACAATCAAAGAAGAGCACTCCTTATACTAACATGTTCCTAAAAATAACATTCCTCCAAATCTATAGCAAGTGTAGCAATCACCATCTTCAATTGATCCTTTATCCTTCAAAGCTCAGGCTTGTGTTTTCACAGCTTTTTGGTGCTGAGATGAATAACAGACCAGAAAGAATGAACTCTGAGAAAAATATGTGGCCTGGACTTCACATCTCGCGCCAGCTGAAGAATCTGCTTCGTGTTCCCGTTCTTTTCTCACCCTGTGTCCTTATGTGTTGTTGACCTCCTCCAAAACTAACCACGCTATCATCTACCAAGATTCCATTTTTGAAGTCGCATGTAACTTTAGCTGCTGGAGCCAACACCAACACCACGGCCGTGACCAAAACAACCCCAGAAATAGGCATTCTGAGCACCGGCCAAGTCCAGATTCCCCAAATAAGCTCTAAAGGGAACAAGAGATTGGGAACGAAACCAAAGGTCCACCACCCCCAAAGTCCATCAATCATTATTTTCCATACAAATAGAGCATTGAGATGAACAAAAAGTCAGTCAATAGGGAACACACAAGGAGTCTGGAGTGTATCCGGTCTTAGGAACAGAGTCAGCCATCCGAACAGAGCAAAACTATAGTCACCGGGGTCATCTACATCTGCAGTACTTCATTAATTCAGCAGACGATGGTATTCATGGGTAGTCATCGAAAGGCATGTCACATTTTTTAGGCCTACGCATAAAATTGACTCGGCTTCAGATAATATTCATGAAAAGATGTGGAGAGGCTGAAAATAGCTGAGTTCAACGCTATGGGGGCTTTTCATTTTGTTCTGGTAAAGCCAACATCAAAAAGCCTTTGTTCACTGTGAAGAGTGGGTAGATTACAAAAATGTGGTGAGGGGACCCGTGATGTGGTATACTCAACATGTACATTATATAGGGTAGATGCAGTAAAGATGCAGCTCTCCATGGTGGTCCAGGACCGCAGGCTGAATTTAAGAATACATTTTGGAAAATCATTAACATATGACTAGGAAGTTGAGAATACAATTCAGGCAGAGCACTTAGAGTTATGAAGTGGTGCATCTGTTCAATGAGGCTAAATCAGGCAAAACTTTCTCTTTATGTCAAGAATTCAAATGTATAATTAAACTTCCATTTCCACACACCATGTTTTTGAGGTAAAGGGTTACACACTACTGCTTTAAATAAAACTGACTAAGGCCAGAGACGTAACATCAGGCAGTGCAGCCAGTAGTTGCAGGACCCAGGGGGTTTAAGGGCATGGGGAGTGGACCTTTGTCCGTTTATGGTCAGGTCTTTACTATGAAATCATTTTAAATCATGTTTAATTTAACCAACTTATTAAAATTTATAAGAACTGAATCGATCTGTATCATCTGTGAGCGAGTTTATCCAAGTTTATCCAGTAATCCAGTAAAAACAGCTGACCGGCTCATTTTATAAATTAGAAGCCTAATATATAAACTTGAAGTACTGATTGGCTTTAAACCACTAGAGCCTATTCTAAAAATCTGCACTGAGGCCCCTGATCATTTCTTCTTGAATAGTTGACTTATTTTAACTACAAAGACATAAAATTTACAATACAACTTGAAGTTCCTCACTGCTCTTAGCTTTGCATGTCTCCCCATACCAGAAATTAGTTTAATAATGCTCAAAAACCTAAAAACCAAAAGTAAAGTCTTTCAGTTATAACAGGAGTTGTCCACTCTTTGGAATCTAGAGGTTATGTGTCTTTGTGCTAAAAACATAACCCATCCCCTAATTAAAAAAAATATTAATATAGACATAGTATAGCAGACATCAATAAATTAGCTGCATGTGTTTAAATAAGTCCCAGTTTATTTGTAAGATGTGACATCCTGTATTTGCATTTGATCTTTCTTTGTCAATGCACTTCCTAGGTGTGCACACTGTCTAAACATTAGGTGGGGTATGTACAGCCCACCACTCCCCAGCCTTTACAGAGGACTGCAGTGTCATTGTACAGTCCTAAAAGCTACGCTGCATCTTTGTGATCTTGACCAGGCTTGTAACTAACGTTAACTCAAGTATCATTTTAAGCTTCCTACCATTTCCTTTGACATTACAGACAACTCACAATGAGCGTTTCCTCTGTATATGACACATACCACGGTTTGGGGCTGCCTTTTTCTGCAGAAGTGAAGTGTGGGAAGGCATTGGCAAAACCCACGGGAATCAGTGGCAAAGTCAACAAAAGCAGCAAAAGAGAGAGGCAGTTCCGGAAAGCAGGGGGGAAAAAAAAATCGCTGTTGCCCTCTTTGTACACAAGTTCAAGTTCATTCTCAGTTATATTTAGATTAGTTGTGGGGTCCTGAGGAAGCATGTATGGTGTTTAAAATAACTTATTTTATTTCATTTTTATTACTTGTGGGTATATTAAGGCTCTAAAAAATAAGGTCAACATAGCTCTGCAGTGTTGTGCAAGTTCACACTTTTCATGAACTAGTTCAAAGTTCAGTTCACACATGTTCAAAGTGAACTCTTCACGTTCATAGTTCACAATTTTAATTTTGAACTAGTTCAAAGTTCAGTTCATGTTATTTTTAGGTGAGATATGTAAATGAAAGGCTGAACTTGTTTTTCAAACTATGACTTCTATCACTATACATCTACCTTCTAGCCTCACTGTAGATCTTAAGGTGTACTCACACCAGGCCAATCGAACCGTGCCCAAGTCCGGAGCGCCCCTAAAGCACGGCACAGTTGCCTAATGTGAGTGATCTGCAGCGCGCCCAGGCGCGGTACGCTTCAGGACTTTGGCACGGTTGGAGGAGGTGGGACACGGCACGGCGCGGTTGCTCATGCATGCGCGCACGCACGACTATGAGGCGTGTCATTTATGCAACTGTTCTTCTCTCGGTAAAAAGTGAATAAACTCCATTATCAACACTCGTACCAATGCCAGCGTCTTGCGCTCACCTTTCTGAAGAAGAGAACAGACAGCGGCAGTAGTTTTGAATCCTCTCTCATCCTCTGCGGTGCCTTCGCTGCTCCTCGTATGTGGTTTATTCCAAACGTGTGACAGAAGACCGCGTCTCACCAACGAGACTCAAAGCAGAATCACAACAGGATAGATACTTCATGCTGCTGGTCTCACGTTTTCCACTACGCTGGTTTTAAAAGTGTTAGCGGCTCGCTCAGCTTGTAAACAAACTGCGCATCACGATGACGTAGCAGCCTGTCGCCCTCAGAGGTGATGACGTAACCGGGCCACGGCACAGATCGTTTGTGCAGGTGGGAGTGCGGGCGGCGGGTGACTCAGACCCCTCCCCAATCTTACCTGGGCACAGCACGGTTTGAATGGCCCTAGTGTGAGTGCGCCCTTAAATTCTATCACACAAAATGGACGTTTTTGCATATATAAGCTTGCACAGAAAGGTAATTTTTTTTCCGTCAGACTCTTTGCGTGACAATGTGTAAAATGTCTGTAAATGATCATAGTTAGAGGCAGCATTGTCTGTGTTCTCTGTGCCTTCACTTGCACTGCCAAAGATATTAGATTCGACTATCTTTGGCTTCACACTACGTTACCCAAGATGCATTGCGCACACAAGCGCTCTCTGGTGAAGCGATGCAGTTTTTGAGTGGAGCCCGTGGGCAGTGAGTGACAGCGCTGTTTAAAAAGTGCGATCAGACCTCGTCACTCGACTCAGGTGAAAACAAATTCTGACATTTAATTGATGTGACGTACGTCGTTCATCTCACATAATCTGAACAAATTCACGTTCAAGTTCTTGATTTACAAATGTGTTGCGTTCAGTTCAAAGTTCACATAAAAATGAACGTGTTCAATGAACGCGTTCATTTGAACTCGTTCATGCACAACACTGTAGCTCTGCATACATTAGGCATTCTTGTTCAGCTTGAGATTTTTTGTCTAAGTGCGGAACAAGCCTCCAATTATGCCCTCTCGTTTGACTAACCAGCATGAAAGGCTCTCCCAGCAATTTTCAAGGTTTGAAATAGCCTCAGTTTAATTAGCTGTGTGCACCCCGATTAATAGCTGTCCTGGGTTAGTACACTGAGACAAATACGAGCCTGCTGGGTTTAATCCTAATCCTACGAGGAAAGTCTCTCGGGATAGAGAGTTTTGCTGAGCAACACGTGATGTCACAGGCAGCCAGAAGTCTCAAGGCAGTCAATGGGGATAAAGTAGTGTGTCCTTGTTGAGGGCAGATAGGTTTGGGAACATATGACGATGCTTTTTTTATTTCCATGACTTATGCTTTTGTCTGTGTATTTGTGGGCAACCAAACCAGGGTTGTCCGAACTTTTCCAAAGAGGGATAATAGAGCCAATAGTGTCTCCTGATGTTTTATTGTATTCTGGATAAAATTTCTGACATACTAAAAGGTTCTGATTTTATTTGTACAGACACTAAAATGCTGTTTGATTGCACTGACAGGGCATAAAACAATATATTTTGTGATCAAAGTCGAGGGCCATATAAAAATCACACCCCATGCCATGCCTGGCCCCTGAACTGCATCCTGCACAAGTGTTAATTTAAACCATTAGCTGTAGACATTAAAGCTAAAAGTAGAAACAATTGTTGCGTGCCACAGCAAAGAGTTGTCAAAAGTTGTAATTATAGGCTCTGCAGAAGATGTGCCAATTGGTTCAAACAATCATGTTGCCACATCAGAGAGAACAAAAGTCGGAAGTTCAGCACAACAGCCCGAGCTTATTAAGAGGCAGGGGGCCTCGCGCTGCCTGTCATCATTGTGCCACTGATCTATACCACAATGTCAACACTAAAATACAGCTTGCAAGTTAAGCAATGCGACTATACAGAAAAAGATCTTCAATGCATTTATTGTCTCCTTACACAATGAATCACTTAAAAGTTAACAACTTTCTTTGAGCTGAAACAGTCCCATCTAAACTGATATTTTTGTCTTAAGGAATGCCAGTGTTGAATTCCTCCTGGCTAACGTCTGTCTGAGTTTTCCTAATGAGGGCTGCTGATATGAGGCGATATGATTGGACAGCCTCAACTCCTGTCTGCTCCTATCAACCCCAACACAACAGAAGCTAGATTGGAGGTAATGACTTTGAGCCGTGAAATGTTTAATAGGTCTGTTGATTCACTGATTGAATTTTTAGCACTTACAGTAATTAGTGTTAACCACAAAAATCTGCCGGGAGACAAGTCGTAAGACGGTAATTGAACTTAAAATAAATACAGAGAAATTAAAAACAGAAAGGTGATGGGAAGTGAGTGTAGGTGGGTTTGATTGACTTACCTGTGGTTTTGCTGATAAAAGGGCCCCCCTCTTCCTGGTTTTTGCACGCGAGTATTTGCCTGTGCAGATGTACTAACTCTGAGGAATGTACAGTACTGTCTCCTACACAGGGGCTTTCTGTCAACGCCTCTGACCCGACCTCACTGCTGCTGCCCTCTGGGGCCCGGACGTCCCCTCCTCTACTGGGCCTCCTCTGGGACTCCACTCGGGATGGGACCAGCAGTCTAACCGAGGGCCTGTGGGACTCCCCCGGCTCGTCGTCCTCTGGGATGGGGTTGTACCAGATCTCCCCCTCGTCGTCCGCATCGTTCTCCTCGGTTGGATCAACGCACCGAGGGTGAGGGGACACTTTGACCTGGCCGATGTTAACCTAGGACAAGAAAGAGACAAGTTTTCATTGTTAGGATTAGGATTAGCATTGTATATGGTTTTAAGAGATTATAAAATAAAAAAATATGTATTATTTTAATATATGTGTATTTTTGAGGTTACATGTATAAATCCACAAAGACCCAAGTGTTTACCTGGGGCAGGAGCAGTCGGGCCGGCCGTGGTGGTGCTACCCCTGTGGTTTTCAGATGATCAGGAGAGTGACTGGGAGGTGGACGCTGGAGGTGGGACCCCTCCTCCTCAGCTCCCAGAGTTCCCTGCGTCTCATCCTTGGTGAAATGGTTCTTGCCCAGTGAGCTCTGCTGCAGCCAGTTCCGCTTCTTGGAGACCGTGATGGTGTTGAGCGGCGGCCGCCATCCTGACGTTTCGGTGGCCCCCTCGCGGCCGTTAGCACAGGATGGGGGTTGGATATTCTCAATGAAGGCTAAAAGGTTGCAAGAGAACACAGTGAAACATTTTTAAAGTGACTCATAATCACAATCTGCATAATTTAAATAGTAACACAGCTGATTTAAAATAGTGCTGTCCTGTTGGAGAAACATCTATGCCGAGAAACCAACGGAAAACTGGTATCATGTAATATGGCAACAGTAATTTCCTACCTTGACACTCTACAATTAAAAGAACCACATCTCCGCATTGGCCCATTTTGCATTAACCATTTATGACTACAATTTTATGACCTAGTAAACCATTCTATCATTTTACCAAACACCCTAAAGCAACTTGTCATTCAGCTTTTCTTTAAGTAGTCTATCAGATGGGCTTCAAATTGAAAGAGCAGCATAAAAGATGTGCACATATCCTCCATCTCAGCAACAAGAAGCAGCAGTCTTACAGCTGTGAAAATAGAGCACAGTGACTTGAAAGGGAGTGGGGCATAGGGGGCTCATGGTAAGTGCTGCCAGTGGCCATATAAGCAATAATACAAACAATGATGACGTGGTCTTTTCAAGTCATAAAGAAGGCCACAAATAAGCCTCTGTTGCTTTATAAGCACTCTCTATGAAGTCAAATTGACATTATGCCTGGTTGCTTGTTTTTTTTTTCCATTTTACATATTTTCTTTTTCAGACAGAGGTTTATAAAATATTATTCCATTTTAAACCCATTCTTTATATTTTCTTAAAACAAAGAGGAGAGAAAAACGTGCCATGAGTGTTTGTGTGCGACAGGCTGATGTAGCTGCTGAAGCCAGGGTCTTGCTGTAACATGTACAGCAGGATCATGTGTAAAAGACTGTTTTGATCCGGGACTGTAGTCGACGAGCCCCTCCGCACGCGTTAATGACAACTTCTCCTTTTCCACAAGGAAATGCACCTCCATGCATGCCATGCTACACCTATATTATAGACTCTCCAAAAGAATATTTTCACTTGACAAAATCAAAATTTATCATAGGGCAGTTGTGCTTGAGCCACTGGCTGTAGTCTAACATTAAAAGCCACAGCAACATCTGTATCAAGCTAGCAGAAAATCAGAAATCACATGGCTGGTGTTGCATAACCTCTGCTCAGTACATTGAAACCCTAGTGTGTTGCTTGGTTGGTTTTAGGCATAAAAAGCAGCACACAGAGGGATCCTTAGAGCGAGGAATCCAGCGGGAATTACTTCTGCCTCCGCTCTGCGCTGTGGGCATGACTGTGAGGCAACTTTATTAACACTTCACAAAGCAACTGTTGACTTGCAATAACTGCTGCCAACTCCTGCACCACCAAGACCTATAAAACAGAACTCTCGCCACAACAAAACCCGCCTTTAACTTCCCTGACTGGATTTTCCACTTGATAATATGGCTGAGAATTCCAGATTTTATCACAGACTTTAAAGTGAAAAACAATATTACTATTCATTCAAATGTATTTTGCAGGGGCGCTTTTGCGGCTCACCTGGTAGAGCAAATACAGATAAGGAAGCGAGTTTATCATTCTCATTTCTCCATCCCTAAATTTCCTGTCTCTTAAGATCTTAAAAATGTATATGCCAATTCAAGGTTTTCCATCTTATCCCTGTGTGTCCAACCTGGCTTAGTGAAAATGCTGTAGTCATAAAAAGGAAATGAATCTTAATGTGTAAAACAGGCACATACTTTTTCCTTGTGGTCACATTTTAGATAATTTTACACCAACCGGAACAAATTTAAAAAGTGCTAACTCTGCCACCGACACACAGGCAGGTAACGCGAGACTTGTTGTCAGCATGCCTTCGTCTTTCTGGGGTCTTTCATAACCTGAACAGGACGCATGTTCTGACACGAGCCACATTCCAAGCCAAGCTTTTTTTCAGATTTCCAGCTTTCCTGCCTCACTGATTGTCACACTCTTCACTCTCCACACACCTTTTTTTCAAAGAAACAACAAAGTAAATGGTTCCAGTGAATGTGTGACATTTTAGACCACATTTGCTTCAGTCAAATATTAAACCAACCCACACAAGTGTCATAACTTCATGTATTAGCATGCCTTTCTGTTTATTATAGGGGGACATGCTTGTAAATCTATGTGGCTTACAAGTACTTGCACTTTTATCGAAACTAAGCAATGACAGACTGAACTTGTGTAGGTTGATGTTGTTCAAATAATGAATACTAGTACTAATGTAAAAGTTTCCTTGTTAGTTCTTGCTGGTTGTTTCCTTTTGGATAACACATAACCCTTTTTAACAATACAGGGCTCTTGTTGAAAATAAACATTTGTGAAGGGCATAGCATTACTCCAGCTACACCTACATCATTTCTACGCCACTGAAATGTCAATTAAAATTTCCAAAGCGTCGCAGTGACAGCTCGCGTGATGTGACGCTGTAGCACTAACGTGATGTGTTCAATGGAATTCCAGTCCTGACCTGTAGAGAACAGATGGCCAGGGAGACATAATGCAAGGGTGAACATCTGTGGGAGAAAATAGAGACCAAAATAGATGAAGAAGTGTTGGAGCATGGACAGAAAGGAGTGTTTGTCTATGGTGCTAAAAAAGGAGAAAACCTTGGAAGTGAAACCTGCGCCATGTGAGCTGGCCTGACAGTATACCCAGCTATATTCATGATCTAAATCTTCTGACTGACTGAATCACAAAAAAACTGTCCCCCTTTCCCATAGGCTTCCCCTCTACTTTGTGAATTCCTTTTTCCTTCATCGAGGCTCTTCTTTTGATAAGTGCTAAACACACCAGCTAGTTTTCTCCTCTGCACACAACACTCTGTTGTGTTTACAAAGTTTTTGGCTCCCCCCAGTTCGAAGGGTGCCATACATTCCTGATGACAGGCTTTCATATGATAATGAGGATTCTCCTTGTAGATTTTTCTTTTTAGTCCAAGACAGAGACGGGATCGTCCAGGGTTGCATCACATGTCAACACTTGCATGCCATCAGCAAAGCTCTTGGCAGAAAAGACGACTAGTGCTAATGCTTCTTGAACCACAATAGACTGGCTTGCAGCTTAATTTTGTTTTTGCAAAAAGTTGCAGCTCTATGGGACATTTATGATTATAACTGGATAAAATCAAGGGCATTCAAGGAGCTGCGGGAAACTTGGTGTCACCGTGTAGCCCAAATACGAGTAAAAGTAAGACAAGGTCATTCAACAAAGGCCTGTATACTCCTGATAACATGTAACAGAAAGCAGTTCGTGGCCCACACTCTCACTAGAATTGGTCATGTGACTTATCCCTCTCGTAAACAACTCTGGTATGAAGACCAATGCCTCAGGTTTCTCCTCCATCACCTGATCCATCTTTAGACCTAACATCCTCCATAAATCTGTCCAGAACACACACCCCCATCACTGTTTATTGTCCCTCCTTCAGTAGCAGTGTATATGTAATGGGGAAACCTTTTCAGGTAAAGGTTTCTACCCTAGCATACGGCCAAACTGTTCAGACATGACCTGACAGCAGTTTGGGAGGGTAACATTACACCTGTGTTAGGATTTCAGAGCTACATCAGATTCATTGAGAAACAAGAAATTAATGTAATGAAAATGTTGCGTAATGGTGGAGTATAAATCTGCAGAGCAAGAATCACTTCATATTATATAAGCTTTTACTGGTAACAACACCAACTAAATATAATCGTTGCAATAGCTCCAGTGCCCTTGCTCTGACTGTCAATAGTGGCAAAGATCCAGAATTGATCAAATAACATGGGGACCAAACACATTTAAAAGTCTATTTTGAGCAAAGGCCCAGTCCAAGTTCATCATACCATCAGCTTATGTCTACTGTGAGGCGGCCTGCACGCTATGCCTCTTTGAAACACAACAACTCTATAAATCCTATGTGCAAACACAAACATGCATGTCCACACAGGAAACATGTTCACAGAGTTCACATTCACCCACACAGCCTGTACCAGGAGTGACACTCATTCAGTTAAAAGTGAAAATCAGCACCTATTTATACACACTCATTAAATGACATGTCAGTGCAGAAATAAAGTGGTCTAGTCAAACCAATGCTTTGTGTGATAATTATTTCACACTTTGGCTACAAAGTGGGGTTTAATTTACAGCTGTATTTTTAGTAAGTGAGAATTGTAAAGTATGTGCATGATCAAACAGATTGCATATCATTCACTTTATAATTTTAATGATTTTTAATGGTGCCCAATTACAAGTTGATCCTAAAGGCCCATCTTATGCTTTTTTCAGGCTTTCTGAAATAGTTATGGACACCTTTGTATTATTATTTCACATTTTATAACTTAAAATAATGTATATGCAGTATATATGGAAAATATCTTCTCATGGGGAGCTGTTACTTTGACTTTGCAGAGAACAATGGCTATTTGGCATGGCTCTTAGCCCCAAGGCGCTAACAGATAGATACATGAGCTGACTGCTTCGTAGTGACGGCAATTTATGCACTGAAATGATCAGAATGAGTCCAGAGACAGTGTAATGGCTTTAGAAACCCACAGGAGCACTTCCTGGTTTCACGTGTCTATGTAGAGCGGTAAGACCCAAGCATTTCCAGCTCTTGAAAAGAGCAGCGGCTCAGCAAACAGGATTACTCAACATGTGAATGAAACAAAATACTACTCCAGGTATGCTTTTGAGGTGCAAATATTATAACATGGTTAAAAGTTAAAAAAAAAAAAAAAAAAAAAAACTATTTAGCATAATAGGGAACCTTTCACTGAATTTATGGCTCAATTAAGGATCAAATTGGAAAACAAAAGTAAGTAAAGCACTCGCATGCAGGAAACCATGGTTCAATTCTCTAACACAGGAGCCAAAAAACTCCAGGACGCTCTTTGTGAGGTCCCAAGCCCTGATAAATGGAGAGGCTTGTGTCAGGCAGGGCTTCCGGGGCAAAAACCTATGCCAAATTAAACTTATGCTATTTCCTTCCTTTCTTTCTAAAGGAAGGGGAGCAGTGAAAGGAGTGCAGTTTCATAATGTTCTAAAGCAAATCTACCTAGTGCCATCTTAATTTTCTAATTCTTTCAATTAGTCATGGCAACTTCAGGAAGAAGAATTGTAGCAGCCTCAAACCACTTTCGACCAAGAAGCCTTTTCCATATAATATAAAAAGTGGTTATTGAGTCATGTTGTTCTTTATTGCACCACAGCATTACACTCGAGTTATGAATTTGATGAAGTTTCCAGCCAAGTTTATCAAACCACAATAGCCATTTTCACCCTTTTTTAAAAATACCTCTTTGTCAAGTGCTGAGAGGCCCACAGGGGCAAGATGAACCCAGGTCTGACCTTGATAAATACTTAATCGCCCTTCATCTTGTTCATTCACAGCGGGGAATTAAGTGACACAACTCAAACAAGTTAAACAACAGGAATGGCATCCTAAATATTCAATCCAAAGACTTCTTAAAATGCAAGTTACTATGGAGCTGTCCAGAGCAAATGACTGGGGAGGAAAGCGACATGACAACCCAACCCCCCCCCCCCCCTCTCTTATATACCCTTAAACACACACTCAAATCTACACACCAGCACAGGAGAGTGGTTCAACTCCTGCTTCTGATTCTTCTGGCCACATCTGTGGAAATGTTCAGAGGGGCAACAAAAGGGAAAATGGAGCAAAACTGGGAAAGAATGAGAATAATTGGAGCGAACTAAGGAAACTAATGTCAAGAAAGAACCTGACTTTACTGAAATAGATGGAAAGGAAGTAAAGGATATGGTTAGAAAAAAAAATCTGGAAGTCCAACCGTGAGGCCTTCCGCTGGGCTCACATCACACTCTATTTCTAGCAGCAGTCAACAACAGCCTGCGCACATGGCAGCTCGTCTGTTTACTCTGTCAGGAGAACACACAGACATGTTAGCAGATAGAAACGCTGCCACCACAAAAACAAAACTACTACAGGGAATTAAAAGAGATGAGGTTTTGAACAGCTTAAACCGCAAAGAGTAAGAAAAATGTCCAAGGTTTCCATCCAAAGTTTTTTTTTCCCAAACCAGGTCAGTGTAATGGATATGCAAGTCTTCCAATGCAAATAGTAATAAGGTAACTTCAAAATATACAAAACAAATCACTGCATATTGGATAAAGATTAGCACTGAAATATGGGGAGGTTTTCGAGCAGATTACTTTAGTGGCTGTTTGAAAAATGGCTATGGCTTATGAAAGATTTGGTAGGGTGGAAAATCTGCATCCCAGTAACATTAAAGTAGTAGCACATTTTTACCTTACCATTTGAATGAAACAATTGTGCAACAGCAAAAAGTATTGATGTTGGTAAAACAATACAAAGTATTGTGCACCAGGAGAATCCTCTGCTAAATGTCAGAATACCACTTGCAGCCATCTGGAGTCCATTTCATCACTGGCTACCTCTTACATTTCTATTTTAGTAACTGGTTTCATGACACAGATGTTTCATATTGTTTGTGTTTACACCACATTGCAAACAGCATAATAGCACAATCATATGGCATTTTGTACAATTTAACACATGCACACGAATCCACCACCAACACCACAAAAATACCATGAAAACTAAAGAGAGAGTTAGTTGTTACTGGTCTACGCTGTGAGTGATTGAACCTGAAACCATATGTGTGATTAATTCAGAGTTAAAATGCGCCTACATTAGTGTGAAGGAGAGAACCCACCACCAGTTAGAAAATTGTTTTTTGTTTTTTTTAAGGAAAGCAAAGAGGTCTGAGGAGTCTCGTCCCTTTGCTTTGCATCCGGGAAGAAGCAGTAGTGCAGGGTGGACCACCACCAGACGGACTATGAGTGGAGGAGGAGGATGACAATAGTAATCAGGGAAGAAGGATCTTTGATTTAGAGGGTCCACGGGAGTTGGGGCCACTCCGTGTAGCCGTCCTACCTGGCTGTGCTGAGGAAGAGGCCAGCCTCTGGGACTTGATTGTCGACGATTTAACCTTGGTGCTTTTGGACAGCGTCACCGGTTTGACCCCACCTTGAAGATTGGATTTGTCCAGGGCTCTCGTTCGGGGCAAAGGTGGAGATGATCCTTCGATTCGCTGCTTCATCTCTGAAGACAGCAGGCGGCCTTTGTGCATCCATTCTTGCATCTTGTTCACAGTGACGCCATGGCCCTTGTTGGTGACACTAGCAGGCCCTTGCATGTGCACTGAGGTCAGTTCCTGCCTGTTTTCCAGGCTCGGATTTGGAGGCACATCTGTGTTACTGTCTGAGGAACCTGTGAGGCTATTCACAGAGCCACTACTCTCACGCAGCTGTCCCATTTGGTCCTCATCCCCGTTGGCCTCTTGCTGCAGCTCATCACTGCTTAGAGCATCATAAAACACCTGCCCTTCTGAAATCTCGCCCACTCCTAACGTAACTTTACCTGCATCTTGTGACACTGTAGCCTCTTTACTATCCTCCTCCTTTTGTGTTCGGCAAGCTAAAGGTCCACCTGGATACCTGATAGCCCCGTCACTAGCAGAGCGCTGTAACACTGCCCTAACGTTTGAGTTCAAGTTGACCATGCTCTTACTATCACCTCTGGTTTTATGTTTTGCCTCTGGGTTTTCATTCACGCAAAGCAGGAGAGAGTCTGTGTCCGACACCTGCTGGGGGCTGCGTTCCCCCCCAGAGGACCAGGAATCACTGTCCATGTTTTTAGCAGACAGCCGTGAGCAAAGACTGTCTCTGGAGTGGCTGCTGCAGGAGGACATGACCTGCTGCTCGGTCAAACCATTATTTATCTGCTGCTGGACGTCCATGTTGATATCATTCATAGCATTGATCAGGAGGTAATAAGCTTCTTGGAGCTGGTTTCTTAGCCTGTCTGTCTCCTGCATTGCACTGTTACTAACCTGGCCCTTCTCCTTGATTTTTTCTGACTCACAATTGGACTTGACGGTTCCATAGAAAGGCAAAATCTCATTATCATAATAGTCATCATCCTCACTGTCTAAATACCGTAGAGATCTTTCAGTGCCTCGCAGAGATGCCATGTTAAGGTCACAGATTTCTAACTCTGTGGGGAAAAACGTGGGACTCTGGAGAGTGGGGGGCCTCACATCACCACCTGCGAACTCGGGATCATAACTTTCAATGCTGTGGATTAAGATGTGTTCCTCTGCAGGCACAGGCACTTGGCAATTAGTGTCCAAAGTTGTGTTGCTGTCAAAAACCAAAGAGTTCTGCACAATGTCTATGTGTCCAACTCTGCTGTGTGCATCTGTCCCAGGACCCTTGCCTCCCTGTGCTGTCACTACGCTAGACTGCACTTGATATAAAACTGGATTGGAACTGTCCCCAAACCCAATTGAATCCCCGCTACACTGCCTGGATACAAACTGTTTCCCCCCAGCTAGTGTGATTTTGTTGAACTCTCGATGCCCCACGTCGCTGTCTCTCAGCACGTGTCCACCAAAGTGAACGTCTCTTTGAAGGGAGACCCCCGAGCGCTCGTCGTCGCCGTCGTCGTTGCGCCTGGCCCCGCTCCTCGTCTCCTGGGTCCGCTCTGGAGTGGTAGCAGCTACACTCTCCCGGACTAACACTACTCCCCCTGTCTCTGTTTGTAGCAGCGCACCCTCCACACAATTCTCATAAGTACTCATTCTCTCTGTCGTACAATCCAGCTTTGAGAGAAACACTACTGGAGCCTGCTCGGCGTCTAGCAAAACTTTTTCGTTACCTTCTCGGCCCCCATACGTAGTAGTAGTAGCAGCCGCTGAGTCGTATCCACCGCCGACTGTAGCTCCTTTCTTGGACTTCTTCCCCCGGAGTTTTGCTAGTAAAGTCCTCCGCAAAGGGTCGGCCATTCCTTCCCTGTGCCCCCCCTAAAAAGTTAAATCCCCGCGGTTCGGTTCAGCAGCGTACTGGCTCCGCGCAGGAACACCGAGTGAGTAGTGCTCGCTGGCCGCGGTCAAAGCTCGACGCGCGGCCGGGACTGCTCTCCATTCTCCGCTGTCACCTCCGCTGTGCCGCTCGGCTCCGGGCTCAGTTACTTAGCTCTACTGCACCGCCTCTCTCTCCTCTACACACAAACTCAACTCTATTGCCTGTCTCCCTCCCTTCTCCTCCTCCTCCTCCTCCTCCGCGCGCCTGTCCCGTCTCTCTAGCGCCACTCCTCACCTGCACATCGTGTTTGCACCTCAGATGTTTGGCATATTTTCCCTGGCTCAAGGTTCAGAGCTTAGCCACACACACACACACACACGCACACACGCACACACACGCACACACACACACACACACACACACACAGGTTACATTTATTAGCTTGCAGGGAAAACGCTCACAGCTAATGCTCGTCAAAGCTGTCGAGACGTGTAAATGGATGACGCAAACTTTACTGCGTTCCTAGTTATGGTTCTGGGTTGAGTCCAGTTTGAGGTTCTGTTTTTTTGTCTAGTTTTAGCCAGAGTTTGTTTTGGGGCAAGGATTAGAAAGAATTTAGCCTACATTGGGTCTACTAAAGAAAATGAATTGTCTTCAAAGTTAGTTTTCTGCTGGCAGAGATGGAAGAAGTATAGTAAAAAAGTAGCCTATTGTTACAGCAAAATCATATTACTCAAGTAGAAGTAAACATTCTCCACAAAATTGTTACTTAAGTTGTGCTTTTTTTTAATATTACATAAGACAAAGACAATACTACATAATTACAAAATAATTAATTACAAAGAAATGGCTAAAACAAGATGAACTTATTAACTCAAAATGGAGGGAATTAGTGAAACGGATAGGAAATCTGGAAAAACTATCTGTATGGCTGTTCTGTGAATGGAAAGGAATGAGAAGTATATAGTAGGACTGAATGACTAGTATGGTGATTATGTATGTTTGTTAAGTGAACAGTTGCTTCCTGGGAGCCACGTAGCCCTGGACATTTTGTGGCTAATTCCCCATGTGTTTATTTTTTGTTTGTTTGTTTTGTTTATTTTTATTTTTTTTATTTTTTATTTATTTTTAGTAATTAATTTATTTTTCTTTTGTAGTTTTTTGTCTGTTTATTTATTTATTTATTTATTATGATTATTATTATTATTATTAGTTTATTTATGGGGTGGCAGTAGCTCAGTTGGTAGAGCTGTTTGCCTACTAACCCAAAGGTTGGAGGTTCGAGCCTCTCTGCCATCATGGCATTACATACTGTCGTTGTGTCCTTGGGCAAGACACTTCACCCAACTTGCCTGTGTGAATGCATTAATTTGATCGTGTGTTTGTGGTGGTCGGAGAGGCCATAGGTGTACAATGGCAGCCACGCTTCCACCACTGAGTGTGACTGAGGAGTGAATGAATCATGTACCAAATTGTAAAGTGACTTTGAGTGTCTAGAAAACCACTATATAAGACTGATACATTATTATTTATTTATTCTATGTTTTGTTATTTTTAGTTATAAACTACGGTTGTTGTTATATATTTTTGTATGAAAAAATGAATAGACAGTTGTTGCAGACTGCTGTTTGTTATCTCTGATGTTAAACTGCAAAATAAATAAAATAAAATAAAATAAAAACTACATAAGAAATATTCCCATGTGTCCCCAGATATGATGTAAACATGTTCAAATCAAATATTAGTTTTACTGATAACAATGGTACAGCTGATTTATTCACAATACAAATAGAAACATTTTACATTATGGCCAAGTTGTTTATGTTTACATGTTTGTATTGGTTCTAAAACGCTTGCATTACCGATTAGAAAAGTGTAAAGAGTTCTGCGCTCTGCCACATAGGCCAATATTTAGGCTGAATGCAGCAATTGTGGACACAGCTAACAGCAGAGCCACAAAACCAGGCAATAAACCTAAAGAGCACAGTGTGACTGGCAACCCACAAGACCACTGTTTTGATTTAGACTGCAGTACCGTTCTTAAACCAGTATTAGCACATGTTGTTTCCAGTGCCTTTAAAAGTATTTACCGTAAATTTACTTTGAAAGTATTTAAGACTTTTTCTCTAACACTAGCCTACTATAGCCTATCCAGCCAGACTAACTCTTTTACAATTCCATACAAAGAAGTTAGTCTAGTATCCTTTTGCTTGAGTTCCATTTCTATAGGGGGAATAATCACAGGCGGAGTAACCAATCAGAGAAACAAAGAGCGGGATGTAAGAAGCACGCTGCAGACCTGTATCCAAAACAAACACTGCACTCATGACGAATTGTTGCCAGTTCTGCTATAAAACACCAGAATACACCATATTGATAGTAACTCTGTACTTTTTTCTGAACTGGGACAGAAACAAAAGCCAGTTGTACAAAGACTTGCGAAAAAAGTTTGTTTGAATGTGTTCATTATGTCTCTACACAAAGAAAAAGATCACACAGAGGACTGAACAACAATGCAAACTTCAGCAGAATCAACAAGTGACGAAGGAAAGCACTAAACACTGTCAATCAAGTCAGAGATGTTATAAAATTTGCTCTTAAACCATTGGCATCTTGGTTACTTTTTGATAGGAGATTATCTTTCTTAAGATAAATGGCTGTGGCCAGTATCTAGTGATTCATTTGGATACAGCTCTCTATGGCTGAGGATCCTGACTCCCCAGCTTTTGCAAAGAAACAGGAGAGGCTGGCTGGCCAGGCTGATTACTCTGTCCCCAAACCTGTAAAGTAAAAGCATGTTTTAGAAAATGTACTGCTTTCTAATTTTCTAAGACTACACCTGCACCTTTACACTGCTATCTTTGGATGGTTAGTTATCATAAATCTCCCATATGAGGTAAATAAAAATGGCACCCAAAACATTTATTTGAGATACAAATTTTCATACAATGCATTTTAGATGTATTGACTGTAAATTCTAGGTCCAGATGGGTCATAATGTAAAGTTCAGAGACAGAAACAAAAATGTTTTTTTTTCCAAGACACAAAATACAAATCTTGCCTCACCAGCAAACATTAACTGCATTCATTCCTGGATATTTTTGTGCACTTTGACAAATCACATGAAGAGATCGGAGGACACTAAGGACACTAGTGTTTAACTGAGATGATTTATCAAATAAGCGTCTGCTTGTGACCTGTGGAGAATCAGTCCAAAGGGTTTCCTCTCCTGACAGTCTCTGTCTATTCAGCTCTCCCTTTCTTCATGCCTTGCACACACAGAAACATAGTATGGAGCCTGCAGGTTTTGACCTGTAAATAAGTGCCAGACAGGGTCTAGTCAGTCAGTCGGGAGGCAGGCTGAGGCGTCAGGGCCTTCACAACTCCCGCAGAGCAATAACAGATGCTTATCATCCTCCTCCGCTAAAGCCGGTAGAGGTAGAGAGTGAGGGGGTTTGAATGTGGGACATGGGGGCCTTGTCACTGAATGGCTCTGACAATAACTGCCCTGAGTACAATAAGTAGACACTGTGTTATATTGTCTTTTTAAACTTTAAATGTTTAGTTACAGAAATTTTATTTTATTGTTGTTTAGACATGACAGTATCTCAGTCCCACTTTTAACCAATCAGAAATTAGCAAGAGGCCACTAAAGAGATCATCGGGGCATTCATCTGTTTCTTTGGATTTACCTTTTTTTCTGATTAGATTATAACTATAATCAGATTTGGAATTTTTGGTTATTCTCTGCTTTGGCATTTATGTTTGTAGGATGGCTGCTGATGCTATACATACTTTACAAAGATAAACATTTGTTTATGTGCTTGTGGTATACACACGTAAAACAAGTTTTGTTTTAGTTGTTCTTTTTCAGTTGATGACAAAAGTCATTGAGAGAAAGGTGTTCAGTAACCTGCTCTGAACATATTAAACATGCTGTTCATGTGAACAGAGGATTCCGATTCTCTCATGTTTGTGTGTGATGTTTGTGTGTGCATTAGAGCCAGCGTGCGCATGTGCACTGTTACACCCACTGCAGCTTTTCAGCAGCTCATCTTTTAGCACATTCCAGGTGTAGGCAATGGCAAACAAATGGCTCAAGGTTCAAGTGTGTGCTCCATACCTTTCTGTGTTGTGCACTTAAAGCCTGGGGTTGTGCTGTGAGTGAAGATGCAAGGTCAGACACAAGAGGATTATTCAAGATATACTTGAGATAAAAGTGCCAGACTGGTAATTGTCAGTAATCCATCATGTGAAGGGCAACGCATTTGGGATGCTGCAGTAATCGGGAAAAGATTGTGTGTAATAATGATGAAACTCTGAAAAAGACATTTTCCCTGTGACACACATAGCCACTCATTTGTAAAGGGCAAAGGATGATTCAAAGTAGCTGGTTATCTGCATCTCTTTAGTGGTTCCTGCTGAAGCCAACACTTTTCTCCTCTTATACACTGCAGAGGGTCAGGCACATATTTCCTCCGGAGACCAAAGCACATTACCTTCTGTTTGCTAAAAATCCTTCACAGCTACAAACCATTTGGCTCAGGTCTCTACAACTGAACTTAAGGCTTGATCTGAGCCAACTACACACGCTAAATTTAAATTCAGAAGCACAGACAACATGCATCCAACAGCAAAAGCAGATACAATCAATTCTGGTTATAGTGTCTCAGTCATATTTACATTTGCTGTCATTCACTTTGCTAATACCTAGTGTTTGTATTCACATATGCATAATTATTGATTATTAGGTGAGAAATGTTACTTTTTACTTGAGAACCTATGATATAAAATATACTTGGATGATTCAATTTTGTGAAACATACTTAGACATTTTTAATGCTATCCACTTCTGCATATTTTATACAAAAGTTGATGAGGAAATATCTGTGGTTAAAGTTAATGCTAGATTCAAGGCTTTGAATTTAAAAAAAAAGAGGAGAAGAAGAAGAAGAAGAGATCTGATAATTTTATTTGATGTAGCACTGAGTTGCATAACCTTTAATATTTCATCCATTTTGAGACAGCACACCTCTGCACATTAGTGAGTAAAATTCTAACATAAGCTACATTTCCATTATCACAAAAGACTAAAATAATCACTTGCCATACTCTGTTTCTCTGTTGATCCAATATAGAACCTGAAAGACACGGAGGTTCCCCCAGCTCTTTATTCTTCTTTTCTCTTGCCCGGTGCCCTTTGTGACGCAGTGGTAGAACATCTGCTTGGCTGCCCCCTGTGTGCTGGGAGAGTCAGGGGGACAGAGTGAGCTTGGGACACAGGGGCCGTGCAGCTGTTGGGGCTCTCCTCCTGATGGCCACCCCATTGTTCTGCCTCTCTGTGTCGCCGGCTCCCTCTCTGTCCCAGCAGCTTTATGGCCTTTTCCTTTTTCTCAGGGGCATGCCGCGGGTAAATTTATGTCCCTGGACACAAGCCTTTCTCAGGGCATAAATTAGGCTGGATGATCCCTGTCAGCGGACCGTTGCCAAGGGCCCGCAGTTTTACATTCCATTATTCTCATAGCTTTTCACTTTTATTTTATTTCTCAAAAAACAAAAGCCAAACCCATTGTGCCTGATTTGGTTTCTCAGTGTTCTTTTACTTTTTGCTTTTAATACATAAGACTTTAACCAATAACATACTTTTTTTTTTTCATCAATATTATGTCACCTAAAATCAATACTGCGCTTTGCCCTTGGTAACTGCACAAGTCATTTAGTAATTGAAGGCTTTTGCTACTTTTAGACACAGAGCCTATTTTAATTAAATACTGATAACCAAAATAAACAAAATTGCTGATAGCTGTGTATGTGTCCTTGGTAATTACAGCCTCCCTTATTGTCCTAGTGTAGAATATAGAAGGTCATATCAGTGTAATAAGTATGTGCTGTTTGAGCTGACATGAATCATATCCTCTAAGCAGAACCCTAATGGGTCCTTATCTCATTCAGTACAATCAGACTGTGACACATGTCTGTAGTTGGTATGTGTAGGCTGAAACATAAACAGGTGGTATAAAGTAAGATGGGGCAAGTTTATGGAGGCGCAGAGATTTTAATTTAAAACAGTTGGTTCATTAAAGGTCCCATATATGCTATTTTTTGAGCTTTTAACCATGTTATAATGTTTCCACCTCAAAAACATACCTGGAGTAGTATTATGTTTTATTAATGCTTGTTAAACCTGAATGCTGAGCTTGTCCTGTTTTAACAAACTGGAAACGCTCAGTCAGACCATATACATATAAACTATTTTAAGATATAAAATGTGAAATACAAATGAAAAGGTGTCCAAAAGTATTTTAAAAAGTCTGAAAAAGCATAATATAGGACCTTTAATTTCCTTATTTCAGGACTTTTTGTTTGTTTCTTGAGTTCAGATTAAATTATTGCAGTCGTCCCCAAAGTCAAGACTGTTGTGGCCCCTTAAATTTCCGAAAATCCCTTGCGAACCCCCAACTCTAGAACTTCCATCTATTCAAAAGACTGTGTCATGTTTTTCTCCATATATTTTTCATAAAAACTTTACAAAAATACTAATTGTTGGCTAAAATATGTTTTAAAGTAATATTTTAAAACAAGTACATAACTGTAATTAATTTCAAATTTTATTTTTTTCTGCAGTATCTTCTCGAACCTCCATGGGGCTCCGGACCCCACTTTGGGAACCACTAAATTATTGCATTATTCTCTGTTCATACATTTAATCCAGCCACAAAAGGTAAAACACCACCGTACTCTTTGTACCAAGTCTGGATAAAATGAAGAATGTTCATGCAGGAAGGGCATTCGGCATTAGATGTTTGCCAAAAAAAGATGCAACTGCATGCGAGGAGGCAAATAATTTATAGTGCCGAGTCGACTCTAAAGGGAAAAGCTGAAAAGAAAAAAGGTTCTCTATTCATTCATCTTCTTCCACTTATTCCCATTTAGAGTGGCGGATGATCCGAATGAGCCTATTCCAGCAACTATGGGCCTTAGATTGGGTACAGCCTGGACAATGGCCAATAAGTTGAAGGGCTGACACAGAAACATACACTGAAAGACTTTTATTCATTGTCTAGGGGCAATTTAGAGCACCAGTCACCACATGCATGTTTTGAAATAGAGGGAGGAAGCCAGTAGTGAGGAGAAGAGAAGTCTGAGCAGTCATAGCAAGAACAATCATATATCTTTGCATAAATCTTTGGCTGTAATGTAATGAGTCTATGGCTGATGTGTGGAGCTAACAGCATGGACCTAAGGCTGATGGGACAAGGCAGAGTCAGGACAGAGGTCAGATAACACAATTCACACAGATCCATCTCCTGCCGTTTGGTTGGACGCGGCCACTGGCTGAGTCCTTTCTAAAGCATGCCTCACGCTGTTATCACCAGACAACCTCTGACATGTTTATCATGACGGGAGGTCAGACGGCTTGTCTCCTGCTACTGTTGTTTATCACTGCACTGCTACAGAAAATTTAGTCTATACTCTAAATAGATTTGAAGGGATATTTGAATAATATAATTGTTCAGATTTGTGTTATTAAGTTTTATTCCAAATTTGTCACTGAATCTAGTCTAACGTAATAATAAGTTAAAAGTGGGAATAACTGGCCATTGTTCAGAGAGTACCCTGCCTCAGGCCCATTGTTGCTGGGATAGGCTCCAGGCAGCTGCAACCCCTAGTGGGAATAAGCAAATAAGTGATGTAATTTAATGCGATTAGAGGAAGTAGTACTTCTTATGTTTTTACTCTAAGTATCCATTATTGTTCTTACCACTTTTCTGCTGTCTGCAGAACATCTGTTTCTGTGAGACTGGTGGTGTGACAAACAACTGTTAGCCTCTATCAAACACACAAGGTAACACAACAGAAGCAAAAACAATGTTGTTAAAAATGCAATAATCTAGGTTTAACTGTTGTGTCTGGGAAAAATTAGTAAAAAATGGCGGTAATGGTATGTGTTTCCCAGCATAGCAGACACGAGCCAAGTCAGGGCATTGTGCTGACTGTGGGGACATGTCATAAGAAATAGAGGCACAGCTTTAGGCAGCCCGCTCTGCAAAGGCCCCAGAATCCTCAATAGCCATCATGAGGTCCTGACCTTCACGTAAATATGTCACAGTGACAAACAGCCAGTGTGACGGACACTGTTCTGAGCCCTGCCTGCTCCAGGAAACATGTCACATAACTATTTCACTGCATTTTTAAACTTTAGTCACAGTTAAATGGTCCTTCCTGAAGACCTGAAACAAAACCTATTTTAGTGTTCTGATATGATGGCACATTCAGAATAATTGTGTGTGTAATTTTGTGTTTATCAGAAAAAGTTTAGGTCAAGATGTTCTGATTTCTAAAGTGAAGACAAGGTCACCAATGTGTGAAAAGTAACATTTTAAAAACATTTCTGGTAACATGATAACACAAAGAGTCTGCTGCAATCCAGGAATGCTGTGGACATTGAGGATATATATCTAGTAAATATAATAGACAAACTTCCAAGAAACTTTATTTCATAACATCTTGCTTCAGGGGAACATTTTGTTTGTTGTCAGACACAAAAGTAATTGACAAACAATGACTGCCATGAACCCACTGGTCATTTCTCATTTCCACAAAGAGTTATTTTCCAATATGGCTGATAACATCAGTCTGCTGCTGTTGTGAAGACCAGCTACACATTTCAGGCAAGGCCAGACACATACCTGGAAGCAGGAATTTTATCAGAAGCATATTTACCACTATTTCATGTGAACCCGCGATGACAGATAGGCTGGGAATTTCTCTGATCGCTAAAGTGTTGCAAAAGTGGAAATTTTTCATCAAAAACATTAAATACGCTTCTAAAACTTCCATGTTCGAGCAAATAATGGATGAATTCAGTTTGATCTAGATTATAAACTCTGTCTAAAATTATAAAATAAATAATAAAATTATTCTTTGCCTATTAACATTTTTCTTAAGTTTTATCAAATACAACAAATACCACAGTACACAATACCTGTACAGTAAAATATTTTATTGTTTCTGTGTCACATGATATCTTTCAAAATTTAGGGCGGAATACTGAAAACACTCCTGACTTCACTGAGCTGATATAGAAGACAGGTATTAAAGCCCAGGATAACACACTTAAAGTAAATAATTTGTCAATTTTTGCATTTTGGTATAGCACCTCAGCAGCACCTACATTGTGAAAGAACTATTGTATGTTCTGTTTGACAAGTAACTAGACAACAAATACATATGTGACAAAAATACTTACTGAACTACTAACCAAAACACACTGGGATGTTTTAGTTAAGTCTTAGCTCTTTGACCTTGATACACTCAATAATTGTGCAGCACACTTCAAAAAAATGAAGTGGGTTTGTACTTGTGTAGCCTAACAGTGACATCTAGCGTTCATATTAGGAAGCTAAAACAAACGTCAAATTGTACTTTCAAAACATTTACAATCAAATTTTAAAATCAGATAAACTGAATTGTAGACATATTCACCACTTGACTCAATATATTTCATGCAAAAACAACACAAACTGCAAACAACTAGCAATCCATCGGAAACAAGTGTCACTGTTAATTATAAATAATTATTTTAATAATTCCAATGCACAAAATTGGAAGACCACAATATGCTGTCATTTAAACATTTGGTCTAAACACAAACACAGTATGATGGGGTCACACACTGGACACTTTAGAAAGGGTCTGCAGTTCACATATAGCCAGCCATAGATTTTGGTTGTCCCAGTATTAGTCTATCTTTTGCCGTAGGATCCTTTTTTCCTCCTCTACAAAAGTCTTGTCAGAGGTAGCTTGTCCCAGGTCCCTCTTTCTTTTCTCCTTCTGCTGAAAGGTCTCTACACGTCGCTTCTTAGCAGAAAGGTCTGACTTCTCTGGCTCCTCATCTAATACCAAAAAACAGCAATGATAGTTAGGGTAAAACTTCTACATACTGTAGATATGCGGGTTAATAACTCCATCAGGGAAAATTACATTCAGTTAATCTGATTATAGTAATCTCCATGAAAACACTGTATTACTTTGATTGTACTTCAAATTTCTCTTAACTGCAGTATAGCAACTGGATAATGTGATTCATCGTCGCACTACTGCTGCATGTGTATAGTTTAGTGCAAATTGTGAAATACAGTGTTAGCATTACACACTAATTTTCACTAACTCTGCGACTGGCTAGCTTGTTTTTGGATTGTTTTGGTCCAACTTTCATGTCGTACAAGTTTAAAAGAGAAAGCTTGAATGCTGTAGCTTATGATAATTAATCGATATTACAAACTGTTTGTTAAGCCTATATGCTAAGCCTGCCTGAAAAACATGCAAGATGCAATAACTGTGTTTAATATTGCAATAATCATACGATATTTGGACACCCCCATTGAGGGTGGCAATCTTTGGTCATCTCATGATTCAATTCGATTTCAGTTCAGAGGCCCACAATTTGATTCTCCAACTGGCACATTTTTGACAGCTTTAATTGAAAGACATATGACTGAAAAATGAATGAGTTACCAATAAATTATATATCCAAGATGTTGTATTATGAACATTATTATTTTTAACTGTATATTTTATATATGAAATGTTAATTGAAACAGTCTTTTCAACTATGAGAACTAGATACTTAATACATTATGGTAGCAAGAGTAATTTATCAACAGCAGTTACATCTGTATTACATTTAACGTATGTAATACAGATTGAGCACAATTATTATACTTGCAGATTGCAGCATTCATGTGCGTAACAACACCAGTTTTTTTTTTTTTGGTACTATCCCAGAAACTTATTTTGACAGTGTAAATTTCTGTAAGATGGAAGACCATAACATTACTGTGATATTTTTACTTTCTTGCGATATGGATATTGCATTTGGTGATTTGCAATGACAATAAATTTGCGATTTCTTGTGCAGCCCCACTACTACTGTGTAGAACTTGTCATTTAAAAAGGAGAGGCTCTGGTCCCCATGCAGTCAGGTGATAAGGTTCTTAATCCTCAATTAGTTAGGTAACAGGACTAACCTGAGTCAGATGGCTGCTCCTCTGCAGGGAGGAAGCGGGCCTTGCCAGTGTGTGCATGAGGTGCATCTTCCCCATTGTCTTCATAGACATTGGACCACTTAATAGCCATGTCCATCCCTGGAGGAGGGCCCTTCTTCTTCACTGGCTCCGGTGCGCTGTAGCTCTGAGGAGGTGGGACAGCGTTGGTCTGCCATGGCTTAAACTCTTTGGGAGTCTACAAGGAGCAGCAACATCATTAATAAAATAATTCAAAGAAATAAAGGATAAAAATATTACATTTTTTAAACAATTAAATTAGTGTGTAGCTTATCAATCTATTTTAAAAGGGCGGCACATATCAACAATATGAATGTAATATGTCCAACAATTAAACTATAAAGATTACAAAGCTAGATGGGGTTATATAGTTACTGACAGTAAAATCAGACATAAAACTGTTGTAATTCTGTTAGTGGAAAATAGCATTATACTTATACTGTTACAGTTTATTAAGGCTATCTAATTAAAAATCAGACCCTATAATGGCATTTTAATTACTAGCAGCAGGAACCGCACTTTCAACAAGCTATTCCTTTTTGTATCAGAACTGCGTTGTTCGTTAGATGTCCCTAATATCTTTTAAGTCAAACTTACTAAACAAACCAGGAAGCACAATGACAGCTCGGTTAAATCCGCTAATATTTGGGTCTTCTTACCTCCTCGGGAGCTTTGACCGCCAGGCTATCCCAGTCTATCTGCTTATTGAGCGGATTATAAAGGAAAGCAGGCCTGGACACAGACCCGAACAGCTCGTCCGGTTTGGGTAAAGGAGCTCCACCGGCGGATCTTTTGGTCCCTTGTTGGGGAGACTGAACATCGCTACCTGAAGCATCTTTGTCCGACTTCTGGCTTGTTTTCTTTCGGCTATCTCCCTCTTCGTCGTCAGAGTCGCTTGCGTTGCTGCTGTCGCTTAAGTCATCGTAGCTCGAAAAGAAGCCCATAGAGCTCGACTTCTTTTCTTCAGACATGTTTCCGGATAAAATAATTTCCTACCCTTCACCAACTAACTAGCGCTCATTCAAAACAAACGTGTATATTTTAAGAAAAGTCTCACACGAATATGAACTCCTACTCCATTTTGAATCAGCCTCCAAAACAGTCGTAAACGCGTAAGCTATGTCGTAAAAGCAGTCGCAAATATGTTCATCTGTTACGTCTACAATATACTAATAAAAAAAGTAATTTAAAACATAAAGTATGAAACATTAATCCAACTAGAGAAAAATATTTTGTTGTGTTTTTTCAGAGTAAGTAAGGTTACAGTGTTATTAATAGATGGAACGTCATTGACAGTGTTGCCAGATTGGGTTGGTTTCCGCCCAATCGGACTTTTTTTGAACCCCGTGGGCTCGAAAAAAATAACATTGAGCTGGTTTATAAAATTTGGGCTGTTATTTATTTATTTATTTATTTATTTATTTATTTATTTATTTATTTTTACGACATTTGGCCTTTTTTTAGTTTAGTTTTAGTTAATGGCAAACAAAGTAGAAATACACATTTCAATAAAGTGCCGTGTCCTCTCACTCATATATTAGTTAATTTTTTATCAAATGAACTAATAAAGTGATTCATTTTTGATTGCTCAGATATTACGTTGGTATTTCATGTTTTTTTTTTTTTTTTTTTTTTTTTTTTTTTTTCTATGACACCCTGACCAGGAAGGCTTTGGTTGTCTGATTGCACTCTGGGAACCTGTTTGTGTTACTTTTTAAAGTGCTCCTGTTTTATGTTCTTTTTACGTACGTATAATGGTTTTAACATTTAGACTAGTTGTGATTTGGGCTGGTTTTTATTGTGTTGGGCGGGTTTTAGGGTCTGTTTGGGCTGGAAACTGTCAGTGAGATCTGGCAACCGTAGTTGTTGACATTGTTTAACCACTAGAGGGAGTTATGACCATGCAAAAAGTGATACAAAATGTAATTAAACCAAATCAGCAGGATCTATGTCATAACTGTTTTTAATTTATTTATTTTTTATATATATGTGGAGTTAATTTACATTGAACTCCCCAGCTTCCCATTCATGGCCATGGTCACCATATGTGCAACAAAAACATGTTGGTAAAAGATGAACTGTTAGCGTGCTCACATGGTAAGTTCTGTAAATTAACATCACTGCTGTCGACACTAAAATGTTTTACTCTTCCTCTGCTGCTTAACATGTTAATTCCTCTGAAGATTGAGAGCACGTTGGAGAGCCTATTATTTTGAACCAAGTGTTAAGGTTTCCTGCTTTAGCCAGACGTGTAGGGGCCAGACTTTGCCCTTGTGCATAGAGGTCAAACTCTAAAGCACCCAGGACCAACATGCAAACATAAATCTAGCATACCATTTCTTTCTCGCTTCCTTCCTACTAACTCTCCCGTCACAATACAGATGCTTTTTACATTTTTAGCTGAGCTGGTAGAGATTTAGTGGGGTGTCTAGTCCTAACACACCCCTTAGGGTTACAAGTTCACGTTCAAGAAAGGGTTTGTAGGCCTAAGTATAGTGTTATTTTGCAGCTAACAATCCTCTGTTATTGTTTTATTGGGGGTAAGCTTAGACTACCTCTGTGAAAATAAGTGTAAGGAATGTTTATTAGTGTCAGGTTGTAATTAACTTACCTTTTTATGTTTTTAGGTACCTCTGTGCGTGTTTTCAGCTAAGGACTCTTTTGAGCTGAAAGTTATAACCAAAGCAAAAGATAGAGTGACAGATCATTTTCGCATATATTTCCATTTGACAGTAAGGCAAGTGTTTGGACCCGAGATACATTTTTGAACTTTTTGAAAGGTTAAAAAACTCATCTTCTGGAAGACCAAAGCTATGTCATGCATTTATCATTTTCAGGGGAGACAAGCTTCCACAGAACCTCAAAACCTTCAGCTTAAGACATTGGATGCAGTGATAGTAAGGGAGGATTTGTTTGACTTGTCCACTTCATCACCACCTGGCCTGGCCATGATGTGAGAGATTCCCCATTGAGGCGGTAAACCACACCTTCTTACATCTCTGTTTAATCTCCCCATTCATAATCTTTTTGTTTCATTTAAGCTTAACTCAGACTGGGGCACATCTTAAGGCCGCGCAGCAGTGGGTGGTTTTTTTCTTAAGTTTAGACAAGCAGACAATATCAAGCCAAATGTTTTTCTCCCGACATATGCAAATTAATATGTCAGAAGCAAATACCACATATTACCTAGTGTTTTCAGGATATCATTACTTTATCTGCAGCTGTTTGGCTGTGTTTAAAAGCACATTTCTTCCATCTGAGCATAGGTGTTAACTGTTATACTAATAAAATATAGGTGCAATTGCTACATTGCTCTTATGCTGATTTTACAAAGCTTTCAGTGGTGGAAAGTATGTACATACTTTTACATTTTGTAAGAAAATATTTAGAAAAGTAAAAAAGAAGTATTTTTTGTATCTCGGTGATAATAGTAGATGTAGTAAGTACTGATTAGTAGGCTTGTTGTTGTATTAATAATAGAAACTGTAGCAGCATTAGCAGTAGTGGAGGTAGTAATAGTAAAAACAATTGTAGTACTAGTAATAGACATCATAGTAAAAATAGTAGTAGTTGTAGTAATAATTGAAAACGGCAGTAGCATTAGCAGTAGTGGAGGTAGTAATACTAAAAAACTACTGTAGTACTAGTAATAGCAGTCATAGTAATAATAGTAGTAGTTGCAGTAATAATAGTAGTTGTGGTAGTAATTGAAAACTGCTGTAGCATTAGCAGTAGTGGAGGTAGTAATAATAAAAACTATTGTAGTTCTAGTAATAGACATAGTAAAAATAGTAGTAGTTGCAGTAATAATAGTAGTTGTGGTAGTAATTGAAAACTGCTGTAGCATTAGCAGTAGTGGAGGTAGTAATAATAAAAACTATTGTAGTTCTAGTAATAGCAGTCATAGTATTGATAGTAGTAGTTTTTGTTACAACTACTTTCAAAAGTGCATTCTACTTAAATTAACTTTGCACAAAATACATTGAAGTAATATTTTGTTGAATACTGTTACTTCTACCTGAGTACTATTATATGGAAGTACTTTAGATAATTAAATCTCTTAAGTATACAATAAGTAATTTGTAATTTGGAGTACTTCCTAAGTGCACATTTGGAGTACTTCAAATGAAAGTGTGTGATGTGCAACTATTTAAAACAGCTCTATTGGTTAAATTGTATGTTGTTGTTCATTTGGGTTGTGAGACACATTTGTTGATACCACGCCTGCACAGTATTTGTAAAAAGTTGCAGTAAATGTAGTTGCTGTAAGCTCAAAGCGAAGGTCGTCACATGGAAAAATCACATTTTCACTCTGATGTAAATGTGTTACCTTTATTAAGTAATATTTAATGTCAAAAAGAATAAATTGACAGCACAATTAACTGAATGAGATCATCTAGCATCTAGTAACAACAAAAACACAACTGCTGTGCGGCATGTGTTTTAATGTACAGTAATGTCAGGTGGGATGTTGTAGGCCCAAAGGAAACCCATTTGGACATACCTTGGACATGTCAAAGTTTGCCTTTTTCATTAATCAAGAGCTCATTTTTAGCATAACCTTTTGAGCTTTTTCATTCTATTTAATGAACAGTTGTCAAGCATTAAGTGTCTGTGTATTGTCACCAAACTAAACTTTGACCTTTAGGTCAAAGTAGCTGAGTAACATGGTAAAATTAATGATCTAATCAGTTAATGAGGAGAACAGGCACAGCGCTGTCAAGATATGTTAACAACCCATAATAATGCATTAGCTCCAGAGTACGTGTTTCATCTTGCCCTGTGATACATAGGTTATATTCTTATTAGCAGTATAATAAAGTTGTCTCTCTTGTTATAAGTTTAATTTTAAGTGAAAAATTATAATAATAATAAAAAATAATCCTAATTATGCAACCGACAACCCTTGTGTCTTTATGTTGGTAAGCTTAGGCTAGTTATAAAATACATGTACACATGTAAAAGTATGTATAGGGGATGTGTATGGCTGTCAGTATGTACAGTACAGTATGTAAGTTATTGCAAGCTGTAAGTCATAAGCGAAGCAAAGAATGGAGTGGCAGGTAATATTCACATTTATTTTGCTTTGACAGTGAGGCAACTGTTCAGACCCGATATATGTACGTTTTTGAACTTTTGAAAGGTTAAAAGCTCATCTCTGATAAATAGTATTGTCATCACAGTTAACTTTGACTTGTGAGTCTTCCATACTAATATTGTAAAGCAAGGGTTGGCAACTTTGTATGAAGCCCGGCCAAACGAAATTAAAGTTAAAGTTAAAGTTAAATGAATTGACATACAGTTCTGGGTCTTGGTTCCTAGGCAGCTCTATATGAACATATTATATTAGCATGTTCAATTACGTATACAAAATATATAGATCAATAAATAAAAACTTTAAAAATACACAAATAAATAAATAAATTAAAGTCCTCACCCCAACCGCACCACCCCATATTCACACTCCTCTGACACTTTTATTACCAAAGCAATGAGATGAGGCTGCTCTTGTTTCAGAGTTTGCAGCTTAGGCTTAAAATATTAAATAGATCCATGATTATGAATCTGTTCTCAAAAAGATAATTTATTATTCATGTGATCCATATCTGACAACACGCTGGACACTTTCAGTCACATTTAAAGCCTTTGTTGATATCAAATGTAGAGCAGTAGTTTGTGTAAAGCTGTGAGGAGGCAGCCGAGCGTCAGGCGTCACGTTTCTGATCAAAACACAACTCTGACCCAATCAACTGTCAGTGCACGTGTGGACAGGACATCATTTCCCATCATGCATTTAGTGTTTGTAGTCCATGCAGGCGGCTGCAGGCGATGGAGAGCAACTGCGCTTGCCTTGCTCAAAAACTGCGTCCGCCTTGCTCTCACAAGATTCCCGTTACTGGCGCACGGGTTACATCAGAGTGAGTCTGTGACATCTTGGACACAAAACTAACCGATCAATGGTGGTACATGATAGAATGCTTGCACCCATGGCTCAGAACTGTATGCCTGCGAATAGGCCGGGGTCTTACAGCAGAACCTTTCATTGTCAGTCTCGTGGAGCGTAATTCAACTGCTCAAGGACTTAACGAGATAATATTTGTAAAGAACTTATTCCTTGTTAAATGCTAAGCTCAAGCAATCTGATGACATACTCAGAAATATTGGTTATTATAACAAATGTTTAAAAGATTGTTAAATCCAGTAAAGAATGTTATTAGCATGCTTATTAAGTTTCTTCTCTTATATTTACAAGAGCTGGTATCATGAAGGAAAGCGATACTTATGCATTAAGGTGTTTCACATAATTGAAGGCTGCTAAAACCATGACAAAGAGTTGTATTCCTGCAAATGCTGTCTTGCAGCAGCCTTTCTTAATGTGGACTCCACAAAACCAAAGGCTAACAAGTAATAGCAATGAACAAAATCAGCTGAAACGTTGATGTGGGCCAAATTAATCTAGCGGTGGGCCAGATTTGACCCGCGGGCCACGAGTTGCCGACCCCTGTAGTAAAGTATAGTCTTCTTCTTTCCTTTCGACTGTGCAGTGATTTGAATCTTGATTTGTCATAGGGTTTATACAGGATGCTCTTCCTGTCGCAACCATCTCCATTTATTCAGGCTTGGGACTGGAACTGGTAGAGTAGTGTCGAGTTAAGTAGAGAAGAGTAGTGTGATTGTAGTATTTGCAAACTCTCAAGTGCCTCTCACTCCATTACAAAAGCTAACATTAGCTCAACAAACCATTAACAAGCACCTCTCTTCTATAGCTCTACTAAAGCACAGGGGTGTGAACTGCATATTTGTGTTAATGAATGGCGGAAATAATACCTTTTTAATGGTTGAATAAAACAAAGCAGAATCCCAAGTAGCACCTGCAGAAATTGCATATGCATGCTCCTGTGGCTTTCTAGCATTGCTAGATCCATATCTCTCATTGCTGCTTTGATCTTTTTTTTCCATGACTCTTTCCATTAGGACTCAGCAATCATGATTAACTGTAAAAAGGGTGAGGTGGAAATAACATGTGGTGTCACGACTGGCTTTTTTACACCTCTTTTTTCCTCACACTAAGCTGTTTGTTTAACTTGGATGTCAAACAGCAACATTAGTAAAATAGCAATTGTGGATAAGGAGACATTCACATTTCCAAGTTTATGACTCGTTTTGCAAATTTTTAGAAGTTATTTTGTTTTGTATTTGTTTAAAGGATTTCCACCTCCGCTTGTCACTCACAGAACTTTCCCTCTGTGTGTTCTCAGCATGGTCACTTATAGCACTCGCTACAATTGCCAAAGTGAGAGGGGGCATTACTTGGCTCATTATATTATTTTGAGGCTGTGTTTGCACCGTTGCCTGTTGGGGCTTGTGGCTGGAGGCTGGAACTAGAGCCAAGTGTGGCAGAAAAAAAAAAAAAGATCTGCTGGGAATAGGTGAACTAAAGAAGTCGGTCAAAGGGACATTTGGAGTGGACTAGGATTGGATTTAAAAAGAGAGAGGGGGGTGTTGAGGATGCCAATCATCCCCATCACATGTCCATTGGTGTCCCGCAGTGTGGATGGCTATGTGGGCTAAGTACACAGCGCACCAAACGTCATGCCCTTCCTGCTGCTTTGATAATCGCCTCGCTGCCTGTCTACAAGCCCACAGTGTCAGCTGCATGTCAGTACAGACGCTGAAATTCAAGCTGTCCATTCTCACAGAATACTATAATCATTGTGTAAAGGAACATGTTGAGAGGCTATCTTGGCTGCTCTACATTTTCAGATGGATGTCAGTGGGATAAGTTATTACAGCATGAGGTAACCACACTTTTGGTTTATGATTATGGGTCTTCATGTTCTTATAAAACAAGGGAATAACTTCAGGGGGAGAAAAAATAATAGCTGCAGTCATAGCGTGCCAGGTCTAACGTACATAAAATGACAGGAGTGACTTTTAGATGTGGCTTGGGTTGGTGTATTTCTTGCAGCTGTGCCATCCATTGTCTGTTTGATTCTGATTTCATTACAGTTCATAAAGGCACCATTTACCTGTTGACAAAATACTTTTCAGTATTATAGTTTCCCCTGTGTGGTCCCATGGGTCTATTATCACTAAATAAGGCACAACTTATACAAAAAATAGAAAATAAAGTAATGTCTTATAATACTACTGCACAAAGTATCAATGGCTGACTAACTCACTGACCACCCAGACCCAGCTATTCACTTCACTTAGCCAAGTGAAGTGGGTCTGAAATCCCTCCTACTCCCTCCACTTCTCATGCAAGACCATATCTACTGACCCATCAAATCCTGTCCAGGGACTATATCACCTCAGGCCCTGCTGGGATTGAATAAAACTAGAATGGTTGGCCATGTCCAAAAAACCTAAACGTAATGTTTCTAAAAATCCTTGCTAAGAAGTTCTTTTAAATTGTAAAAGTTATGGTAAAGCGACAAGCTGGCCCCTGTCCAGGGTGTACCCCGCCTACGGCCCAAAGTTACTGGGATAGGCTCCAGTCACCCACGACCCCTAACGGGAATAAGCGGTAGAAAATGAATGAATGAATGAAGTTATGGTAAAAGAGTAAGGTGGTTTAGTTTTCCCAGCTTTTGTTATTGTTGGTCCACTGTCCTTAAGACAACTCAGTATTTCTAAATAAACTATAAACTGTCACTACACTGACAAAAGTACTGTACATCCTCCTGTCGCTGACTTTTTACACCTTGTGTAGCTGTAGCCTAATCCCACCTCTCAAATCCCAACAGACAGAGACAGAACCAAGGGATTGCAAAAATAAACAAAGACAGTCCCCCAAAACCGCTGTGAGCTTAAAATGATATGGGAGCTGTCTGTTAAACACATTGGTCATCGGGTAGAAAGGCCTCGCTGTCTGTATGTTCTGCACATGTCAAATAAGAATGCTTTGAGCTGAGGCCAACAAACATCCCGTTTTGAAATGTATTATTCATATAGCCCTTTTCTACACTGACTGACAATCATCTATTCAAAACAGAGAAAGATGCAAATGGATTTTTGAGATCACTTCCAGGAAGGGGGTAGATTTGGATGTTTGAAAGAGGATTTGATGCATGAAAAGAAACATGTTTTTGATAACAGCAGCACATCTGTTCACAAAACATCAATTTGTATGTTTTAATAACAAACTTTAAAGGGTCTACAAGAAAAAAAGGCATTTGATTTTACATTATCCCAGACGAGCCCCCACTTTGTAACCTTCCATCTAGGGATGGGTATCGGTAAGATTTTACCCATACTACTACTCTTACTGATACTGCTTATCGATCTGATCTTTTGATGATGCTCTTATTGATACTTTTTTATGTAAAAATCTAATAAAGAACATTAATTACTCTGTTTTTAAACCTTTTTGGACATTTTTCATTCACAATATAGGCTACTTTATGGTTGTATTTTTTTTCTAAAATATTATTAATTTAAATCTAAATAAAAAATATGAAATGAATATAATTTAAGAAAAAGCTGCAACCTATTCCTAATATAGGGTAAATAAATGCATAAACTGTGTGTGTGAAAAGCAGGATTTCAATTTAACATAAGCTGGTTCCGACCTTGTCAAAAACAGAAGGTACCTGCAGTGTGTCCTTTTAGTTAAAAATTACTCCAATCGCCAGAAATTAGTCTCTCATTCACCGCCCTTGATTTATTTAAATTCAGCAAAGTCAAAAATCATAGTAGCAATCCAAATACAGCGTTACAGATCTACAGATCTACAGATCTACATCCCCCGGGAAGGGGGGCACCCCCTTGTTGTAATCACAGCGGTCTCCCTCCGCAGCTCAGAGTAAGGAGATGCCCCCATACCAGGGTTTTCCATTGCATTTTATACATCATAGTGACATTATTCCATCTCTTGCATGCCTCCTTGTTTTCTGTGCATTGGTGCCTTTCCACGAGGACACCTGCTATCTTTTTTAGACTTAATAATAAACTGTTGAACTTGAACAATACAACACATTGTAACTTGAACTTGAAAAATAATCCAATAGTAACACAGTTAGCACCAGATGCCTAACACATAATGGCATAACTAAAATAAAGTTTATTATAAAGCCAGAGCTAACATAAACGAATGTTTACCATAACATAAGAATCAAACATCAATACAAGAAACTTAAAATCATTATTGCATAAACAAAACAAACTTTATTGATAGATTATAAAATGGCGTAAGCTAAAGCAGAATATATGAACTAAGTGGAGTTGACCCTTGACCTTAGCATTAGCAAAAATAAATCCAACACTACCCAGCTAATTTAATAACTGCTCTCACCTGATGAATGGTGTTTAGTGCTTTCCTTCATCACTTGTTGAGTCCTCGTTATTGTCCACTCCTCTGTGTGATTATTATTATTTTTTTGTTTGTTTCCATTTTAACAACAGTTAAGTCCCGTTGACATCCGGTGATTAACAAATGCATAAAAAAAACAACTACTTTTTCCACAAATCTTTGTACAACTGGCTTCTGCTGCTTTCCCTGTTCAGAAAAAAGTACAGAGCTGCTCATAGTATGCTCTGTTCTGGTGTTTTATGGAAAAACGACAAGAATCCATGTTTGTTTGGGTCAGTGGTGCAAGGCTTATGTCCTGCCCTTCATTTCTCTGATTGGCTACTGTGTCTGCCATTGTTCCACCACAGAAACAAAACTTAAGTGAAAAGGTACCAGACGAACTTCTTTGTAAAAAATAGGAAAAGAGTTTGTCTGGCATGCCAGGCTACAGTAGGGCATAGATGATGGTTTATTACATGTGTCTGTGAGAACTCTTAGTCATCCAGGCTGATTAAATCACAACAAAAGGTTTAAAAAGAAGTCTAGACGACTTATTTTTAAACCTTTTGTTGTGGTTTATTACACATCCGCTGTGGTTTATTACACATGGTTTAATTACAACAAAAAGTTGAAGGTAAGTCAGGGTTGAACTCTCATTATGAGAAATATGTGGAAATACCATAGAAGAGGTGGATTCTGCCGTAGGCAAGAGGGAAGGCTGTGTGTCAGAAATCATGTACAGACTGTACTGTAAAATCAAGTGGACAACAGCAGAAAGGTAAGAAGGAAGCTACCAGTACTTCTACACTTTGATTTCACATTTTGAAAAACTACAAAATCTGTATGTTGGTTTCCTGTCAAAAATATGTGAAAAGAATGGGACAAGTGATGATAATTTGCCCATCATTGCAATTGAAAACAGGGTCCGTGTTCTTTTGTCAGTCCCTCTGCTGCTGTAGGTCTGTGGGTGTGATAGGCCGTGTAGAGAAAAGATTGGGGGCCCACATTTCACACCTAGGGGGCAGCTCGGTGGGGGGTTGGCAGCCACAGGATGAATGCACCTGGCCAAGCAGAGGAGAACCCCCCCCCCAAGAGTCTGTGGTACAGATACGCTCTGCAGATCAAAGAGGTAATCCCAGTTCATCACAACCTGCCACTCCTCCTAGATTCTCTGTCCTCCTTAGGGTCCATCTAAAGGTTCATCTCAGGAGGTCTGCCCAAATCCTCGGGTTGGTACAGAAGACACAATAGTATTTTCTGTTTTAAAGTATTTTTAAATCACTGAGTGAGAGGAAGTGTTTTTTTTCTCTTGGTTTCAAAGTGAGTAGCACACTTGACTTGCAATCATAAGTTCCAATTGCCATTTCAAAAAAAGTTAATCCAGTCTATCAAAACTGTAGCTTGTTAATACTCATCTTGGCCCAAGGCATTTGAGATTTTTCTTGAAAGCACTACACAGTCCTCTTTACAAAATTATCCTCATCCCTGCGCTCTATAAGCCTGTTTTCCCCAATGCCCATGGTGAACCCTCGAGCCCCGACGGTGGGATTTTCTGACTCATTAGCTTTGCTCAGTCAAGTGGAGCAGCCTGCAGATTCCTTCCAGCAAAGTTCATCAACCTGGCCAGTGCCTCCGACTGCGAGGTGATAAGACAGAGGGGTTCAAGTTCTGGGATCCCGTTGTGACTTTGTTTAGTGTGAAATGAGACAAAGAGGAGGGGGCACGAGGACATGATAGAAGCTCTATCTATAGTCCAGAGTGTCCAGTCCTCAGGGCATTGTAGCGTATTTAACAGAGATAAGCAGTGTAGTTATAGGAGTGTTAACGCCTGTCAGTTAGGCGGCCCTCGTCCTGCAGCAGGTGTCTTTTTGACCCCTGATCTAGTATGCAGTTTGACCCCTGATCTAGAATGCAGTTGCTGTCCCGTTGACCTGCACTCTGACTGATAACAACAAAAAGTGGGAAAGCCCCCCTTCATACTGACATTCTCACAAGTACAGATGGTCCAATGGTGACCCAGGTGATGTTCTGTGTGCAGCCCACTTTTGTCGAGGAACTTGTGCTTACCATTTGAGGTACTTAGAGCAAGTTTACACTTGGCTGTTTATTGGCAGTTGTGGAAAGTAACTGGACACTCAAATAATGTTTTACAGTAAAATGGTCACATTTATATAGTGCTTTTCTACCCCCATAGGCACTCAAAGCACTTTACATCAAGGAGCACCCATTCATACTCACAAACATCCACACATTCATACACCAACGTCACAGACAATAGAGGCAAAGAGGGTAAAGTGTCTTGCACAAGGACACAACAGCAGTATGCACTGAAGGCAGCTGGGGTTTGAACCATGAATCTTTTGGTTAGTGGACAAACTGCTCTACCACCTTAGCTACTGCTGCCCTAAATGCATTTCAAAAAGCTACTTCCTGAGTACATTTTACAAAACATATATTTATTGTGTGCTACGGCTCAACACATCTTCCAGACATCTAAAATGCACATTACTCATTACTTTCTAACAGTGAATTTCTCAAACAAATCCATATACCAGTGGAAATTTGGCAATGATGATTGTTATGCATAAACTAGCTCTGGTCAGGGTGAGTTTACATAAATCTCTTCTCGGAAACTTCTTCTAAACTTCTTCACAGTCTGGGCTTGAGTTGTGTCCCAGTGATGTTTGTTGGTTGATAATACGCTGCAGCTGTTTCACAACTTTGATTGTAAACCACAACCAGTATTCACTTTGTACACAAAGGCTGAACATGTGGAGCGGAATGCAGTGGATTAAATCTCCAGTGACATGCCACATCATCTAATTGCATCAAAATAATACATATGAGCTGTTTCTGATCTGGTGCCACTGCTGGCTGTGGATCACTTCAAGAATCATCTGACGTCACAGTGATGCCTATAGTTTTTGACTTAGAGCTGGGTGATTTGGCCTAAAAAAAAAAAATCAGATTTTTTCACAAAAAATTCGATTTACAATTTAAAAACAACCCCCCCCCCCCCCCCCCCCCCCCCACACACACACACACACACACACACACACACTTAAAATCAAACTGAAGACAACAGAGAAATTGTCCAATACAAGTTTAGCTTTATTGCTTTTATTTCCTCTTGAGGTTAAAGTGCAATCAGACAAGTCAAACAGAAAAGAGAAGGCCCTGTAATTTTACACAGCTATTACACTGCCTCTGATTCTGTTCCTCTCAGATCTTCTCTGGTGATTGCTGTTGTGTGCTGTAGAACATCCAGTCATTAAAAAACAGAGGAAGTTTGCTGTGCTAGAATTTCAGGAAGGTTATTAGCCTGCAACATTAATGTTTAAAGAACAGTGACCTCAAACTTCATTGTTGTCTAAATAAGCTGCCCATTCAGCTTTTTAGGCAACTATATCACCATGGCAATGCAGACTGGCTTTTCAGAGTGACACCAAACAAAACTAGTAAGTACCACGTTCGTCTTCAGCCTTATCCACACCGCTGCTGCTGAGCACCTGCGACCTCATGTGCACTCGAACTCCGCTCGGCTGCTCCTCGACACTGTGCCTTTCTTAGGAACGAGTTCTTCCCTGCTCACTGCCATGTTGTTTGTGTTCCTTTACCACGCGGAGGGAGGGCGTGTGGGCCTACCCACTATGACCTACAGGAGCCCAGAGCGCCTGTGGTGGACGTTTTTTTTTTTTTATTGATTTTTATTAAAACAAGTTGACCCGCACTACAAATTTGAATTAATAAAAAAAAAATCAATTTATCGCCCAGCCCTACTTTGACTAGGCAAAGAAATTCAAAGTCGCTTTAAAGTTAATATCAGCCATATCCATATGAGCAACAACAAACTAACAATGCATTTGTCTCATCAATTGTTTTTAACATAAAAGCTTAAGAAGCACTTTTAAAGTGCTTTTCCATCACCTATGTCTTCTGGGAGTCAACAGTAGTAAATCACACTCTAAACATACAGTATATCATTTTAAATATAAGCAAAAAAATACTTAGTGGGTCCTTCCTGTAGCAGTGGTAGAGTGGCTGTTGGAAATGTGGGTTACTTGTGTCACTGTGTTAATTTGTGGAGAAGCCATCACAGGGTTCAGGGATGTAGAAACAAAATTGGAAACTTTGACTATCCAATTAAGTTAGAGATCTGCATTTTTTTTTCTATGTTTCAGCTGCTTGTGTTTTCGTTAGGTGTCGCCACAACAAACTGTTTTTTACACCATAAGCCCTTCCCGTTGCAACCAGCCACCCACTATGGCTGAAGTAGGCAATGTGGGTGAAGTGCCCAGTGACACAACAATAGTATGCACTTTGAGCAGGCTAACGCTTCAACCACTTCTTTACTGTCTCCTCTAATTTAGAGCTTTGCATACATGCGCAAAAACGTGTGTTGTCCTTGCCAAGATATTGCCTTAGACCTAATGCATTTCAAATTCAGCCACAAGGGGTCACAAGACAATGTACTTTTTGCACAAGTCCTAAGCGTCCATAAACTAGAGGGTAGTGTCAATAAAGACAAAAAAGTGTCACAGTATAGCTCAGGTGGTGGAGCATGCAGCACAGTGTTTAAAGCTCACCTGTGTGTCATGGGTTTGCTTTCCTGTCACTACTCCACTGTCCTATCTAATAAAGCAATAGCATATTTGACTGAATCATTACTAAAAGATAAAATAGCATAAATAGTACCAGAAAGTTTGCTGGACGAAGTTACATAAGGTTAGACCTAGTTCAAAGTTTATAGGGCTCCTGATCATATAAATATCGCTCTTATTTTTGGACTGCACATTGTTGGACAGTTGTTGTTTAGGCACTGGAGCCTGTTTGAGAGAAGAGAAGTAGTCTAACAGCAGGAGTCTTACAGATATAGCCGTGTGAAAGATCGTATGTCCTTCTCTCTATGCTGTAAATAAATGCGGGACTCTCTACACTGACCACATGGTTATTTAGCTGCAAAACAGTTCCGTGCAACAATAGCGGCACAGGAAATGAACACATATTGATAAGGAACTAGGCTACTCGCACTTTTGAAGCGGCCATCTTGTTTCATTTAAGTGAGCTTAAGATTTTCCTTTCTCTAAATGCAGCCAGTGTAAATCCACACACCCGGCTCCTCACAGAACATGAAGGGCATGGATAATAGCTCGACGACTTTACCTCTTCAAAACTGCGCCACAGGCTAATCATTTAGAGGAAATTGTTCACAGATTTAACCTCTGTTTTCCTCCTAATGAAGTGAAGCATCTTTCCATTTGGGCCAGTTTTGGACATTGGGTGGTTGGTAGTGGGTTGGAGGGGGTTACATGCTGTTTTTTGTTTCCTGTAATTATGTTAATGGGTTATCATGTGTCTTTATGTGACGAGCGCAGATATCTTTAAGTTATACCAGGTGAACTACTGTTGCCTTTTTGTATATACAGTTGCAAGAAAAAGTATGTGAACCCTTTGGAAGTACTTGGATTTCAGCATGATTTGGTCATAAAATGTGATCTGATTTTCATCTAAGTCACAACAATAGACAAACACAGTTTGCTTTATTTAACACTTATGTAAACAATTCACAATGCTAACTGGTTGACCCTCCCTTCGCAGCAATAATTTCAACCAAACATTTTCTGTAGTGAAGATCAGACCTGCACAATGCTCACGAGGAATTTTGGACCATTACGATTTACAAAACTGTTTAAGTTTAGCAATATTCTTGGGATGTCTGGTGTGAATCGCTCTTTTGAGGTCATGCCGCAGCATCTCAATCTGGTTGATGTCAGGACTCTGACTGGGCCACTTCAAAAGATGTATTTTCTTCAGTTGAAGCCATTCTGTTGTTGATTTGCTTCTATGTTTTGGGTCAGTGTCCTGTTGCATCACCCATCCTCTGTTGAGCTTCAGTTGGAGGACAGATGGTCTTAAGTTTTCCTGCAAAATGTTTGGATAAACTTGGGAATTCATTTTGCTGTCAATGATAGCAATCGATCCAGGCCCTGTGGTGGCAAAGCAGCCCCAAACCATGATGCCCCTTCCACTATACTTCACAGTGGGGATGGGGTTTTGATGTTGGTGTGCTGTGCCTTTTTTCTCCACACATAGCTTTGTGTTTTTCTTCTAAACAACTCAACTTTGGTTTCATCTGTCCACAGAATATTTTGCCAATAGTGCTTTGTAACATCCAGGTGCTCTTTTGCAAACTTCAGACGTGCAGAAAAATATATTTTTTGTACAGCAGTGGCGTGGTGTCTACGTGGTGTCCTCCCATGAAGTCCATTCTTGCTTAATGTTTTACCCATTGTAGATTTGTCAACAAAGACATTAGCTTGTGCCAGACATCTCTGTAAGTCTTTAGCTGACACTCTAGGATTCTTACTTCACCTCATTGAACATTCTTTTGCAGTCATCTTTACAGGACAACCATTTCCAGCGAGAGCAGCAGCAGCAGTGCTGACCTTTCTCCATTTATAGACAATCTGTTGTATCGTGGACTCATGAACATCAAGGCTTTTAGAAATATTTTTGTAACTCTAGGTCTTCTGAGAGCTCTTTTGTGTGAGGCATAGTTCACATCAAGCAACGCTTCTTCAGAAGAGCAAATTCAAAGCTGGTGTGTGTTTTTTATTGGGCAGGGCCACTTTAACCCACACCTCCCAATCTTCTCATATTGATTGGACTCCAGGTTGGCTGATACCTAACTCCAATTAGCTCTTGAAGAGGTCATTAGCCTAGGGGTTCACATACTTTTTCAATCTTGCATTGTGAATGTTTACATAAATGTTAAATAAAAACTCGAAAACACATAATTTTTTTGCAGCATTAGTTTAAGCAGACTGTGTTTGTCTATTGTTGAGACTTAGATGAAGATCAGATCACATTTTATATATATTTTTTATACTTGATACATTTTCTTGCAACTGTTTGGTCCACAAATTATTAGACTTACGATGCCGCTACAATATTTGAGATCAATTGGAAATTTTCTATGGAAACACACATAAACTTGAAAATTATGTCCTTTATTACAGAAAAAATAAAAATAAAAAATCACACTTTGCACCAATTAGAACCTGACAGAATTTAGGCTGTAGCCGTCAATTTTTTATGGTATTCTGATGCATATCATTTAACCAGTTAAGAGAGTGTAGGTTTCTTGACAATTATTAAAAAAAAATTCTGGCTAAGTTGTTTGTGAAATTTTGTTATTCATTCATTAATTTATTCTTGTTATTGTTATAGATGGCAGAAGGCCTACAGATTACTCTCAGAGATGCTGGGGACATCTCTTCTTTTGACTATTGCCTTTCAGTGGTTGCCAAAGTGAATCAGGGGCCCCCATCTAACCCTATCTTCTGCATCCTTTTCTCTCACACTGGTCTTCCTCTAGGCCTCCTGCCAAAAAAGGAGGAGGCCAGCTCAAACCTCAGTATCCTTGTTCACTATCCCACATTTTAATGAACTGTTTATTGGCTGTAAAATGTCATGTCATAACAACATTACTTACCCAACATTTTTCCTTGCTGTCACCAGTCTCTTGCCCATAAAGTGTTCTTGTGCTGCTATAATGTGCCAATTACAACAATTATGAATCACACACCCACAAAACATAAATCATTTGCAATTGTATGCTGCTTGTGTTGCTGCAAAAGTGTGTTTTCTACAGGGGTGGTCATGTTGCTATTGCATGGTGTTAAAGTCATGACAAACAGTCATTTTGTGAATGAATGGCTGAATTACATTTTTGCTACAAATCTTGTCACTAGAGAACTGGCTTTGAATAAAACAGAATCATTATACACCATAGGCTTTCTTATGTGGCACAATGTAACAATAAAATGCCTTAATTTTTTAGTTTTGCATGAAATACTTGGAGAGCGTAGACCTCCTCCACCAAGGCATTGAAATTATTTGTTTCATTATTGCCACTGGGGTTAGTAGATGCCAACTAACTGATTGCTAACTAACTTCTGACATCTGACATTTAGAGTTATGTTACAGTCATAAATGGCCTTATCTGGCAGTGGTACATAACCCTTTACATTTCTGCATCCATTACTTTTTGAGTTATGTTGCTAACTGTCAAACAAACCAACCAATAAATCAGACCAACAGCGATGAAAACATGACTTCTTTGACAGGACAGAAACATTTAAACATCGTACGGTGCATCCTGAGTGTGTGTGTGACAAGTTCAGATATGTTTAAAAATATGGTATTAATAACAGACTTTAGGTTTGGAGGTTTTGGCACAGTTTCTTAAGCCTCTTTTTAGATCTTATTACATAAAGTAAGCACAGCTGACATTGTCTTGGCTAAGTCTAATGTTTGGGTTTCCATTATATCCTGTGTCCAGCAGAGCCAGTCAGCTCACAACAGTCTGGAGGTCTGAGAGATGACGACCTCGGGGCTATCTCTGTCTAGACTGCCTTGGTAAACCCACTATTTCCAGCCTATAAAGAGGAAACCACCATGTTGTTTTAATCACATGGCTACTGAGAAGACAGAATATCCACTTATCTTAGATGGAGTGGATGAAGATGTGTGGTGTCCGGTGTGGGGTCCAAGTGGGACATATTCTCTGCACAATTGATCAACTACTGAATAATAGAAACACATGTCAAGTTTAATCAAACATAACAGAACTGAATTAACTTGCATGCATGTCTCTGGACAGGAGTATTTTTTAGATTCCAGTTTTTTTTTTTTACCATAATCACCAATACACAGCTGACAAGCAACAACATAACATTATGACAACTGACAGGTGTCATGAATAACACAGATTATCTATTCATCATGCACCCATCAGTTGGTGGCATATATTATGCACCAAGTGAACATTTTGTCTACAAAGTTGATGTGTTAAAAGCAGGAAAAATGGACAAATATAAGGATTTGATTGAGTTTGACAGAGGCCAAAATATGATGGCTATAGATGACTGGGTCAGAGCATCTCCAAGCCTGCTCTTGTGGGGTGTTCCCTTCTGTAGTAGTTCTGTAGCTGTATGCACGATTTTTAAAATACAGGACCAACAAAGCTGCTTAACCATGTGGCAGAGGAGCAAAGTTACCCAAGTATTTGTCATGAGAAAAAAGCAGTGCAGATGCGTCATTGGACAGTTTTTACACATAGAACGCACTCACCTGCTTCACGCTTGAAAGAATGGACAGGGCTCAGGATTATGCCAAGACTAACCAAGGACATAATCCAGTACAATAATGAAAATATGGAGCAAAAAATACCGAGGTCCGGACCACATGGACCTCATAGCTGTGTACGGCCCTGTGTCTGGCCTGTGTGGTCCACTCCAACAGACAAGCTACGGTAGCTCAAACTGCTGAAGAAGTTAATACTGGTTCTGATTAAAAGTTTGTACCGTATGGGGCTGCGTATTAGGCAGGTGGTCATAAGGTTATGCTTGATTGATGTATGTCTTCTGTTGGCCCACATTAGTGTTTTGGTTCAATCTGAGGGCTTTTGAAAAGCTTTCAGCAGCATCTGTTTTCACTCCAGATAAACCCAGTGTGTGCTGATATTTAAAACAATAAAATAAAGAACCTGTGGAGATGATAAGACAGATGTATTGCGCAGGTAAGAATACTGATCTCAGCAGATATTCCAAATAATTATAACTCAAAACTCTGGAGGGACACACATTTTTATTGAGTGCATGGCTGTATTTTTTGTACCACTCTTAATTTATCGCTGGACGAGGATCGTCTCCTAAGGTTGATTCAGCTGAGTGATTGGGATACCACCAGTGCAGAACTGGGTCAGGAGGGGCAGAAAGAGCTGCTGTCACCATGAGGCAAAAACTTTTAGAGGATGGCCTAGCGTCAAGAAGAGCAGGAAAAAAGACACTGCAGGGATAGGAGTGCTGAGGACTGAAGTCCCTTTTCCTATTGTTTGGGGCATCTGGAAAAAATCATTGTCTGGAGAAGGAAAGGTGAGTGCTGCTATGTGTCCAACAGTAAAGCATCCTGAGGCCACTCATGTGTGGGGCTACTTTTCAGCCAAGGGAGTAGGCTTACTCACAATTTTGCCATAGAACATAGCCACTCACTGAAGAGATTGTCCCATCTGAGGCTGAAGTTTATGGCCCACTGGGAGCAGAGGCCTGATCCAGCACCTTCAGTGGTCAACTACAGTACTACATCTGGAACAGGATCTATAAGAGGTCGCAAAAAAAGGAGCTCCTAAATGGGGCACAGGAGTCAGCACAGGAGGAGCAGTTTGTCCCGTTAAGAGTTAATATACCACTGACAATGTTTTTTAAACATTATTTAAAAGTTAAGGCCTAGGCCTAGAGCTGTTTTAATATTCTCCTTCACAGTGTTGTAAACAGAATGGCTGGACATTTCATTGGGAGACGCTTTGTATTATTATGGCATTGACTGAAGTTTTTCATATATTTCTTCCAGTTGTTGTCTCTTTGCAAATGACTCTGATCTGGATCTTTTTGATTCGGCTCATTTGGGAAACATATGCATCAAGTTCTTTCACACTTGAGAGAAAATTCTTCATGTTATACCCTTTATAATCCAGGACGTGACCTAAGTCTTCTGCTCTTTCATCTTTGCATAATCCTGACGGGCTGGACAGCATACACAAATGAGGTAATGGTGCTGATGTCTGTTGCTCTAAGGCAGCCACACCAAACCTGGCCATTACCCTGATAGCAAACACATGACATAGGCAGCCTAATGTTTGACTGTCCTGAGCTTCTTAATCTGTACTCTGTCTGACAGGTGGGACACAGCTTTTTTGCCCCCATTCCCCCCGCAGCAGACAGGGAGGCTACGGGATAGGAGGCTGGAGCTATTTCTGTCCACTTGATGGTGGACAATGACAGGGGCAGTTGATGGATGGGATAAGTGTGTTAAACGATGCTTGACGTGGGGAGAACAAAAGGTTGTTAAGTTGTAAAAAGCAAGAGGGACATAGACATAGACTTAACTTTGTATAGCCTGGCAAGTTCCTCTTTCTTTTTCTCTTCTTTACAGAGATTTGGTCTGCCAGTTTTTAAATTGGATTTCCAGGGAGTGAGACAAATTAATGCAGAATGAAGAAGCACTAAGAGAGCATGCACTTACAAGGGCCAAAATATAGTCGAGAAACCTGTACTTAATCTGGGGATCTTCAAGTTCAGGGGTAAAAAAATCAGCCAAAAGTACAACTGAATGCAACTGAATAGACAAATGACCAATTAGAAAACAGATTACTGAATAAACAGCCTCCAGATGGACACAATGCAAAACATTCAACCAATCAGAGAACCAAGCCTTCATATATCCCAGTATTTTAGATAAACTATGAATTATTTTGTATTTTATTATTTTTATTTTATTATTATTTTTGTATTTATTTATTTATTGTTTTATTATTTTAATTTGTTTATTTTGTAATTAATTATGTTTTTTATTTTCATTATGAATTATTATGTATTAATAAATTATAAATAGAAGATTTTATAAATAGAAGAAATTGAAATTGATATAAATCAGAGAAACTACAGAGCAACTTTGGTAGAAGAATGTCCCGGCTAAACACACTTTAACTTTTTTATAATGATGTCAGGCTGCCTTATGGTTCAACAATGTTATTAGTGTTTCCCTTAAACTTTTAGTTAGTTGAAAGACCATTTGTCCAATTTTCTCCCCCACTTTTGGCACAAACACTGTCTTTCTTCACCATTCCCTATCACATATTCCTGTCCTCTCCTCCTGGGGGAGTTATTGTGGAAATCATGCATCACAGGAGGCAGTGTTTCTGTCCTGCAGCTGGACACCTCACTTAATACAAAACCCAAACCCCCTTTTCATTGCAGTTGTTTCCAATCTTTGGCAGAACACATTGTTTTTGTGTCTTTGCACTCCTACAAAATAAATTGTAGAAGCCTGTGTTTTATTGCCCCTTTTTGAAGTTTTAAATGGAGGCACTTGGGTTTTTACATTGGGATTACTCTGCAGTTTCAAGCACAGGTAAATTTTTTAAGAGGACGAATGGATTTTACTGAAAAATTATATAGCTTACCATGAAAGCTACAACTGTAAAAGTGGTGAGCTTTAGGGAAAAATTGGGATGTGCTTCAGAGTATTTTTATCTGGGTTACTTGTGCCAGACACTTTGTCAAACACGCAATGTGTTTGTTTAAATCAATGCGAAGCCAGATGAGGAGTGTATATTCGTACTGTAGGAAAATATGTTGGCTCAAATCCCAAGAATATCTGGGTTAAGACCTACTCTAGGCCTTCGTAAGTCAATGTTTATGGACACGCTCTTCATAGAATGAGTCTAATGTAACAGCAAGTGTAGATATGACTTTGTTCTTCCAATAATATTCTTTTTCTATTCTATAGAAAGAATCTCTGTTAATTTGAGTTTGATTTTCAGGGGAACAAGGGGATTGTTACAGACACACAGGATAAAATGTTTCTGGACCAATGCAATTTGAAAAAGATACAACCAATCACATAAAACATCTCAGAAAGTCTACCCCATTAAAGAAAAATTATTATTATTGGCCAGGGAACAATGATTCTGCATGAATTAAGTTTGAATGGGATGGGCTTAGGACCCGCTTCAAATGGCTACAAAATATAATCGCTTGGTTTTAAATCCCAAATATATTTATACTAGATCTTGTTTCGGTCTTGGACTGATTTATGACTACCCAGAAGCACTTGGGGAGTGCAGACCTCTGTCAGGGTATTGGCCATATCTCACAATGATAAAGCTATTGTCCTATCTCTTAGTTCAGGGGTAAAGATTAGATGGAATGATGAATAGAGGTTGAATGCTCTATTCATTGAGCCACAAAACCTGTATATCTCACTATGGTAAATAATCCACTAAAACTAACCATTTATTTATTTAATCCTTGAATAATTAGTACTTTTCTCAATATTTTCAGGCCCATGACTGACCTTTTCTGAAAATTGTACCACAATCCAATCATTACTTTTTTTATTTTTACGAGCACAGACTAACAAACCAACGCCTCCTCCTCGATGGAGGTAATTGCCATTATTGTACTTTCTTTTTGGTGGTGATAACTTTTTAGAACTGATTCATGATTGTTATTTGTATGTAGATGCTTAGATAATACATTTCAAACAATCAGTCTCTTCTATAACAAAAATAAGAACCAATAAAAATCCATGTCATGACCTCAGTTTTTCAGTTAAAAGGTTCCTTAACATGTTCATTTATCTTCCTGGAGGCTACTCTCTGCTTAAAGCCATAATTATGTGATGAATGATGGGCGAGTGTGCGGCAGAGTGGGCAGGGCCAGGCTCTGACCTGAGAGGTAACTCAGGCCTGCAGTCAGAGCAGACATGTGAAATATTTCTGTCCTTCTTAAAGTGCGGAAGAGGCCACAGCGGGACAGTGTGAAGTCTTTTCTGGGTTATGACTCATGAGCCTTTGTGTCCCGCCACCCAAACCACCAAGGTCACTGCTGTCCTGCATTTAGCCTCTGCACCTGGTGGTTACTCTGGCACCTGTGTGGGCAAATGCATGGTGACACTGCGTCTCCTGTTTGTCTGGAGCACAAACTATATTTATTCTTATGAACTAGACAGCAATATAAAGAGTTATAATTTAACTATGCTTTAGACATACATACAGAATTTTTTTTCCCAATGAGATTCTATGAAGTCTTTTTTAGTTTATTTTTTGTTCTTTTTCATTGAAAAAACAAAGAAAGCTGGGTTGAGTAAACACAGATGTGAAAGAAGTACTCAAAATCTCTGCAAAAAAAACAAAAAAACAAAAAGGTTACTCCAAAATACGTTATGTTATGCAGTATCTAGTTATTTTCATGTGAGTATACATTTTTACATTATACAGTATTCTACTGTGCTGTTACTCTAATACTGTATTTTTGGAAATTACAATGTGTTTCAAGCCTAAAAACAGACATGTCTTAAATGAGTTCATGATTGCCTCTCTCTTGATCCCATTATTATGATTAACACTGGCCCCACTTCACACAGAAAATACTGTTCAAGGGACCAGTCCCCAATTACCCACAGCCCAATAGTATCACTGCAGATAAGGCACAATATGCCTTTCAAGCCATTCTCTCAAGCCTCTCACAAAACCGAGTGGGGTTTTGTATGAGGAACAGTGTAGTAACGAAAGTATAAAGCCAGTCTCTGTTCCGTGGCCAGTTCCTCAGAGAGTTTGCGCCAGACAGGGGATCAGCTCTGAAGATGAAAGCGGGGTCAAGGTGGATTTTACTCCTCCCTAAATCTTCTGACTCATATCTTCTCTGATTTAAGGAATCCGGAGTTGTGGAAAAGAAGGAATTTGTTTTACCAATCCTTGGCAAAGTCAGTTCAAATTATCTAAATAAAGACATTTCTTAGAGCAACTTGACTAACACACTTGGTAGGGGAGTTTTTTCAGCAATTACTTTTCCCGTATATGATCCAGCTGTGATGACATGATGCATTAGTAATGGCTTTTTGCACAAAATATAGTGCAGTTTTAATAGATTGTGATCTGCATTTTGAATCTCAGCTATATTCTGATCTGTGCTACTGTTTCACTGCAAATTCTGTTTTAAAACAGACTGAACTTCAGGTTTTTGAGCATTAAAGGTCCCATATTATGTTTTTTCTGTCTTTTTTAGATAGTTTTGGACAAACTTTGCATTAGTGTTTCACTTTTTACAACTTAAAATAATGTATAGGAAAATGTCTTCTTTTGGGGAGCTATTACTTTGACTTTACAGAGAACACTTGGATTAGGTGTCTGTCATGCCCTGCTGGCAACGGTAGGAATGGACAGAGTATATAATAGATATTTAACACAGCTATTAGCAACATAAACTAATGGAGCTGACTGCTTCATAGTGACAGCAATTGAAATACTGAAATTACGGGGACTTTAGAAACGCACAAGAGTACTTCCTAGTTTTGTTCCTTGTCTATGTAGAGCAGTGAGACTCAAGAATTTTCAGCTCTTGAGAAAGGGACACTCTCAGCATTACAGAATTACTCGAACATGCCTGAATGAAACAAATACTACTCCATGTTTTTGAGATGCAAAGAACATTATAAAAGCTCAAAAAAGTCAATTTAGCCTAGTAGGGGACCTTTAATAAACAAACTGCTCAGTAACACTTATCTTAAACAATGCACACTGAAATGTTATAAAAAGAAAACTTAGAATAGTAACAAGAAAACGATCTAGTGCCCAGATCTAGACTTGAACTGGGGATTTTGGAGTTTAAGGGTAAATGCTCTGCCCATTGAGCCACAGAACACTTAAATCTCATCAAAGTAAAGAATTCACTAAAACAAATCATTTCAATTGTTCTAATACTGACCCCTTTTGGCTAAAGTATCCTTGGCCCTTTTTCGCAATGATACAGAATACTTGAAAAATGAATGGATCCATGTGATGTTCAGGATCCATCAGTCAACTAAAAATTCAAGTTAAACTGTTACTTTTTTACATATCTTCCTAACAGACAGCAAACTACTGTTGTCAGTAACATAACCTTCTTAGCTGAGAACCTTTGAAAAGATACCACTCAAGTTTAATATTGCATGGACTTGTATAAACATCTGAAACCCACTCAAACTACAGCAAACGGTATATGAAAGTATATACAGTACATTTAGATTGTTGGAAGAACTTCTAAACCTCAAACCTCAATCAGACAATGTCTCTGTCTTGCTTTAAACTGTTCCTTATGCTCATCATCGGAGCTCCAATGTCTCAACCACAGAGCGTTGCTTGTATGGATTAAAAATGCATTACTGTGTCTGTATTCATTTATCATTTGGCAAATTGTGCAGAGTTATATCCATACAGTATGTATCAGTGCAAGCAAGTTTAATTTGGTACATTAAATATGTATAGGTCTATACTAAAACAATTTCTTCTTCTCTTGTTTGGGAAAATTGGTGATTGATGACGCAGCATTGCAAAAAACAAGCCATAAGGATTTCACCTTACTCAGCACATTTGGCCTCTTCCTGTTCTGCTCCTTTCTTTGAGGTCTCTTGTTGAATTCTGTACTGTTATAGCACTCATCTCCTAACTGCTAATTGATGAGATTAAGGAAACTGTGTATTATTCCACACAAGTCGTTTGGCATGGGAATTTGGCTGCGCACCCATGCCAAGCTTTTACATTCTGACAGACAGGTTTGTTTTTGTGGATCCAGCCGACCACTTTTTCTTTCTCCAACATGTGCAAAAGTAATTACACGCGTAGTCTTTCCTTTGTTGGTGGAGCCATTTAGCAACATATTAAAAAGATTTTCAGGGGTGTCACTGGGATTTATTTACTTTTTAAGAAACAATATAAAATGGATTGTTGGATTAAAGACGTTAATGTTTTTCTGAGAATAAATTATGAGTTGGGCTCACGTTCAAATGAACCATTAACTGAATGGGCCACAGTTCAAGAGCCATAAATAAAAAGAATTAGAAAAGGTTTACGCTGAAAAGAATTAGGATGGCTGGACGGGACTAAATAAAACCAGACTTTTCGCCCGTGGGTGGGGCTTAACGTCTTGCGTCACATACTCTGTTGGTGTGTAAAGTCAGCTTTTCTGGATTAAACGATAAATAGTTTATTTGGTGACAGATTAAGGGATAAGACTAGTTTTGGTTTATTGCTGTGTTGTCAGCACAGAATAAGATAAAAAAAAATGGACAAATAATATTTTACAGCCACATACTTGTACTAATAACATAAAATATACTAATCCCAACCTTAACCATAACCTTTTTCCTAACCTAACCTTAACCCTAACCATTTCCCTAACCCTAATCTTCACCAGTTTGACAAATAAAATCATTATTAATTGTCAAAATTAGCATAAACGCTACATGATTTGTGGACGTGCACCAGGCTTTCTGCAGCGATCCCATTAAAACCATGCTCACCTGGGTAAAATGCCTGGTTTTTAGAGTCTCTCATGGCTGGACAGGCTAACAGGAAGTAGTGCCTTTGGGAGAGTGCTGACCTCTGCCATGGCTTTAGCACTATCTTGCTATGGTAAAGATTTAGTGCCCAGACCTAGACTTGAACTGGGAATCTTGTAGACTAGGCATTCAAGAGTAAATGCCTTATCAATTGACCATACAATACCCTACTGACCTCTTCTGGTTGGAGTATCCTTGACCCTATCTTACAATGTGCAGCAATACAAGAACTGGAACTATGAAATCCATCTGTTTTACACTTTACAGAATTCTGTAGCCTGGAGACTGCATTTTTTCCTATAGCATGTAGCATTATCCATCAAATATCACAAATTATGAATATTCAAGATTGTTTTGGCACTGTCAACCATGCACTCAACCACATGTGTAATGTCAAAGCCTGGTTAGAAATCATTACTGTGAGTATCAACTTTTAGAAGTTTATGTGGATTTCTTATAGACAGACCAGTGTTTTTGTATGGTACCTTGACTGTATCTTGACTGTACCTTGATCGTACCTTGATTGTACTGGCCATTGGCAGCAATTTTGCTGAATTGTTGCAGCAGACCAAAGCGTTTACATATTTATCTATCTCTTAGCAGCATCTGTCTCACACTGGTAAAGAAATAGACCTGCAATTGAACTCTGGATCATGTAGTCCAAGAGTAAATGCTATGTCAGTTGAGCCTACGATACCATACTGACCCCTTCTGGTTGGGATACTGTTGACCCTATCTCACAATGGTACAGAGTCCTTTAAAAATTCTTGGATCCAAATGGTGTTCTAGATGAAGACACCAAAAGCGAATGACTATTACCGGTGTTTCCTGAAAATGGGCAGCAATTCAAGAGCTGTAACTGTGAAATCCATCTGTTCTATGCTGAAAATAATAACATAAGGCAACACTTCCCTATGCCGTGTGTGTGTGTTCTTGCTTAGTAACCTTTTCCACCCCACGTGACCCCCAGTGGGACTTTCACTTTTGCAAAACTTCCTCTCAACCTAAGCACCCCTTTCGCCCTGGACTCCCCTGGCCCTCTTCCCCTCCTGTTTTTTTTTTTTTTTTTTCCTGTCTTAGGGTCCCTTTAAGCTTTTCACCACTGCGTACATTCTTACACACACATGCTCTTACAAGGAGAATTGTTTCAGCTCTCGTCTCTTCTCTGTACATCCCACCATCTGTTGAGCACTCTCCCAGCTGTTGCCCACTCTCTCCCCGCTCGGCAAAATAACAGCCCCTATGAGGCGGTGACACGCACAGACACGGGACCAGAAATTACACAGAGCCCCCGCTGCTAATTAGAGGTGGGCTCAGCTTCTCACACGTATACTGAGGTACAGCTGTCAGCCCAGGTTGTAGACACATGCCAGCACTGGCTGACTGATGGGCCGGTGAGCCAATAGGGCTGTCTGGTCATTAGGTTTGACAAGAATGCACTTACAAGACAAAATTTAAAAAAAAAAAAAAGGACATTTCATTGAGTGACCCAGTCAGTTACAAGCAGAGGTGGACAAAGTACTTACTACAACTGCTACTACTTCTACTACCACTACCACTTGTGCTACTACAGCTACAACCTCTCCCGCTACTATTACTAGTTCTAGCCACTTTCCATTGAGATAAAAAAATACTGTAGTTACGTATTTCCATTATAATTTTGATTTTTTTATGCCAGATGCCCTTCCTGACACAACCCTCTTGGGACAAGCATTAAAAGTATGCTGGCTAGTGGCTGGATTACACAAGTAAAAGTACTATAACTGTAAATATTATTACTCAAGTAGAAGTAAGTACTCAACATTATTATCACTTGAGTGAAAGTGCAATGTATTCAGTACAAAGTTTAGTTACAAGCACATATTAGTATTACTAAACATACTACTGCTACTCGAACTATTACTAGTACTACTACTGCTGCTACTATTACTGGTGCTACTTTAACTACAGCAGCTGTCACTACAACTTTTACTATTACTATTACTACAACTGCTAATACTAGTGCTACTCACTTCCCATTGAGATACAAAAAAACCTTTTACTTACATCTAGCGATTTCAAAAACTCAAAAAGTATATTTATCCCAAAAAAATGTGAAGTGAACTGCTCGAATAAAAGTACATAGTTACAGGACATCATTCGAGTCACTCCCCGATTTTCCTTCTCTTCATTATTCAGTTTGGTTGACTTTGGCTTGTCTCTGGGCCCAAGCTAAAAGTTTCCACTCACTGCATTTACAAGCTGTTACTGTATAATGAAATGTTTAACCTGGCTATACAGTTTCCACCAAGCACGACCTTTTAAATGAGAAGTTACCTCCCCGGCTTTAGAATCACTTTTGAAACAGTAGTAGGCAGTCAATTGAGATAGAGATCTTATGGGAGTGGGGCCAGTATAACTCGAGTCTGTTCAGTGCAGTGCCAGCAAATATAAAGTCAAGGTTTTATAATGCACTTAAAAAGGGAATGAAAAGGTATTTTACTACCATCAGCCTTAAAGTCTTTTTTACAACACATTAGACATTAGAATAGCATAAAAGCAAGCTGAAAAAGATGCACTATGTAATATTTTATCATAGTGCTGGTTCTATATATTTGGGGGCCCTAAATACGATAGGTTTGGGGTCCAAGGCTCTCAGTCATTTTGTACACCAAGTAAAAAAATAACACAGTATACCTTTATTTTTGAATGCTTTAATTTTTTGCTTGCAAACATTACTAGCTAGACAAAAAAGGCCCCCGGTAAACTAAAATGCATTATTGGCATTGGTTCTTAATTATAGGAAGTAGCAAGCTAAAAATTACATTGATAGGCAAAAAACAAAACAAAAACAAAAATCAAACAAAAACAAAACAACTATCTATCTATCTATCTATCTATCTATCTATCTATCTATATATATATATATATATATATATATATATATATATATATATATATATATATATAAATCAAAACTACAGAATCAGTCAAATATGTAAACAGTAATAAAGTATGGGGGCCCTTAATGCCTGTGGGTCTTTTGCAGTTCCTTTCTTTGCTTATAGGAAGGGCCAGCCCTGGAAAGACTAAATATATGCTTCTTCATTGAGTCCTTTAGGCCTTCATGTTTCTATCAAACTCACCAGTGCCAGTGTCTGGAGACAGATTGGACGTCACTGTTTCTTTGGCTCTGTTACAACACGTTTATTGATAATCTCACAGACAACTTATGAAACTTCAAGAGAGGACGCCACATGTTTTAGAAAGCATTTATGTGTGTTTAAGCTGTTCCTCAAAAAAAAAAAAGAAAAAAAAAGAAAAAAAAAGAAGGGACGATGATCTGTGTTTGATTAGTGGAGGCTGGTTCCTCTTGCTGGTCCTCGCTGCACAATGAAGTGATTAGAGCACATCTGGGTGTCCAGGAGGGAAATCAACTTGAGTTCAGCTTAAATCATTGTGCATATCAGCTTGGCTATGAGGATAAAATGCAGGGTTTGCTCAAAGGCCTGTGTATCTGTGATTATACCACACATTGCTTATCCATTTGATTTAAGCAGATCTCATCAAATTGTTAATAAATTATGATCCAGGAAATAGGGGTTCACAAGCCAGTGAGCTGTTTGTGCTGATCCCAAGCTGGGGTAGCTGCCTCAGGAAAAGGGATCTGGTATAAAATCAATATATAAACCAATGTGTGAATTACTGTGCACTTGAAGGATGATGCTGTGGCAACCCCAAGAGGGAAAAGCCAAATGGAAAATTAGTTCATAAAAAAAGTACAATAATAATTTTGTATATTCATTAAATGTACTAATCCGAAACATTGTATGTTCAAGTAAATTTTGCTAGTGCATAGTTTAACACAGCTATAAACAGAAATCTCAAATAATTTGTAAAACCACTTTTGTGAGTCCAGCTCAATATGGCTTTTGATGCCTATTTAATGTTAATTTAATTAATTAATTTATTGTTAATTAATTTATTTATGCTTTCATTCATGTTTTTATACCAATCTTAGTCACCTCCAGAACAGCACTGCACGTTTTACAACCTTTAAATCATTATCTGACTGAAAGAGAACTTTTTTATAAGTTCTCAACTAGTGCCGTAAAGTAACAGGTGAAGAGACCAGCAGAGTGCAGCTTGTTTGAAAATAATCATTGAAAAAAAGTGCTTTGCTTTCTTAAAGTTTTTGTATGACACAATTTTACTACAAAATAAAAAATAACTGAGGAATCAGTGAAAACAGAGCTGTACACTGTTTTCTCTTTATAAATATAAAAAAATTAGTGGCTTGTTGAGTGGTCTGTGCTTCCTGGATTGGGCAGGGCTTTGTGGAATAGGAAGGGGTTAGTGGAACTGAGCTTTCTGAGGTTTAGAAACTCAGCGCCAGAGACTACAGGACCTATCAAACAAGTGTGAATGAAATAAAACACAACTGCAGGTATTTGATGAGGGAACAACATTATAGTAGAAAGCTTTAAACATTTTTTTTGCATAATATAGCACCTTTACTGAAAAAACAAACAAACTTGGAGCTAGCTAGTTTGATTTGTAAAAATCATCTCACATGGAGTGGGTACAAGAAATGAAAGCGTCCCATGTAATTATACTTTAAAAAATGGAGTAGATTTTAATATTCAACAGACGGTTGTGTCATTAAAAGATTTAAAATTTGTCTCTAATCATGATTTATAAATGAAATGGAATGTAATCCATTCTTTTGATGCATCTTTTAATACAAACTTGGTCGTAATTGACTTGTTTATTATATTGATTCATGGTCCTGTCACAAACCCAGCATCCCCACAGTTTCCTGGAAGAAGGTAAAGAACATCTGGTTGATGCATTACGATCTCGAGATGCAGCTGATGGCAAACTCAGAGTGGATGACATGATTCTTCAGGGACAAGTGCATTTGATGAAGGAAAGAAAGAATTTGACCTGGAGCAGCACAGGACAAGCTCAGGCCTTTGTAGTAGTCTTAAGAAGCCACAAGGAACCTCTGAATAATGTTGCAGATTAATCCCAGTGTTTATAGTGATTGGCGGGCTTATGGAGCAGGGAGTTTCCTAGTCACTTTGACCTTTCAGTGTTCCCAATGTAACTGCTCACTGTAACTGTCCTTTTTTACATCCCAGGTTAATACAGCCTCTCTCTCCACCTGGGACCAGAGGCAGGAACTGTTTTGTCTCTGAGTTGCATCCCCCTTGTTCCCTAAACTCTAAACCACATGGCCCCTCACTTACTCAGACAAGGCTGCTCTATGGAGGAGGATAGTGGGGTGCACAAGGGGCAGTTGTGGGCGAGCAAATAGTACAAACAGAGGTCTGTTTTTTAAGAGATCAGGTTGGATTAGTGAGGTGACGGGAGAAGAAGTGGCAAACTACAGTATACCATTTAATTTGTACAGTCATGTGATCGGAGATATTTAAAATTCTCAATATAATGAAATACTAGTCTATCAGATTAAATACCATTCATAAAGCCTGTTATATCACTTTGTGCCACTAGGTGGAATTGTTGCGAGCCAATGGAGCTCCTTATTGGCCTTGATATAATACATAAGAAGGGTCCTTTCACACTCAGCCTATTAATATGTCCTGTCGTCGGTATAAAAGGTCAGGTAATTCCCGAAAGAACTGTAAACACATGTATTTTCATGTGGCAAACAACCTCAAACTATGTCAGTACGCACACTTAAATGAAAATTGTTGGATATATTTTGCATAAAGTGCACTGATGTTTCTTAGTTTACTTAGATTATAGTATAACTACCTAACAAACCTAATAATCTGATGCATTATGGATTGAACTAGGCAAAATTTGGATTAAAAGAAAATTCATATGTAGTATCAAGTCTTATGTTGGCTTTTATGGAATAAGTTTAACGCAAAACTTTGAGTCATCGCACTCATTCTCTTTGTCAGCTTATTGCACCAGCTAGTCCTCTGCGTTACATGGCCCTCAAGACGATCTTTTGTGGGCTTATTAAGGCTGCTTTTAAATTTAGCACGTGACCCCTGGCCCGCAGTGTTTACAGTAAATACAGTTGTGCGCGCGGCTCATACAGTAGTGCAGACAGGGGCATCGATGACAAGCCAAGGCTCTATCTGTGATGTCACGAGTCAGTAACTGGTGAAATCCAACACCACCAGCTGGTAGGAGTTGTGTTGGGGTGAATACGGATCCCCTCGCATCAGTGCAAGTCAAGGCACATAGCAGAAACCACCGCCTGGAGGTAAAGACGTGCGGAGCTGGATCTAGTCGTGTTGGACACCATTCTAGCTTTGATTCTCTCTCCTGCAGAATACTCGGTGCTGCAACAGTCGCGCGTCTCCGCTTTGGATAGAAATAGCATTATAATTGCGAGCATCAGAGCGCTAAGGACCTGAGAACTTTGAAAGACTGGGAGACATCCCTGCACTCCGGACTTTACAATGCGATGAGGAAATTTTGACAACGTCCACTTTGCGTTTCCTTGGTTTCTACCAAAGCGCCATCCCATGTTCAGGTATCTCCATACGTGTGATTCTGTTTTCACCCAGATCTCTGCTGCCTGGACAAATGCATACAAATGCATTTAGGAGCTCAACGGACAAGGAGTGGACACGTTTCCGCGGCAGCGACGTAAGTGAGCAATTGTTCAAATGGCATGCAGATGTTAAACTATCTTTGCTCATTTCCTACTTAAATTGTTCCCATGGCTGATGTTCATTCAACATGGCAACGGATGGACTGTTCCTGTTCGGGAGTTTTCCCTCAAAGCGGTGCCAGTTGACTCTAATTCAATCCATGTTCCCCGTTACAACTTAGTGTGCAGTGTTAAAGTTTTACTTTAAGTCGAAAACGTTTTGTACTTATCCGGTAAAAATTGAGCACTTATTGCCTGACTTTGTCGGTGTTTATATCATATCCTCTAATAGCCATTCATTTGAACTGCATGAACTACATTTCCCATGATAATTGTGCATTCCACAGGATCTGGCTGCATGTTTTTGGATTTGTAAACCACTAGATACTCAGAGTTGATGGTCTGTTTTGTTCTTCACTGATCTTGATAAATGTAGCTGACAGTGAAAGGCAGTTCACTCTTGGCTTTGAACCTTTCTGGAATCTCTTTCAATAATGTGTGTACCATGTGGCCCACTGCTGACCCACTCTGCCTTTATTTATCAAACTCATTGCTGTGATAAGCTGGAAATGTAGCATAAATTGTTCATAAATTGGATGCAGTGATGCCTAATCAGCATGTTTATAATAATGTCATGCTAATATCTCCTTTATGACAGAACACCTCATTAAGCTTTTGGATTGATATTTGAGGATGTCATATAACCTCTCTAATTGTTTAGTCTTAATGAAGCAGAACCTCTTTAGCACTTCAGCCCAAACATTCCTCATGGAAGTGTGCATTGTTGGCCTCCACCATGCCGGCTTGCTACCCTGTTAAATACAGCTGGGAGAGTGTAGCTCCTGAGATGTCTACGCCTCCACAGAGGAAATTTGTTTTCTGCTATTAGAAGTGCGTCCAAGCTGTCTGTAGTCTATTATATACACATATGATCTAAACTTCACGGTCTCACAATGCACTCTGTTGTTCTCGGCTGATAATGTTTGTTCTGTGGAAGACAAAGCAGACCTGAAATCCTGAGAAGTCCAATTTTTTTTTGTCACTGGAAGTGAAAATGAGAGCCGTATGGGGCTGAGAATAAGTTTGGCCTCCCTAGAATTCTCTGAGAGAGTTAGTGTGTATGCATCAGTGGTTAACTGGCTCCTGAGCCCCAGACAATCACCCACTGTTGCAGACGGTGCTGCTCCTTCATTGGCAGTGATCCTGACAACAGACATGCTGTATACATGAAGACAGCCATGGGGTTTCCTTAACACTGACTACATGGAACATGATGCTCTTTTCATGTCCAAGAAATGAAAATACTTCAATGGATATGTAAAGAGATGATCAAGCCACAATGGGTCACAAGCCAGTATACTCTTTGTGCCAGTCCCTTACCTGGATAAATGGAGAGGGTTGTGTCAGAAAGTGTATCCGACATAAAACCAGGTCAAATCAATATGCAAATCACTGCACGATAGAAGGCAGAGAATTTTCTCTGGTGACACAAGGAAGAATGTATGTAAATGATGTATGCAAAGAGAGAGTTCCCTCAGTTCAGCTCACAAACACTGCTTTTTCAGTGTCACTGACCCCTGTCATTTTGCATATTTCACCTGCAAGCAAACATGATGTCACATGACTTTCTAGATCTGTTAAATTGTCCATAAAAGTAGTTCCTGAAGTACAAAGGATTTTGCAATACAATCTGTTACCATTTCTTTAAACACAGAAGCAAGGTACAGAAAGTGTGCCAAGCCTTAGGTTGAGAAGTTCATCTTTCTGTTGTGGAAAAGTAAAGTTGCCATGTTGGTTACATTTTGAGTAATAGGTAGCATTGTCAGTCTTTCAGTTGTCACTCTTCATCACTATATGGAAAGATTTAAACATGCAAGATGGCAGTTTTTGGCTTTTGAGTATTACAAATATTGCACCTCAATTAAAAAAAAGTACTGTATTACAAATGATTTGTTGTTGGTGTTGTCGGGTAACATAAATGCTTAAATATTGCCGGTCAGAAAATGTCTTGTCCTCTTCTCACCTCAGTTCCTCTTAACCTGTAATTATTCTTTAAAACTAATGCACAAAGAGACTGCAGCCTGCCCACCCTCATGCTCCAGAAACCTCCTCACTCTCAGAGCAGACTTCGTAGGTATTCTGGCTTGTCTGTCACTGTACCTAACATCTGCAGGTACCTCGGAAACAGAAAAAGGCCAAACCAATAAAGACCACTGGAAGTTTACTCACAGCCCTTTGTCTGCTCGCTGCCTTGTGGGCTAAGTCAATCTTTACTTTGCTCTGCACTGACCTCTTGACTCCAGGCACCAATTTGAGTGAGAGGACTAACACGCACCACACTTGGTCCTTTGTCAAAGAAATAAAAAGCATTTAGACCTGCTGTACAAATTCTAATGTTTTATTCAGGGATGCTTAATCGGGAATGCAAATTGTCTGGGCTCATAAGTCATTTGAAATTTGTAACTTACCTTGAATGTGGGCGATTTTTGCCAACAGCGATTTGGACTGAAATAACACAAACCCGTTTACGGCTTGCATCCTGATGTCATAATGATCCGGATACAGGTGCTAAAGCTGAAACATCGCCAGTGGGAGCTAAACTTGGCTGTGAATTGATTACTTGTTCATGTCCAAGAATGTTTTGATTGAGATGCTGAAGCTAGGCATGCAGAAACAGAGTACCAATGCATTTGAGTACTCCTACATGTTGTATATCTTCCATATACTCCATAAGAGACAGGGTTTTTCACCTTTATTGGTCGTTAGGCAAAGTGATTGGATGGACTTTCAGTCCATTCACCAGAGTTATTGCCTCCCCAGTGTTTTGAATTCCACTTCATTTAGTGCTTAGCTGAGACCTATTGTTGCCAGAGCCTACTGTACTATAAGCATAGAGGTCAGACAAAAAATGATTCGTAAAGCTCAATGTTGTGAAATGGCTCTTAGTGGAGCACTTTCAAAAATGATCTTTTTCTCTCATGAGAGAAGAAACACCATCTTTTAATATTGTGTCAAATTGGCTGGGTCAGTCAAGATGTAAATACATTTTTACCTTCTATACCTTCATTATATTTGTGCATATTCTCTATTACTTTCAAGCCACATCTGATCATCTCATTAGTTACCTGTCTTGGTCACAGCATTTCATGGTTTACAAGCTTAAAAAACATCATCTAACAAAGAGAATGTTTTTAACAAATATTGCCAAAAAGAAGCAGGTGAAGAAACCAGCAGAGTGCAGTTGCGTTCCTTTGAACATAATTTAAAGAATAAAAGGAACATCACTTCCTTAAACTTGATGTGATACAATTTTACAACAGAATGAAAAATAGCTGAGGAATCAGTGGAAACAGCTGTATGTCTTTTTTCGGACAAAGGTATGAGAGCAGACTGTAGTGGGCTTATTGATTGGTCACTGCTTCCTGGAATGGTCAGGGGTCAGTGGGAGAGGCGGAGGTTTGTGCAACCGAGCGCTTTGAGGCCTCAGAGTGGCTGTGCCAGAGAATAGAGGTTACTCAAATGTGCATGAATAAAGCAAAACACAACTCCAGGTATGTTTTTGATGAGGGAACATTATAACATGGTAGAAAACTAAGAAAAGTACATATTGCCCCTTTAGTGAAATTTGAATTTGGTAATTGAAAAAATTGCATTTAGACATAAATTTAACACTTAAAAATAAAACTTCAGGAGGGACTGTCAGCCCTTGGACAATTTTATCTAACTGGCCCTTGTCGAAATTTTTTGACTATTTCTGCACAATAGCAGTGATTTGTTGCTTGTAATGGAGTTGTTCTAAGGCCTGCCAAAGTAGACATGTAAACTTCTTTCCTTTTGGCCACAGCAAATCATCCATATCCATTCGTTTTATGCCTTATGCACTTCCTAGTGCAACGCTCTTCATTTATTGGGGCTTGGGACCTACACAGAGAGTACACTGGCTTCTGACCCTCTGTTGCTGGACTAGATTAGACACGTATACAGCAGTCTGAATCTAAATGCTGCAAAGTTACGCAGCGGCAGATTGACAAGCCGTCAGAAAATAGTTTTTCTCTTTTCTTTAGTGTCTCATAAAGAGAATTTAATTGAATTTGCCACTATTTGCCAAGCCAAGTTCAGCAGTCCCTCATTGCCTCTCAACCTTTTCCATATAGTTGAATGCACCATTGTTAAGGGTCCAAGCTAATTGTAAATGGGGGGAAAGGCAAGAGTGCTGGAATGATTCATTGCTGAGGAGAGTTTTAAGTTGTGATTATTTATAGTCCTGACATGACACCCACTCCAAGTATAGTGGTATTTCCCTTAGTCAACAGAGCAGTGTTTGGGGAGCTTTGTCTTGCCTTCAGCAGTCTTTTCCATTAACTAGGACTGAAAAGCATGTAGTAGGGGCTGTCAAAAGGGGATTTATATCAAGGCTGTGAAACTAATGTGAATACAACTTTGGTTCAGTGTTTCTCATTTAGCAACGTGGCAGAAGATGTAAATATTGTATAGAACATTTCTTAAAAAGGCTGGCAGTGCATGGGCTGCAGAAGGTTCCAACATATGTCACTGAAGATGCACTAAAGCAATAATCCAGAGCTGTTTGGGGACAGAGCCTCTGGGATGCCTTAAATAGCCATGAACAGAGACAACATGTCTGACAGAGCGGCAGAAAAAGTTGACTGAATCAGCATCAGATGGCTCCACTTGACATGTAACGACACAAGTGTTAAATTTAGTTTTTTCCTTTAGGTCTACACTTTTAACCCTTTGCCAAAATTTAAGTAGAACCAGCCAACCTAATGACTTTAACTTACAATGCTTTTCTGCTTTAAAATATTTCAGTTACTTTTTTCTTATTTCCTATGTCTTTGTTACTGGCTGAGGAATGTTGCACTATGCTTTGGAAGAGAAAGAAGTGAACAAGCCAGTGGCACTTGTGGGTGCACTTTCCCTTTCCTATCTTGTATTACGCCTCATATTTTCTGTCATAACTGTCTCTTGTGCGTAAGTGGGCGAAAACAAAGACAGGGGCCTGTCTGTCTCTTTTCATATCTGGGAACACACTAGTGTCTATGATCTTTGGAGAAGTCTTCGAAAGGCAGCACCTTTGCCGCAGTTTGTCATGATAAAATAACACATAACATAACAGCAGGATATGACATATATAACATTAATCTAGGTGGTCTAATGGAAGCACAGTAGGCCTACACCCACTATGGTTACTGTCTGCTGGTTTTCAAGCTATACCTCTTCTTCAGTGATAAGCTATGACGTGTTCATGTGACTATAGCATTTTTTCCCCATTCAAGTAGGTTTCAAAGGTACATACACATGTGAAGAGTGGCCAAAAGTTTTGCTTTATTTTGATACCAATTTTAATGATTTTAACTTTGACCAACTATTATAAGATTTTCTATTGCCATTGTGCTCAAATTTCTATCTATGTAACTGATTAAAGATAGGTGGCTTGTTTATGTTGATTGTGAATCTTTTTAATTCTTGGCATCTGAATTGTGCGTTTGTGAAAAAGGTTCAACTAATTCACTGTAAGATACATGATTAATAAGTTATTTATCATAGGCCTATAGCCTTCCATTGATGCAGAAACAAAAACATTCATCTGATTCCCATAAACAGTTCCCTCATAGACAATTCTGTCTGTGTGCAGTGGCTTTATGTGATGTTTTCTTTGCTGCAGCTGTTAGGCAGTGCCACCTAGAGGTGAGGTCAGTTAGGGTCAAAGGACAAGAAAGGACAGGCCTGAAAGTGCCTACATTTCTTGGAGAATATTTCAATTTAGTCTATGCAACAGAAATTCAATCTAAAAAAACAAACAAAAACAAAAAAACAATCTTAGATATAGATATAAGCGTGCCGGACTCTGAACAAGGCTTTTGTAGCCTGTTGCTTATATAACCATTATTCTTAACTGGGCTATAGGTCTGATAGCCTAATATCAAAAAATTCAGTCATCCGCTGAACTCATCTAATGGTAATTAACCAATTAACTGACAGGTGTTGCTACGTCACACCTCACAACTGTGCCTGCACATGTACATATCATTATTCTTTTTACATAGATCACTGCTTCTGGTATTCAAAGATGTCTTTTTTTATTTAGGCTAGATATATTACTGAATTGTCATAGACTATGCAATAATGCTTTCTCATTATAACTAATTTTAAAAAAAGACAGAGAGAGAAATACTAAGGATAATGATGGTGATGACTAGTGAGTTTAATGGTCAAAAACCTCATGCTAGCGAGCTAAGAACAGTTTTAGCACACTCTTAGCCTGGCTTATGCTAACTGTTGTGATGAAACATGAAGAGCTGACCTGAAAAGCACATTTTTAATGTAAGATGCACTTTTTGCGGTGCATATTATTTGTTTTGCCTATACAGTATTACTTTAATTTATCTTTCTTTTGTTTATTTGCTATTTGCATTTGTCTCTGTCACTGGCATGGTTTATACCATATAACACTAATGGTAGGCTAATGAATTTAGCTTGTAGCTGATTAGCTACATTTTTAATACATTCTCTTATTTCTGTTTAGGTTAATGGTAGATTGGCTGAAAAAAAAGTAACATGTTAGAAATGTTACAACAGCATTATTTTGTTCTAATGAAAACATTTCCTTTGTATGGTATGAGTCACTTGTACAACCACCTGACTCTGTATTTCCAGTTACAAATGATTGAACTTGATCCACACAAGTTATGCTCATGTATCGAAATAGCACTGTTTTTCCTAATGTCTGTGTATATTTCTCTGTAGGTGGAACCTTCTTCTGCTCCTGTCAGTATGCTCAGCAGTACTCTCTGGAGAAGAAGACTACATAGCACAAAGTAAGCACAACCCTATTACATTTAAACTGCAGCAATGTATTAATTCTTTTAGGAATAGTTATTGTATCATTTAGATGCAGGCCTACTGTATTTTTGGACTGGAAAGCAGCTGTGGACAGAAGCAATTCTTGTCCTTCTTTTTTTAACCTTATTTCAAACAAGTCTACTCTTGTCTCTCAGGCCTCAGAATGTGTGTGAAAGCAGACAAAATAATTGCTTTACCTATATTTCCTCTATATTGGCTTGCACACTTTACTTTTGCTTATGGTCCATCACTAATGCTAAATGCATCCCACAATACACAGCACATATTGTGAAAATATAGGAAATTGCAACAGAAATTATAATCTGAAAATAGTACCTAGTCTGCAGTATTGCTAATGCTTTTTTTTATTTTGGCTTTCCCTTTTGGGGTCACCACAGCAAATCATCTTCGGATGCTGTGATTCCTGTATTGATTAGACTTAGTAGGTTCTATTCTTGGGACCGGCACAAAGAGTACAATATATATATATATATATATATATATATATATATGTATATATATATATATATATATATATATATATATATATATATATATATATATATATATATATATATATTAATCAAGTGATACTGATCAGATCAGGAATATACATATTTATTCTGCACATTAAAAAGACTTTAACTAACCTACTTATCTTAGCCTACTTTTTTTTCATTGTGATACTTCACAACTACAAGTTTTTTTCATATAAACACATAATCAACAGATCACATTATCAGCAAACGCTAAACATTTAGTTTTAAATCTTTAATCAGTTATTTCTCTTGGATTAAAGAAAAAGAATATCCATGCAACCACAGTTCAAGTTTATGTTGTTTCTGGATTGTGTTTGATTGAGCCCAGGCCAAAATACCAGATAGTGTACTAATAGTTCTGATGAATTCCTCTAAATACTCTGCTTTAGTACATGCATTTTTCTCCTCTATTTAAGCAAATACCCTGTCCTTTGTCTCATCTAGAATCTAGTGAATTTCTACAGGAGAATGGCTTGTCTTCACATATCAGACAGGTTAATTGGAATACAGGTGATGTTACCTCAGGCAACAATGTCTAGTGATCAGTTATATAAAGGATGTTAAAATCAATCTTTGATGCTTGATCCAATAGGGAAAATATGTATATGTGTCACAACATTCAAGGTGAATCATCCATAATAAAAGAGAACTACTGAACCTGCCAACTTACAATATAATTATCAGAGCAGTTTATAATATCAGTACCACTCAAAATCCCACTGTGTATAATGTATTAATGTGGGTCTTGTCATCTGCTTAATTTGACAAATACTGAGTTATATTTTTCTTATTAATATGTAATTTGTGCCTTTTACAGCAACTGTTGCACACTGGCATATGTGACAAATTTAACACAATGCCCTCCAGTCTACTGAGCTATCATTTGTCCTTTATTCTAAGCCAAAACATCACTTCATATAGTCTCTGTTTTCATTTTAACTGCTTTGCCTTGCTGCTTAGCTTCACTGTCAGCAGGCCTTACATAAATCCTTTGAAAAAATTACCTGTAGGCATTAGAAAGAATGACAGGATTCTTTGGAGAGGAGCTGCTTTCCTGAGTCTCTTGTGGCAGATTGATTCAACATGGCTGTGTGCGCTTGCTTTGGTATTGTACTTCATCCCTTAGTCCCCATCAGTCATCTGGGCCACAGCTGCTTTTTAAGATAAAAAAATTAGGCTTATTTAGGAGACTTCTGTGAGGTTATAAAGGCAGACCATTAAAGTTGACTTACACTGGCTATAACATATTAACAACTCTTCTACATGGTTTGATGGATAGGGTGATCAATCTCACACTGACCTCAGTGAATCCAACTGAAGTAAATTGCATTTATCCTAACTATTTGTTGGTCTCTCTAGTCAACTGTGATGTCAACCTCACATATGTTTTTATGTCCTTTAGGAGTGGATGTTCTCCATCGACTTGGGCTCACAGGCCAGAGCAGCAGAGATTATCTCAGCGAGAAAGGCAGATCTCCAGTGGAATTTACAACTTTAGCTCTCCATGTTTCAGAATACGGTGTATTACTCGACTCAGACTCCCTTTATGAGGCTGCTGCAGGCAGTTTGTTTCCGCCTGAGATTAAAGAGGAGTTTTCTTTTGTCGTTAGCCTAAGCTCCTGGAGAGCAAACAATGCTTTTCTTTTAAGCATCAAAAATGGCAAGGACAGACTGCATTTTGGCATTCAACTACTGCCTGGCCGAGTGGTGGTATACACTGAGAAGGCCTCCATTTACTTCACCTATAACTGGCAGGATGGGCACCAGCACTCCTTTGCCATTGGAGTCCGTGCTCACTCAGTGTCCTTTTATGCAGACTGCGGGACAGTGCAGCAGCGGGAGCAGACCCTGGGCAGGTCTCAGACACTGGGGGACTCTGGGGGTCTTTTTACTTTGGGTAGAATGAACTCTAAAGCAGCACCATTTCATGGCCGTGTCTGCCAACTAGACTTTTATCCATCGGCCCAAGCTGCGGCACACTACTGCAACTACCTTAAAAAACAGTGTCGGCTGGCTGACACATACCGATCAGATTTAGCTCATTCTGGTTTGGATACGGTGGTTAATGACCCCCCTTCTAACACTTTGACAACCTCTTTTGTTGGCGTAGCAGCAACTTATAACACTTCTACAAAAGCAACTACAGCTACTGGACAGTACTCAACCCTAGCTTCATCAGGACAGTCTCATATGTCAGGAGAGACACACAGCTCAACATTGGTACCTCTTAGCCACTCCTTACATACATCTTCATCCCGGCCCCGCAGTCCCACTTTGGCAACACCTAGTAGACTGAACAAGCATCCAACTCAAAGCACAACTGCCACTACAATGAGGATGCTGAGTAAAAGAATTAAATCCCCAGACAGTGCTGATCAAACAGAGAACAGCACAGAGAAACAGCAGATCTTTGGAAGTCCTCAGACCCCACGCGCCACACCAGTTACATTTGCCTTGTTCAACCATAACAAATTAAAGGATTCACTCAGGAATAAATCTACCACCGTCTCTCAGAAAATGCAGCACACGCAGGCTCATCTTCTCCCGAACATACAGCCTAAAGCCAATGGCACCACTTTGTACCGGCAAAATCATGTGGACAACTCCGAACAGCATTACCCGGATGGCAGCTATGATGACATTGACATGGGAGGATATGACTATGGTTATGAGGAGGGAGATTTCCTGTACGACTATGAAGATGGCTTACATGGTGCCAAGGGAGAGCCAGGTCCACCAGTAAGTAATTAAGTAGTTTATTAATCAGGGGTCACTATTTAAGGCTATAGCTTCAGCAGATCGTCAGGAGTGCGCTGTTAAACTTGCTTGTTGTACATATATGCACAGGATGCAATGAAAATAGCAGGGTGTGGTATTAATCTAAAGGTGATGATATGTGCAAGTGCTGTTCATTTTTCAAGTGCATACAGGTTGTTAAAATCACATGTCACTTTTCTGCCAAAGACTGGCAGAGATTTTTGTATGTTATGCAAGAGTAGATAACATGTCTCTGATGGAAAATGAACAAAAAGAGTGTCCACCTGATCTCATGATGTAACCTGTGGGATTGAAACACTGATTACAATTGCTTTGCTACATTGTTACTGCTTGTTTGTATTTCCATGAGTCAGATAAGTCCTTTTCCCCAGGTTTAGTGTATGCCATGATCTAAGTTGTCAGGGCTCATCTTCGTGTTTCCATAACATTGTTTCCATAACTAGGAACAGTATCTTAACATCTCACAATATACTTAATATGTATAAGTATTGCATTTGATGTTTTTTTTTTTCAGCATTGCAGAATTAATGTAATACAAACTTCCTCACACACAGTGAAGACACAGATAAACAAAAAACTATATTGCAATATAATTGCATAATGAATGTCATCTTTCTGTAGAGTGCAATCATTTACTCCTTTACATTTCTAAATTATCATCTTGTTGATAAAGGGTGGAAGTGTCACTGAAATATAATTTGCTGGATTATGTATTCTTGTAACATAGCTTATATCTTTTTATTTTGCCCTTTATTTACAAGGTTAACTTCTGACTTAATATAATGAAGTAGTTGTTAATGAGGATTTCATTAGCAGTGCATGGGAGCCTTTGTTTCTTATGGACACAGTTCTGTGCTGAAGGCGCTGATGTGGTCAAAGTTTCCATGTGTCTGTGTGGGAGGCTACAGGAACAAACAACTGTTTCTTTCTTCTGTTTTCCACATTTTGATTTATTGCTTTGACATTTCGATGGATGGGGTATTCCGGACCACCACACAATAACCACCTGCTAATGTCATAAAAAATCACAAGAATATGATATCTGTTCCAGTCATCTTTTATTTGTAATGTATATTACTTGTTTGTTATATTTGCATTTGCATTTTCTTTTTTGGTTATTTAAAAATCATTTAATTGGTTGTTATTCATTAGACTTTCCATGCCAATATTTAGTTTTTGCACTCTTGAATAGTGTTAAAAATTTGATTAACTTGCATAATTTCCCACATTTTATGTCCATAGTTTTAATGTATATAGTATGTACCTCTGTGGATTTTGCTATGCATATAAGAAAGACACTATCAGAAATAATGTTTTGGTTAGCTTTTATTGATGTTTTATAATAAATCTTGTGCTTATTCCCTCCTACTTTGAAGATAATGATGTCACATTTGAGACCATCTGCTCATAACGTTTCTAAAAGAGCTTTGAATTGGAAACACTTGCTCTCTCTGAACCTCATAGATCTTACATAAAAATAGCACATACTCCTCATTGCGGGAGCCTGGATAGTCTTGTGCATGTTATTGCTTGCCATTAACATACTTTATCTTTCTTTTTCCTTTCCTTCCACACACTATTTCTACAATGCTCCCTTCTTTCTCCTATGTCCTATTATCTCACTGATCTAGGGTCCTGAAGGTCCCCCGGGTTTACCTGGTCCTCCAGGGAAAAGAGGTCCTCGAGTAAGTAACAAAACAATTTCCAAATAATTACAATAGGTCTCTTAGCTTTCAGATATAGTTGATAAATTGTAGCCTGTTTTGCACATCACTTGCATGACTGACCCTAACAATTATACTGTACATGATGAATTAAAAACATTAACAATTTTAGCTGATGTCATTGTAATTGGCCATTGGATGTGCTGTTTGTAGCAGTTACAAGAAACTGACCATATGTTTAAGTTTGAATCTGCCCAAGAAATCCATCTGCAACAGTCTAGAAAGAGGTGTCAGCAGACATGTTTGTGCTTAGCATGATTAAACACAGGAAGACTCAGGAACAAGCCCATTATTAAAAAGGCAAATAGCCTTAGAGGATCTATGCATTGTTGTTTACTTGGTGCCACCTTTGAAGCTTTAAGGTGGAACTCACAAACTGTTCCAGATGCTACTAACCTCAGCCAGTGGTGGCATTACAGGGTGCTTTTCCTGCTGACAATAAGGACACTAGAGCTTATCATTCCAGGCCTGAAGGCAGTTTCTTTTTATCTTTATGCATTTGTAGAAGCAACGTATGTCAAAACAGCAACCAACCAGAAATGACAAACAAAGAAAGTTAGAGTTTGCATGAACAATAGTAACGTTTAACTAAGAGAAAAGTTAACTATTGAATGGTTAACACAGACTTGGGAGTCACTGAGACATTTCCCCTGTAAAAAAAAAAAAAAATCTGTAAGCCATAATATAGGACAGAAGATGTCTTGAAATCATTATGTGGTGAGAAGCTAGGGGTTGCTGTGTTTTGGTTGTCTACACTGTATTTATAATGCATGTATAGTGCTTTTAGTAGATGGTATTATCAAGTGAGAGTTGAGAGAAAACATAGGGCCAGTCATGTCAGACTGCTTTATGTTGCTCAAATTCAATATTGCTAAGGGAAGTTCAGTATAGACCTTGTGCACTTCATCATACCAAAGAGGTTTTGTCATCAAGGTGTAATCACACTTTTTAAGTGACAGGCAAATGTGCTTCTTTTATCCTAATCCATAGTAAAAGAGAGACTGTTCTTGTCTGCATTGGCCCTTGAACAGAGAAAGAAAGATTAGCCACCAGCAGGAGGAAAATGTGAAGGAATTTGGTGTGTTGATAGTGTGTATAAGAGTATAAAAATGCATGTGTGTCCATGCGTGTGTGGTTATGCATTCATAGCATACTTTTGATGTTCAAGAATGAAATAACTTTGTTGTAGTGTGAAGAACTGCAGTATAAGATATATTTGTAGAAATGATGTACATTGCTGATTTATTGTCTACTACCAAATTGCAATTGTTTGTTAAATTGAATTATGTCTCTCCACTACTGTGCACCTGTGTCAGGGTCCCACTGGTCCACATGGAAAGCCAGGGCCACCAGGACTACCTGGACCCAAGGTAAGTGACCTTGTTATTGTTTTTGAAGAAGCACTAAAAATAAAACTATAAACCACTACATTTCAATATTATATATTATTATACAATATACACAGATTCAAACAAATTATTGAACGTTGCTGAGTTAGTGGCTGTTGATCTATGCACAATATCAAAAAACTAGGAACAAAACACAATGTGAAAGTTATGTTTGGATGCTCATATGAGGTATGATGTCTGTGTAGGACATGGAAGGAAGTGGAAGTGACTAGAAATGATTAAGCCCTTCGGAGAAAGGGTGTAACATCTTCTAAAAACAAACATTGTCAAGATGACCTTCTTTAAACTTTTTTACAAAAGAAGTTATCCCTTGTTTTCTGTTTCTTATTTTACAAATTGTGTGTTGTACATGTCTAGGTCAGGTTATTAGTAAACTTGGCAATGTATTTTATACTAGGGTTCAAAGGGTGATCCTGGACTGTCTCCAGGCCAAGCTGCACCAGGGGAGAAGGTAAAACATGTCCACTAAACTCTGTGATTTATTATGATTCTTTTGTGTTTTTGTTTTTTTTTTCTGTTTCTTGTTTTTTTAGTGAATGATACATCATTAATAAATCCAAATAATATTAGTGATATTAGTTTGTACCAACCAGCTAATTGCAGTTCACTTAACAATCATCAATCATAGTTAAAAAAGGTTTTCTGAGACTAAAGCTAAACTTTTGTTTAGGAGTGATCTGTTACGGTCTGTTTTTGTTTATGTTTATTATGTTCTTCAAACAGGGTGACAAAGGGCCTCCAGGGCTGCCTGGTCCAGATGGATTTCCTGGGTTACCAGTAAGATTTAGTGTGTTTATCCTCATATGTGTACTCATACATATTATCTGGAACAACCAGTCCAGCTTTAGCTGAACTCCTAGCTGATAACTTGAAGTTTATGTTTTATTCAGCCTCTGCATTTATGTTTAGACTTAGACAGACTTTATTGACTTTGACAGACTTTATCCACACAATACACAGTCACAATACAGACGTTCCCTCAATCAGGCTCTGGTGCTAGTTTTATCTCTGACTGCTTTGAGGGCAATGTCAAAGGTCCCATGAAAGATAGGAAAAGCACCATGTGTGGACAGAAGGGATCAGTGACATGCACAATATCTCATGTCACTTCAGGTCAGCAAATGTCAAAGAAGAATGCCTTTAAGTTTGCAAGATGTTAAACGATATGAGACTTATATTTCCAGTCTTGATGATTGGTTAGCTCTAACTTTGTGCTTTACTATATGAAGGGTAATAGTGACTTGAAACTATAGGTCCCCTATTCTGCTAAATTGACTTTTTGAGCTTTTAACCATGTTATAATGTTGTTTCCACCTCAAAAACATAACTGGAGTTATAGTTTGAGTACTCCTGTATGCTGAGCTCGTTCCCTTTCTCAAGACTGAAAGCACTCGGTCTCACCGAGCGAACCTAATATACCTAGTGCATAAACATAGACACGTGAAACCAGGAAATGCTCCTGCCCATTTCTAAGCCAATAGAATGTCACTGTACTCATTCTGATCATTTCAGTGCATAAATTGCTGTCACTGTGTAGTCAGCTCTTTTATCTATTTGTTAGCTCACTGTAGCTAATCCAAGCATTCTCTTTAAACTGAAATTAACAGCTTCCTACAAGAAGTCGTTTTCCATACATATTCATTAGTTTAGTTTAGTTATAAAACATGAAATATAGGGTTGTAAGGATATGTTTTTGCAACGATACGTATCGATTAGAATTGTTCCTAGTGAGATATTGATGCACAATTGTTTAGAAAAGCCTGAAAAAGGCATATGTATACATCTGCATGTATGTGGCTGTAATTGAACTTGTGACCTTGTGACACTTACCAGGCTCACTTTATCCATTAGTAGCTTGCTTTGCTGCTCAGAGTGTCATGTATATCTTCACAGTTGTCTTTTATTGAGGCTCTGAATCTGGTCTCCACATTGCTGGCCTTCACCTCGCTTCCCAGGAGGCCATCCCAGTGTTTGCAGTAGCTGAACCTAATATACCCAGAGCATAAACTGTGCCCCTTCAAGTATTTTCAGAGGAAATGACTGGCTTGGGGCCTGGGCTCTTCACCCCCAAGTGGGGCTTTTATCGACTGTGAAGGTTCATGTGTCACGACTTCGGAAGCACATGACAAAGTCAATGGGACTATTCAATAGGGTCTTTCTCTGCCCCAAAAAGACACTGACCTGGCCCTGACCCTGTGTTCTGGAGCTGTCAACATCTGTTCGTTATTTTCATGGCAAATAAAAAAAAAAAATCAGTCAAGAGAACCATAGAATATTAAACCTGCTTATTAAAATTAACACAAAATAGTTACAAGTTCTATTAGAAAATTTCTAATAAACACACTTGCTGAAGTGGTTGATATAAAATTACATGAATAAAACAAAATGGATGCCAAATATTTTTATATTTTAGTTTTTTTTATTCTTTTAAATTGAGTAATGTTGGTATAAAGTTAACATGATTTATTTATATTTTAAGGGTCCCAAAGGTCATCAAGGGCCACCAGGACTTCAAGGCGAGCAAGTAAGTGATGGCAATAACAAATCAGTTTTATATAGTGTTTAAATATCTGCTGATTTACTTTTCTTGAAGTAATTAATATATAATGAAAGTTCAAAGGCAAAGGATTAGGCCTTAAAGCATATTGAGGGAATTGTAATTAGTTTCAGATTCCTATGTAAACAGGATACATATACAGTATATACAAATGAAAGAAAGTTATTTCCTTTTAAAAACTTAATCCAATGTATTTATTCACTCCACTTCTATATTTGTAAGTTATTAAGTGGCACAACAATATTTTACTAAATTCGAAGCATAGATTTTAAAATTTTATTACAAGCAGTTAGTCCTTAAAGCATTTACTGTAAAACATTCAGTTTTTATTGTATGGTAAGAGCCCTTCTCTAGAGCCATGGGGTGCAAAAGGATACAGTTAATAGACATGGCATGGTAGAGGTTGCTTAGAATGAACAGTGCTTGTGTTATTCCTCAGTTGGCAATGCTGGTAGAGCTCTGTGATTCTCCTCTTTCACCTTATCCATCCATCTAATCTCCTCGTGCTTTGTTCATTCACCCCCTTCACCCACCCACCCACCCACCCCCTTCTTCGTCTCCGCTTCAGGGAATGCCAGGACCTCCTGGAGAAGCTGGAGCTGCAGGTTACCCTGGCAGGCAGGTGCAGTGAAAATGCAAAAATTATAAAACCAGTTCCCATATTAGATCTTTAAGGTGCCTCTTTCAATAATGTAGAGTTTTACAGTTGTATTTATATGGGATGATGTCTTGTTATAAAAATGTTAAAATTTATATAATATAGTATGATAAAATGTGTGTGCATGTTGTACTAAAATTATTAAAATTTTCATTATCAACTCACGCCATATGATTCTTTGTTGCAGGGCTCAGCTGGACCAGAAGGTAACCCAGGACCCAAAGGTGTCCGTGTAAGTATTATCAAATAACTGCGCTATTTTGTGCCCCTCTATTTCAGCAACGCCTCTAGTCACCTTATGCCTCCAAGATTTTGGGCAATGTCACAGCTTTAGCACAATAAAGACTACATTATACAGTAAGTCACTCATGGAATAAAAAAAAAGAAGTTGACAGGACACCTCTAGGACTCATCTGGTAGAACATGTACCACATAAATGTCTCTGATGAATTAACTCCATGTCATTTACCGATCTCTTCCATTCCCTGTCGGTCTAGCATCTATCACAGACAAAAGCCTAAAAAGAGAAGGGGACAGAAATTAGCCTAGATAAGAATTGGTACATGCAAAGCTATAACTGTTGTTGTAGAGGTCCATTTGCAGAAGGAGAATATATATGTTAAACTGGTGGAAGCATTTTTCCCGAATGTGACCTCATGCCAGTTTAGCACTGGCTCAGAATGGTCAAGTGATTTGTCACTGCCATTTTATATTTCTTGGAATGGTTAGTGGCATTGCAGTCTGCAGTATTACCACTAGATGTCAGTAAATCACACAACGTTTAACAATAATGTCAGGCAAAACTTTACTTCTGGAAAAGGTATTAAAAAGAAATGACTACATCATTCTCAAGCATAAATCTATTAAAAGCTTTATATATTTACATACTTTTAATTGTATGTGAATTTCTGTTTTGTTTTTGTTTTTGTTTCTCAGGGTTTTATTGGCCTTCCTGGTGTTTCTGGGCCTCCTGGGCTAGAAGGAGAGAAAGTGAGTCACACATTACTTGGCTTTATGGTTAATGCTATAATCTATTTACTTAAATGTTTTAACTTTTAGGAGATCAAGTGTTTAATGTGTTTGTCTTTATTTTTCAGGGTGTTCCTGGTCCTGCTGGAAAACCTGGTCCCAAAGGAAGACAGGTTTGGGCAAACAGATATACATATAACATGTGTAATGGCTAGTTAGATACAGTAGTGTGAACTTTGTTGCTGTGGACATTGTCAAATCCAGCATCATGAAAATGCAGTCAAAGCAGGTGTGGGCTGAATGTGTTGGATTATAGACATTTATTTGAACAGGAGGTGCTTTCCAAAACATTGGATAATTTTTCCTTAGTAAGTGAGAGTTAGTTTCACATCACAGAGCTTGATCAGAAAATTTGTAAAATTGTAGGGGGATGCTAATGTACAAATCAGTTGAAAAAGTGAAGGAATGCTTGGAAATATTCTGTTCAAATAAATTAATTAAACTTCATTTACAGGGAATAATGGGTGATCCGGGAGAAAGGGGGCCTCCCGGTCCAGATGGAAATGAGGTTAGACAACATGTCTACAATTGTGTTTTTTTATTTGATTTTGAATTATTATCGGTATTAAATATCTTAATTTTTTATGTCAGTATTTAGTCATGTTTTATAATCCCAAAAGCAAAAAAAGCTAGCTGACACTTTAAATACAGAAAAATAAGTGGTATTGTCATGTTTACACATATTATTTACACAGGGCCCTGTTGGTGGACCTGGTATTCCTGGCTTCCCTGGGCTAAGGGTGAGTATCGTGAGCAGCTGAATGCTGGTTATGAGTGCATCCCCAGAGGTGGGATATAAAAGGAAGTGTCTCTCCAGGTATAATGAGGAGGTCAGGAAATTAGAGGAGGGGTTGAGGTGTGGCAATGCAGTAAATGTAATTGTGTAATTGCTTTTACTATTAAATTTTCTTTAAGCTCAATATTTTACTTCTTGAAATACTACTTTATACATAGTAAGTTAGGCTGCTGCTATTATTATTACTGTATTGGCATGAAAGAAAGAATGAAAAATAAAAATAAAAAAGGTTTAATTTATAACGATTAAGTGACAGCTTTTGTTCATTGTGACCAGGTGTCATGCAGATTAGATTACTACTACTTATTACTGACTGGTGGTATATAACTTGTAACCTAATTTTTTTCCCTTCTGTTAGCCATTTGTCAATTTTTTTTTCCACAGGGAGATCCAGGACCAGAGGGACTACGAGGATTGCCTGGACTGGTGGGAACTCAGGTAGGTTTGATATTGGCCTCAGCATGGTATTGTCTAAACCACATCATTGAGTAGCACATAGGCTCACTGCATGCAATTATTGCTTCAAAATAAGTCCTTTGTTGTTTTTTGTCAGGGCCCAGTTGGAAAAATCGGCTTGCCTGGATTGAAAGGTGATAAGGTGATCTAAATATTTGTATTATTGGCGTGTCTTTGTGTGTTCCAATAGCTGAGATCTGATTCTAGGATTTGTTCTAGGGTTCCATTAAAACTGATCAAGACAGCATACCAGAAGCATTTAACAGTGGACAGTTATGGATGGAAGTGTAAAATCTGAAACAATGACCTTAAAATCAACTACCATTATACCAGTATATCATTCTAATTATTATAATAAGGCTTGGGTACAAAAATGTGTGAATGTGGAAATGAGGGGAAATTGTATTACACATAATATATCAGTTCATAAATTGCATCTTCATTATAAACATCCATCCTCAGTTATTCAGTGTAACTGTAAAGCATTGAATTTGGAGAGTGTACCAGGTTAGAATTGTGTTATATCAGGTTAGTATTGTATTATATGTTTCTATGATGCTATAAAACACAGGGTGAAGAGGGACTAAGGGGCGAACCTGGAGAGATTGGGTTCCAGGGTGATAAGGTATGTGTCCTTCTCTTCCTCCTCCCTCTATTTTTTATGACCACAAGTTTCACCAGAGTCCTACACATTATTGCTATCTTTTCTTGCTGACATTTCACTTTTTCAAGGGAGCAGCTGGTGCACCAGGTCCCATTGGTCCAAAAGGGAAACCAGGGCCACCAGTAAGTTGATCTGATCTGACCTGTGAAATGTCTTAGTTACTGATGACACCAATGTTCGCCTATAGTTTTTGCTTTATTTTTTTGAACAGGGTCCACTTGGTGAGATTGGGGTACAAGGACCACCAGGGCCACCAGGACCAGAGGTATGAAGCCAACATTTAGCTGTGTTACTTTATGCAATTTGGCTAGTCAGGATCAAAGCAGATGAAAATTCTATGCTGTTGTATAAAGTACATTGTTTATAGAAGTGCTAAATAATTAAATATATGTGTTAAATCATCTTTAATAAATAAATATATAAGTTAAAATTAAAATACAAGAAAATATTTACATAGCTCAGTTAGAAGAGTATGCTGCATATATTCAGTGGTGCGAGGGGCATCATGGTGGTACAATTAGTCGAGCGCATACCACATACCAGGCAACCTGGGTTCAAGTCCAGCACAGGTCGATTTGCTCAGTGTCATTCCCTTCTCTTTCACCCTGTCTATCTACAACCCCCCCAAAGTAACCTTAAAAACAGACAAACAAAAACAACAAAAAACTACAACAACAGTTTTTGCAGCACTTTGCATATTGATTTGGGATAGGTTTTATGGTGGATGCCTTCTTCATTTATCCAGGCTTGGGATTGGCACAAAGATTAGACTAGCTTGTGACTTTTTGTGGCTGGATTATTTTGCTGTAGTTGGTAATATTGATAAGATTGTACTATATCCTCCAGTAAAATGGTCAGACATGATGCCCTAAAGAATATGCAACCATAGAGCACACCCGCCTCTGCAAGAAGTCATAATTAAAGCAATAAATGACTCATTTCAGTAATGCCTTTAGGGATCTGGCTTTTCTTTGCATAAGAGTCAGCCATCATTGTTTTTGGATACATTTTCACAAGAAACGTTCTACTTTAGCTTACTGGAGATTTTAATAATAATAATAATAATAATACATACATTTTATATAGCGCTTTTCACACAACTCAAAGACGCTTTACAAGAAACACAACATATGACAAACAAAAGAAACAGGAGAGATGTTATGAAGGGTTGAAAGCTAGTGTGAAGAGATAGGTTTTTAACAGGTTTTTGAAAGAAATTTTGGAGAAGCATTTACTCCACTTTCATCTGCTGGTGTAAAACAAAAATCTCTCTATTGTGGCTATTTGCAGGGTTTTCCTGGCGACATTGGTATACCAGGGCCAAATGGACCACCCGGACCAAAGGTACTAAATAAGTTACGTTTATAGGTTATCATTTTAATTTAAAAGGACTGATCTTTCATGATGTATTTTAGGGTTTGCAAGGTCTCAGAGGACCACAAGGGCCACCAGGACCAGTGGGAATTGAGGTGAGATGAACATTATTTTTTTTACTTGTGCAGCCAAGTTTATAATCTTTATACACCTTGTTGTTTTTTATTGTTGAAATAATTAGCAGTGGCTGTCACAATGCCTACACCATTATAACACTTCATTTATGATGTATGTTGCTCTTTCACTATGCTGAACAACCTAAATGTGATGAACCGTTCACAGGGTGATGAAGGACCACTTGGCCCACCTGGCAATGCTGGCCCTACTGTAAGAATTTCTATTACAGCATATGCACAAAAATACACATATGTATCTACTTGTACAATACAACTGGATGCTTACAGCTGCCAGAAACGAGTGTAGATGTTGTGTAAACCACATTTACTGATTTAGTACAGTACATACTCATCTTTTTACCATTGTTTGTAGGGAAGACCTGGAAGAAAAGGGCATATTGGAGAACTTGGTCTGGACGGTCAGATGGTAATATCACATTTACAATTGTGTATTATTTCTTGTTATCCCTGATATTTTATTGTTTTTTAGATTAGTTCTTTGAACACTTCATTGATATAAGAACAGATTTACCATTATGGTTCCCAAGTGAGGGGACTTAATGACATAAATATTACTGGTAGCTTCTGTAACTTGCCTGTGCGTCCATGTTTTTGTTTCTAGGGCGAAAAAGGAGACTTGGGAAATGTTGGAAAAAATGGTCCACAAGTGAGTTTCTTGAACACTGAATGGACTTTCATTTTGTACAATTCAGTAGATAGAGTTCCAACTTAATTACAGATATTTTTAATAAGATTCTATGGTTACAGAGCCAAGTGAGCCTAATGTGCCATGAGTCTTTTTCTTGATAGAAAATGTGATCCTCTGTACCCTTTATGTACCCCTTTAACTTTATGACTTTTTATAATGAAAAAATCACCAACTCACCAAAGCTCTGTAAAAGTGACTTCTTTGAAGCTGCTTTTTCACAGTTATTTGCCAAAGTTTGATGGCAATTGTTGCCCAAAGATAATGGCAATGAATATAGTATGTCATTCCATTTTTGTACAGTCCTCTACATGTGGCGTCTAGAGAAATGCTTGAATAAATTTTCTCTTTGTAAAACTCTTATATGTACTGAACTGTGCTAAATATTCAAAGTTTGTCGTTTTTTTTTTTTTCTATGGGCCTCTTCATGTTAATATTTGCATTCTGTGTCTAGTAGGCGTAACCAAGCAGGCCTTCTTGGCATGTTGTAGTGCTCATATGAAAGGAATTAAGCTGAGAGAGTAGATGACTGTTTGAAGCTGAGACAGGCCTTGGAGTATACAGCAAATAAACTGTAAAACACATGGGGACTCTAATGAATGCTATTACATCATTTTCTAAATCAATTAGTTATTAAAAATCCTACAAAATCTGAAGCTTGAGTTGAACAGGTTAAACCAGGGTCAATTCAAAGAGTCACCTGCCCTCACTCAATACCCATGTTAATACAATCCCTTCTATAAACTCTTACAAGACAAGTTTACAATGTAATGGACTATTGCCAATTTTTGAGTGGATGCAAGTGCACTTTTCATTCCAATCTTTGGTCTAACTTTCCAACAGTATATCAGAATATGTCTATGTTTAGCAGGATTAGGCTAAGGGTATTACCCGTTAGCCTATATTGTTTGATATACCTTTGTACATACCTGTGTATGACCCTTGGGATCCCATTAGAGTTAAAACCTTTCCATCTGAAAGCCCATTTTACCCATTCTATGGTGTTGTACAGCACCATGTCGTCCCACTTTATGTTCCAATTAAGGGATTTGAAGTCATCTTAGAGGCTCTCTCTCCCATGCCCCCAGGCTGAATCCCCTCACAGACACTCATCTACTAATCCAGGGCTCCACCGCTTTGCTAGCATTCACATGAATTATAGCCTGAATGTGATGATACACGAGTAAGACTTTACAGCAGTCTGCATTTTTGTTATAGCAAGCTGGAATATTGAATATCGAAGAAAATCTTATTACGTAAACCGCATCAGTCTTTTTCACTTGTCGGTATGTGCCTCACTTGCTTTGTCTATGTGGTACACTAATGTTACTATAAGAAACATTATGCATATTAATATTAGGCAATAAACAACAGACATTCGCAAATACGATGAGACCTAAAAACTAGCCGACTAAGATTACCTAGATGAATAAAAACAAATACAGTTACATATGCTCTATTGTCTTATAAAAATAAAAGGTAAATCTTTACTTTGTAAATTTGAATGATATTTTTATAATAAATACTTGACAATACATGGAGTATATTTTGTGTGTGTGTGTGTGTGTGTACAGCTGTAGTTATACAAGCATTACTGTTGAAGCTGGCTTTCTCAGTTCTCCTGTAAAGAGCTTGGCACTTGTCCAAACCACGGTCTCTTTTCTAGGCCTCTGATCTGGAAGTAGTTAAACTACTCTCTCTGATAACTTACCTTAACATAGGATTTCCTTTATAAAGACCACTGTACTTTATACTTTATGTAGTGTTCACCACCTACCATAAACATTACACTGAAATGCATCTAATAATGTGGAACATTCAAGAGAATGACAAATTTAGATTTGCATAATATTTAAAATACATTACCATTAAAATGGCACACAGTCCTCTGTAACTTGTCTACTCACTCTTCCTGTAGGGCCCAGTTGGCCTGATTGGAATACCTGGTGTAGAAGGAGTTGGCGGTGAAAAGGTAAGAACTGCTGTTCTTTGTCATTAGGCTGTCAGTCATCATCAGCTTTGCATGTCCCAGGCAGAGCCCCATAATTAGGCCTGTGTTAAGTAGCAATGGCTGGAAGTGCCAGAAGACCAAGAGCACATGCTTAGATAAACACTCAAACAATTTAAATGGACATCAATAACAATAATGTCAAAATCTTGTCACCAGCAAGGCCTCTTAACCATATGCCCCGCCACTGAAGCATGTAATTTAAACATAAATGCAAGAGAAAATATAGCAGTTTCAGTTCAATTGTCCACCACAGAATATTAGGAATGTGAATGTCTGGGGAGCTTCGAATAAAGTGCACATTAAATTAGTGAAAAATAACTTTCTGTTTTCTGTACATATTCCGTACACAATAACAAAATGTGTCATGTGAGAGGCTGAGCATGTGCACTGTGGTTAAAGTAGTTTAAATGAACACATGGTGTTTTGAAGCTCCCCCAGGATTACTTTTTTATACCTACACTATGCCCCCAACTGTGTTTAAAAACCCTTTCACAATAAACTCCACTAAGGCAGTTGTCACTCTAGCCTTGTGCTCTAAGGTGCTGTACCTTCTCCAGTTACACCCGTTTTTTATGAGAAAAGCAAGTGAATTTTCTGTCAGTTTTTTAGTTCTTGACCTTTAAGGTTACTGTTTAAATGAGACACTTTGTGTTTCACCCAGGGTGACCGAGGACCACCGGGTCCAACTGGACCAATTGGGGAGAAGGGGCCAAGAGTAAGTTCTATAGTTTGTCAGTATCAGTATCAGAGCTACGGAGTTGGGTTGGAAACAAATGTCTAATGGATTATGATGATACACTAATGGAAAAGTATACCCCTCAGAGAATGAAGATTGAATCATTGTGTGATTGACAATTAATGAAATCTGTGAGATTCAAAAAATACATGTATGAGTAGCATTAGCAAGTGGAATCTGTTCAGTGTACTGTATTATAAAGACTGATGTAATAGTCATCCTATTTTTCCAATTCCAAACTTCAGGCAGTTTGGCTTTCGTTACTTGAAAATTTGAAACTGTTGACTTTGTTTATTTTAACCTCTATTTTACTTTTTTACACATTTCTATTTTGGATCAAGGGTTATCCAGGGTTACCTGGAAGTCCTGGAGACATTGGCCCACAAGGTGTACCAGTAAGTAGAAAATCAATAACCACAATGTTTTTTGTTTGTTTTTGTTTTTTTGTTTTTTTTACAGTAGCTTTTATGTAAGTAAATAAACTTGTCTGGTTGTGATTTTTATGGTTTGTCTAAATATACTGTATGTCATGTTTTTTAGGGTCCTCAAGGGCAGAGGGGTAGTCCTGGCATAGCCGGGCCAAAGGGCAGGAGGGTAAACCATCATTTTTGACAAAATATGTATTACCTAAATGTTACTTACAATGCACAGTATAGACTTAACTCGGTACATTAGGTAGATTAAAGCTCATATCTGCATTTCTAGTCTTTATCCTACTGTAACAAGTATGCTCATCTAAACAGACAGCAAACGTTCAGTGATTCTCAAACTTTCACCTCAGAAGATATTAAAAACTAAACCAGGACTTAACCAGGACTTAACTAGGACTAAACTAGGACTAAAGCAGGACTAAACTAGGACTAAACCAGGACTGATCCAGTCCAGGACTAAAACAGGTCTACACTCAAGGGCTGGACTAAAACAGGAAAAAAACTGGCTCTAGATCAGTGGTCTTCAACCTGTTTTTCTCCTGAGAACTACTTATATATAATTAAAATTGCAGAGAGCTACTCATTCTTTGTAACATTTATTAAGTCATCTTGTTCTCCTTATTCCCTTTAAGGTTCACGTGTACTGGAGTCTATTCCAGTAACTATGGGCCTTAGGTGGGGTGTAGTTGTAGGGCTGACACTTTGAACCCAAAAAAAAAGGAATTTGTTTTCCCCGAACATTTGCCTGAGCATTTACAAAATGTTGGTGTCCACCACTCACATTTTCCATTGAAACAAAAAAAGTCTGTATGTCTGTATGCAGTAACTGACATGCCTGCACCTCAGATCAGACACATTTACTTTCACATTTTATCTCATTATACTCATTTTGTGCACAAAGGAGGTGGGCACCCATGAATGGATACATACACAAGTGGGTTTGGCATGTCATAAATCAAATTTGACTAAAGCTTATGTAGAAGCCTTTGAGGAGCTACTTGGAAAGTGGTTGAGAGCTACTGGTAATCTCAAGCTACTGGTTGGAGACAACTGCTCTAGATGAAGTAAATCAGAACTTGAACTGCACAAGACTCCCGAATACCACCAGAAGACATATATACCACAGTTTGAGAACCACTGTAATAGTTCATACTGTGCATCTAATTTCTCGTTAATTTTATCCTCCCATCCCAGTCTTCCTTTCCGTGTCTCCTTGTGTGTTTAGCCCTGCCCACAGAGGAGAAGCGTACAATCATATTCTATAGAGCTCTCTCCTTGTTGGAGAGTTGGCTAGACACCCAAGGACTTGAAGAATGGCGGATTGTAACTAAAGAGAAATGAGACACTCAGATAGCATTAACTATTTATATCAAATGAAAACCTTATTTTGATACTGCTGACACGATGTGGTTGTGAGGTAAATTGCAATTCCTATTCTTTGAAATAATTTTTCTGAGAGACTTGAATCAAACCAAAGGTTTGTCTGCCTGAGACCTTAAAGTTACTGTATGCAGCATGTGCTCTACTGGTTTGAAAATAGTACAATCTACATAAAAACAATGGTCTGTGGGTTACCAGTCTTTACACTTTTCTGATTGAATGATCAGCAGAACCAAAACAAAAAATGTAAACAAAAATAACTTGGCCATTATGTAAAACATTTTTTACTTGTGAATAAATCGGCTGTACCATTGTTATCAGTAAAACAAATATTTGATTTAAACATGTGTACATCACATCTTGGCACACATGTGGATAATTTTTATTAAATTTAAAAAATATATACTGCTCATAGCTCAAGGAAGTACAGGATGAGCCCCTGAGGCACAAAACAACACCTGTAGAAAGAATAGTGGTTATATAGAGCACCCAGAACATGACAAAACAGATCTTTATCTACACCACATGCACATGTACTTTTACTTATGTGTATGTTTGTGTGTGTAAAAGACTTTTAAATATAAAAAACTGAAAAGTATATATATACTTTTCAGTTTTTGATATTTAAAAGTCTTTTCTTTCTTTAGGGGCCACAAGGTCCAGATGGTCCCTTGGGAGAACCAGGCCCTGAGGGCACCAAGGTACATGTTTACCTATACCCTGTGGAAAAAAGAGACCATTTCATTTTTATTGATCTGTTCAATTATAACTTCAATCATAAATTTCCATTGCAGGGTGAAAAGGGTGACATTGGAATAAAGGGCCAGCCAGGATTGACTGTGAGTATATGGGATTTTACTCAAAGTTGTAACTGAAAACATAATGGCTTATTTGTATTCACACTGTTGTCTAATAATGATCTTGTAAACGCAATAAAGCTAATAACTTCAGGTTCCTCACAAATGACAAGGTAAATGAATACCTTTAGCTAACTAGTACATCAATAACAAGCTAACAAGCAAGATAGTCAACTCATGGAAAATACTCCACCACATCTTCCAAAACATTGCTCTGACAAAAAACGTACAGAGCCATAAATTATTTGTCTTGTTCTTCATAAAAACCTATAGTCACAGATCTTTATAGGTGAACATATTTGTAAAATACAGTATATTAAATACTGTATATTTACATATGTAATTTAATATAGTTGCATTTATTTGATTTATTCTTGTTTCCAGGGTAAAGCTGGCTCACCAGGAGAGAGAGGTCTTTCTGGAAAATCTGTGAGTTATTACAATCAAATATTTTTTCATTTTTAGTGTGAAAGCATTAGTCTCTTTTTTTCTTTCCGGCTGCTACCTTATGGGGTCACAACAGCAAATCAATTGCATGGTGATTTGACAAGTTTTTACACTGTCGCAACCAGTAGGCAATATGGATGAAGTGTCTTGCCCAAGGACACAAGGACAGTATACACTGAGCTATATTATCTATATATTGATTGATCTTCCTATTGCAGGAAGATAATTGTGAACTTAATCTTAACCCTTGTTCCCCAAGGGGTACAAAAGTGTTCTTTTCAAGTTTTTTTTTTTTTTTTTTTTTTTTTTTTTTTGATAGCTTTGCAGTTGTTCTTACCTTTTCTTTGAAATTCGGCTCATATGTGTGTTTTATAACTAACCTTGATATTCTAAACACAAATTTAATATTACTTTGTTTTTTTACACTTTCTAACTAAATTTGTTACTGTACAGAAGTGTGCCCATGAAAAAAATAATAAAAAATGTATATCTTAATTTTTTTCTCTTTTTTTTGCATAAATTTTCAACTTGCGTCCTGATCATAAATACCAAATATTTCATTATTTACATAATTTTAACCCTTTTTATGCCAGTGTATGTAATACACAGTACACAATCTCATTTTTTTCTAAAAAAAAAACAAAACAACAACATGCGAAACTTGAAATGTTTTCAATATTATTTATAAACTTTTGATTGACTTCACTTTCGCTGATTCACTTTGATACTTATTCACAAGATTGGGTATAGCTTTTTTGAACGCTTTGCCAGTGACAAATGGTCTGCTTTTCAATTTTTGAATGCGGTATTGGCTTGCCACAGTGCGTTGTTTTGTATTACTAAATGTGGCACAAATATTTATCATGTGCTGGCCAACTTACTTCCAAACACTTTCAGTCTCTGAAACTTTTGAGCTAAAGTTCTCTTTTCAGATATTATACCATGAACTATTACTATAAAATAAAGTCTGACTGTTTTTACTGGCACTGCTGGACAGTGTGTTTTCGTTTTTGACCACTGCAATTGTAGCGCCACCTTGTGTTTTTATTTATTTTTCAAGGCTTATCTTTTATAGAAAAGGGTCTTTAAAAGAATTATATAATTATGTGTTTTTTTGTAGGGAAAACCAGGTCTAGCAGGAAGCCCTGGAGAGGGGGGTCCTTTGGGTGAACCAGTAAGTTGCTGCTTATTGCTTATTGACAGAATATATCTGCAGTTTGGACCGTTTCTTTATTCTTGTCCCCATAGCTGAATAGTGCATATTAAGCATGCATGAAACACATGCTTCCTAGCAGTTTTCAAGCCCTGAGGGACAAGTGTCAACAATCAGACTCGATTTATTGAACTTTGACAGCCCACATTACTAGAGGCAATGTTTATGTTCTCATCATTGGCTCAATGGCTTAGGATTACTCAAAGCATCCTCATTAAACCGGTGATTATGCAACATTTTACTGCATGTTGTGGTTACAATAAATATACCAAAATATATACACTCATACATAAAAATACATAGAAACATGTATTATTTTTCATATGCTCATACATTTTGCACTTTTACATGATGGTTTGCTGAACCTCAATAAACACTCTTGTACAAATTGATGTGAATTTTTTACAGGGACCCAAAGGACCACCTGGGGAGCCTGGGTCTGAAGGAGAGCAAGGACTTGAAGTAATTTTGATCTCTAGGTTTTTGCACTAGCTAAATAAAGTATTTATTTATTTGTATAGTTTATTATACTTGGAAAATCAACACTTTATTGTATCTCATCTCGCTTCTCTAACATATAATGACTTTAGGGGGCACCTGGAACAGAGGGGGAGTCTGGTGCCATTGGAGAGCAGGGGTTAAAGGTCAGTACAGCAGTTGAAACATTGGACATGTGGAGATCCAATCTCACACCTCAGGGGTGTGGACAACAATGAACTTGTACATGAAATGCCTCTGGCATTGAGAAATACGAGACAGTAGTCATGACCTTAGTGTCTCGTATCACACGTCTTCACAGGGGGATGCTGGGCCGCCAGGACCTGAAGGAGAGCAGGGACAAGAGGGAATCAGAGTAAGCTCCAAAACTTACAAAGCAACAATTAAACAACAGATAGCACAACATTTGATCACAAATTAAGAGTTGATTATTAAATTATGAGAAAAAAAAGTAAAACTATGTCTTGTGTTATATTCATAGGGGCCTCCTGGACCTCCTGGTGAAGATGGACCTCAAGGGAAAGATGGAGCAAAAGTAAACAGATAAAATACTTGTTTGTTGGCATGATTTGGTTAAACAAATATATTATGATCAACTGATGTTTTATTATACATAAAATGTCAAATGAGCATTTTGAAAACATCTACTGTATTTTATTGATTGTCTTCAGGGTGAGCCTGGTGACCCCGGCCCAATGGGTGAACCAGGAGAAAAAGGAATAGAGGGAGACTCAGGGCCTCCAGGGCTGCCTGGCGAGCCAGGAAAACAGGGCTTTCGTGTGAGTTATTTTTCATTTTGTTTGAATATAGTCAAATAAAATGCAGATATTTTTCATGACTCTTTGTAGTTTCTTTGTAGTTTTATAGTAGTCATTAGTTGTTTATTAGAATTGGCACAAAGCTTTTTTTGTCGTTTTTGTCTAATTCCATCTATTAATCGTAATTAATTAAATGTCTTGGCTTGTGCTGCTGTTCTACTCTAAGCCACTAGGGGTCAGTCTTCTCCCAAACAAAAACTGAGATCACTGAACACTGTGAAGGACTGCAGACATTTCATTAAACTTATAAATCAGTTAATGTTTCAGATGGAAAAGATGATATTCTTCCTGATTTTATAAAACTTCAAACATGATACTCACTCTGCTAAAATACTACAAATTTGTCAATGATTTTCCTTAATTATTGCTATATCCTCTTAGCTTAAAGAGTAAAAAACACATGCACTTAATAGATGAACATAGGTTCATTTGAACTGATCAAATCTACTCTTATTAAAGGGGGCAGAAGGAAAACTTGGATCCCTAGGAAATAGAGGACGGCCTGGCAAAAAGGTAAGATAACATTCTGTGGCATGATAACTAGCTTTTTAACAAACTTTTTCCTTAAAGGAGTAACATTTGTGTCACTATAGGGAGAGAGAGGTCCTCCAGGTGTTGCAGGAGAAATTGGTGAACGAGGGGAACTGGGCCAGCCAGGCGAACCTGGGTTGAAAGGTGCTCGGGGAACTCGTGGCACACCCGTTAGTTTCCATTTTTCCTGTGTGACATTTTGTAACCACCTTGTTAAGCAAGTGTAATCTAGTGTACACTGTTCCTTTTTATTGCTTCCAGGGTTCTCCTGGCTTCATGGGCATTGAAGGACAACCAGGACTGGCAGGATACACCGTAAGATTATTAGTTTAACAATTTCAGTCTTTCAAGCAATTATATGCACAATCATAGCAATTTTCAGAGTTGTTTTCAGTCATATCTTTCAGTTAGATATATAGTGTGACACTTTGTATAGCACCTTGTTATACAATGATAGAAATTAATAAAGACTAAAATCTTCAAATGTATCCAATTGTGTTGTATAACTTAATAAAATATCATAAAATGCTGAGGTATCGTAATAACAGATAACGATTGTGTGGTCAAGGACTGGAATGAATTATATTTTTTACTTTTATCTCCCTTGCCCACTTACTCAATTTTTACTTAAACATCAAGAGACAAAACAGTGTAATAAAACATAGCTATTAGCTGGTTGGCAGTGGTTGCCGTTGCCAGTAGAGCTGTGCCTGCTTCAGAGTTTAGATTGCATAACTTCATCAGTCACCTTAAGTTCAATTTGTGTCTTTTACTCTTGACTCTTGTTGAGAGATTTCTGGAGTCCGGCCAAAACCATAATCTGTAGGTGACAAATTAGAAAAGGAAATTCTGCTTACATTAAACAGATCTGATTAATATGCTGACAGCCCTCACAATGCACATTTACCTTTCCAACAAAAACATGTTGTATCCTGTAAGTTGAATGAATAAAATACTTTATCTTGTAGGGCTCCATTGGAAAGCCTGGATCCATTGGACCGCCAGGACCTAAAGGTGAAAAGGTATTATCATCCCATATAAAATTTCCAAAATATATCACTTGTGTGAAATCATTAAGTCTGATGTTGACCATCTTTGTATACCTTTTTAGGGATACCCAGGAGAGGACAATAAAACCCCCGGGCCACCAGGGACCTTAGGTGAACCAGTAGGTGAACCAGCATTGACATGAGAAAAAGACATTTAGATTTAAGATCTATACATTATGACTGTTCTTACGCATGCATAAATGTTATGTAGGTACGTGCTACTCAACCAAAACAAAATGTCGAAAATGAGGCATTGTTAACATTCATCATTACCTTGTGCGTTTGGTTGGTTTGTTGCTGATGACTTGTAATGGGCCATGACTTTGTATTGGGCCATGGAAGTAATGGTTAGTTTTTGGTGAAGATTCATCTAGTTTGTAGAAGATTCTGCAGTCTGCAAATTAGGGCAAAAGATACCTACTCTCTCCAGAAGAGGTTGGTACATAAACAAACTATTAGTTTTAGTGTTTTTGTTCCCATTGTGACGTGTAAGGGCTTTGTTGTCACAGTACTATATCTTTATCATGTGTTTGTGTATTGTAATGCATGCATCTCTGTCTTCACAGGGGCCTCCAGGTGAACATGGAGAACGTGGAGAGCCAGGAGATGAAGGGTATCAGGTAGTCTGTCTTGAAACTACTTTTAGGCCTGTCCCCCTCTTGGGCCTTAGGTACTTCCACTGTGGGTTTTCTGAAACATGCTTCGAGTCAGAGTTAGATAAGATTAGCCCACACAGGATGAAGTGGTTTACAAGATTTCATTATGTGTTGGTACGGACTGGACTTCTGAGTATGTAATGTATTTAGCTATGAGTATTAATCTTTTGGCATAATGTTCTATTTTTTTTTTTTAAAGTGCTAGAGCTGAACAAAAAAAAAATATTTTTTAAAATTGTTTTTGTTTATTTAAGGGCCATGTTGGTGTCATTGGACCACGTGGAGCTGTTGGGCCACCAGGACCACCAGTAAGCTATAACAGATGTCTGCATACACAGTGCAGCATATTTACCTAAAAATACTTTGCTATGTTGTTTAGGGATCCCCAGGCCTCCCAGGAGAGCCAGGTCCTAAAGGAGAGATTGGAACTCCAGTAAGTCAACAAAGCCTCTTTAACACATGTCCTAACTTGTGTGTTCTTACACACTCCAAATTTCCTATAGAAATGCACAGGATATAGCTGTGTTGGTTTTATTGAATAGCTGGAAATGGGCAAGGTTTCCAATATAAAGCTGACAGCAGTGCCGGTTAATGGTAATGATGATACTACTAATGGTAACAAAAGCACAACATAGTGCAAAGAGTTTCTGAGAGTTGAGACTGTTGTTTCCAGTGATTATGTATGGTGTCCCTCATGCAATCTAAACCACATGTCCACTTTTGTCTTTCCTCTGGAGGATAATTTGAAAATATTCATACAGGAAACCCCCTGACGTTAGACTAGACCACCAGTTTGAATTTCCCCAAAAAATTATATATAAAATAAAAAGAGATTGCTTTCACATATTTAGCTACCACACAAAATGTGGATAAAGTCTTGTTAGTGCATGTGTAAAGGGTTGGTCATACAGTTAGGTCCATAAGTATTTGGATACCGACTCAAGTTTAGCTATTTTAGCTTTTTTACCAAAACTAACTAACTATTACATGTTAATTATATATGCTTAAAGTGCAAACTCTCAGCTATAATTTGAGAGTATTCAAGTCCAAATCAGACGAAAGGGTTTAGGAATTACAGCTCTTTAATATGTAGCCTTTTTTCAGGGGCTCAGAAGTATTTAGACAGTTGCTTCAAAAGCTATTTCTTGAGCTGCATGGGCTATTTCCCGCATTAATCCATCATGACCTGAGCAGGTTTAAGGGCTGGACTTGATTCCAGGTGTTACATTTGAAAGCTGTTTCTGTGAAATCACAACATGCAGTCTATCAATGGAAGTGAACCAGACCATCCTTAGGCTGGATCAAAAAATAGTGAAAAACTCCTTCACAACCTTCACCTTAGAGCAAAACACTCTCCAGGAAATAGGTCTATCAGTGTCTAGGTCCACCATAACAAGAAGACTTCATGAGAGAAAATACAGAGGGTTCACCACAAGCTGCAGACCATTCATCAGCCTCAACAATAGAAAGGTCACATTATTAGACCACATATGAGATTCAGATCAACCTGTACCAGAATGATGGTCAGAGAAAAGTCTGGAGAAGGCTTGGAAAGGCCCGTGATCCACAGCACACCACATCTTCTGTAAAACATGGTGGAGCAGTGTGATGCATGAGCTGAATAACTTCCAGTGGCACTGGGTCACTGGTTTTATTTATGATGTTACAGAGGCAGTGGCGTAACTTGGTAATGTGGGGCCCCAGTGCAGGATTTCAGAATTTCAGGATTGGGCCCTAAAGTTATGAAGCGCATTCAGTACGTCAGGTTCATGCATTAGGTTTTTATAATTTATAAAATGTTGCTGTTTACTGGAAAAAAAACAGGCGCTTATTCATTAATATTTAGGGTCAATTTTGTGAAACTGTATATATATTTTTTATCACAATTTGTGTATTTATCTCAAGAAAAAAAAAATTGTTATGAGTTTACAGGATTTAAAATTAAATTTATGTTAAAAAATCTGTTCTGCAACAGAGTTATGTGCTGCTCTTAATTATTATAAATATTTTAAACTCAGACTTAACCATGGATGAACATGGACCCACTCTAATGGGCCCCACTGCAGTTGCACTGGCTGCACTACCTGATGTTACACCCCTGGACAGAAGACAGAAGCAGCCGAATTCTGAAGTGTATCGGGATATGATTTCTGCACAGATTCAGACAAAAGCCACAAAGTTGACGGGCTGCCCTTCACAGTACAGATGGACAGTGACCCAAAACATATTGCAAAAGCAGCTCAGGAGTTTTTACAGCAAATAAGTGAATTATTCCGCAATGGCAGTGGTCAGTTTCCAGAGCTCAGGCCAATCGAGCATGAACTTTACCTGTTTAAGACAAAACTTAAGGCAGAAAAAAACACAAATGACCAAATACTGAAGACAGCTGCAGTAAAGGCCTGGCAAAGCAACATAAAATAGAAATCCCATTGTTTGGTTGTTCATAGGCTCCAGATATCAGGCTGTCATTGCCTGTAAAGGATTTTCCCCAAAGTATAAAAAAATATATTAACGTTCATCATTCCAATTACTTTTGAGCCCCTGAAAATAAGAGAGCTACATTTTAAAGAGCTGTAATTCCTAAACCCTTTCTCCAATTTAGATGTGAATACTCCTGTGAATTATATAACTGTATCTTGAATATGTTTTGGTTAACAGCTAAAATAATAAAACTTGTGTCAGTGTCCAAATACTTATGGATCTAACTGTATGAACAGTATGAGCAAAGGAGGAATAACTTTTCTGTTGTTTTTTTTTTAAGCCTATTGCATTTTCGCATTTTCACATGCAGTGGAGGTGTCAAAGAATAAGAAAAAAACAAACTTAGATAAAAAAAAAAAGAGTAACTGACACCTAAAACACTTTTTAGCTGATAAGCAGTATAAACAGGGCTTTAGTGATACATCTCATTAATTAGGGTCTTATCTTTGACCGTTTAGCAAAAAACACTTAAATTATACATTCTGTGGTGAAAAAAAAGTGAAAACCGTCTGAGTGCTGCCCTCCTAAGAGCAAATGTTGGCCACTTCTGCTCAATACTTACTAATAAACAAGTCTCTAGACAATAAAAAATAAATGAAAATAGGGGAAAATAGAGTGGGTCAAACTTGTGTTTACAATCCCTGTGTGTTCAGTGTTGTCCTGAGTCTCCCCTGCCTCTCCCCTCTCTGCTCACTCTCGTTGGCAATATCAGAGCCATACATTTATATACAAATTTTATAAAGTTTATAAACATCTGTATTTTCCACAGAAAATAATATTGTGATTGAAAACAACATGTTGCGTGTTTTTGTGAAAGCTCACCATATATTGTATACTTTATTTGCACACAGGGCCCAGCAGGAAAGAAAGGAGCAAGAGGGCTGACTGGAGCGCCCGGGGCTGAAGTGAGTATCACAGGACATACATTTTTATCTGGGATGATAGTAGAAAAAGTGGGAGCAAGAGTATAATGTGAGACTATTCTGGCAGAAGTCTCTGTTTTTACAACACAGGTCTGAAGTTTGAGTTAAAAAAATAACAAAAAAACAAAGGGTAAAAGAGTGGAGTATGACTTAACTGTGTTAATTATAGGAAACACACTCAATTGAATAAGATCCACGACGACATAAACATTACATTAACAGACTCCTCACTGTGATACTGAAGGATCTCCTACATAAACTCACCTAACCAGCTGGATGCACTCACAGTGAAAACAACACTGAATATTTCTCTTTTTTTAACAATATACTGCACATAGAATTAAGATTGAAATTCTTGTGGAAATTTCTCAGGGACAAATTGGTTTACCTGGACTTACTGGAATGAAAGGTTACCCAGGTCCTGATGGTCCCCCAGGACTGATCGGTCTATCTGGACTACCAGGAAATGCTGGGAGACAGGTACTTCACTCATGATTTTGCTTGTCCATGTCACAGATTAGTTAAACGTATTCATCTCCATCATACTGAGACCAAACAGTACATATTCAACATATTAAATGTAAGATTTTTGGACATAAATGAATTGATATTGAATTTCCAGTCAAATTAATATTCTGCTTTTTTTTCTGTTGCCTCGTGTATTATTTGAATTTGAACTATGAACTTTTCTGAAGCTTTTTTTTTTTTTTTGAAGTTGTATAGGTGTTGTGTCTAATTGAAAATATGCAGAAACAAAAAATACATTTTGTTATACTCCCTGTAATAAAAATTACAGACTACATTATCACTGTAAGTTATATAAATCTCTCATATAGACATTTAAACTTTAAATATTGTAGTAAATGTGAGGCCCATATGTGCATAGGAACCTGATTCTGTGGTGTCTCCAAACATTGTTGCTCAACAAATATGGGTCACAGTGCACCAGACAGTTTAGGTACATAACTGAACTTTTAAGCAGACATAAACTACTCAATAGTACCGACTATCACAGGCCTATATTAAATTGTTATATTTGATCAATAACATCCATTAACTGAAAGCCATTCATTATTATCTGTTAAATTAAATGTCTAAGTGTGTCAGACATATTGGTGGCAGCTCCCAAGCGAGTGCCACTTATTCAACCTGGATTTCACACTGTAATTGAGGAAGCCATATGTATGGTAGGGTTCTACTCAATGTGTTATTTTAATATCAAATGCCCCTGACTGCTTAACCACACTGCTGATGGAGCGGGAAACCACTGTGGTCTGTGGTGTGGTGTAACTTAGTGAGAGGCACTCAGGTTTGCATACTCTTAATAAGTACACTGTCAGGACAACGCTGTTCCACTTCACTACCATGATCTATCCAAATACAATGTATTTTGCATGAAATAATAAATTGATGAACTCATTTCCCAGTCACAAACAAAATCACAGATCTTTCAACAAACTTTTCAAATGCAAAGAAATGCATCACTTCAGTTTAAACCATTGCCCGAATTGGAACATGCCCAAGTGCAATACAGAGCACTTGTGCAATCAGTAACAGCTTAGAGTCTCACACATAGTTATACCACATTTATGATATGTAATAATTCTGGCATGTGCTTAGGGTCAGAGAGGCTTGGTGGGACCAGAGGGACCAGCAGGACGTCCTGGTCTGAGAGGAGACGTTGGAGTTCCTGGCCTTCCAGGAGAAAGAGGCCCCACTGGCCTGAAGGTGAGAAACATCAATGATGAACGTCAACTTTGTGATTTCAGTTTGGAAATAGAGAAGAAAAAAAAAACTCATATGCAACAACATATGCATTAAAATGTATCTGACCCATGTTTCTTTAGGGTGAGCCAGGCCTTCCAGGAGACAGAGGGGTCCCAGGTATAAAAGGCCTGGAGGGTGCTGCAGGTGATCAGGGCAGAAAAGGGGACCCTGGACCTAAAGGACAACCAGTGAGTCTTCTACTGTCTCTAATTAAAAGTAGGAAAATAAATAACCCCAGTACTGGTATAGTGTGCTCTTCTTATGAACGGTACATTACTGTTTGACTTGTCACAGTCATCACTGAATAAGTTCCACCGCTCTTTATTTTAAATTGATTCCATCCCTCAGATTGTTTGTCTTGGTGTAGAGGGTCTCATAAGCTTATGGACATTCTATAAAACCCCACTAAATTTAGCTTGGGTTGCCAGTTTTTGGTGGGGCAAAAATGTGTGTGACTGACATTTTTCATGCTTGAGTAGAGTAACAAATTTTCTAGGCCCAGAATGGAAACATACCACCTAGAAAGAGCAAGTTATGTAAGAACCTTGCACTCCAGAGACTTGGAAAAACGAGGTCCTCCATTTTACTTATGTAACTCCTCAAAGGAGAGGGAAGAAGAAACAACACTCCCCATTTTCTCGTCTGGTTATCGCCATTGATGCTGGTGAAACAGAGACCAGACTGTAGCCCCTGGGTCGTATCTACTTACACTTTCAATGAATAGCAGTACCTTGCCAAAGATGCTGGCCTGAAAGTGCGGCTGTACGGATGAAAGGCTGTACAAACACTTTGTCTGCCACCGCGGACGACAGACAATGCTTAAACTTACAATTGGGTACATACACCTGACCCCTATCACTGTATCTCAGTGGTTAAACGTGGAATAGCTACATCCAGATTTTAGCCCCAATGTATGCCCTAGTTCTTTTGACTTTGAATGTGAATAAATAAAAACATACCTCATACTGAGCTTGTCTTATGTGTTTTACTGTGAGCAAAATTGCACATGTAATTCATTTTGTTGTTTTGTTCACTGTCTAGGGTGAATCTGGAGATCTGGGGATGGTTGGTTTGCAAGGCTTTCCAGGACCAAAGGTAAAACTTTGATGTTGTAAATAAAGTGAAAAATGAATACAAAAATTATATGACAGAAGGCATTATACATGTTTTCACAATCTACCAGGGACCAACTGGAGATTTTGGACTGAAAGGTGTTCCTGGTCCTAAAGGCCCAGTGGGTACTTTGGTAAGTAAGTATGGTAACTAAACATAACCAGTGGCTATGTCACTAAGAAATGATTGATATGGTTTTGAGATTGGACACATACATAAAAGCTGGCACTAAAGACCTGACAAAATGTAAGTTTTGTATGTTATGACCTTTGTGTCATCACCATTATCTCATTTCTCTTTTTCAGGGATTCTCTGGACCAGTGGGCCCTGAAGGAATGATTGGCCCAATGGGGAAACCTGTATGTTTTTTAAAACAATTCATCATCATTCAATTCATTATCAGTTTGCATTAATGATGTTAATACACTGATTTCTATAACAGAAAACCTGAAATGAATTTACAAGGTTTTTGTAAGTTTAATTATGGTTCTTTATTTTCTTTATAAAGGGGCTAAGAGGTCCAAAAGGAAGTGAGGGGGAAATGGTAAGAGCTAGTTAAAAAGTGATAATAATTTGTACAGTTTTGGTGTGACAGTAACCCTGTCTAATATGGGAGAGAAAATAGCCAATACTTGTGGATCTAACTGCGAGGGCTTACTCAGACCCATTTTTGTAAATAGTTTTGAGCCTTGTCAAAATGTTAGAACAACACACTGTCAGAGTAATACAGTACATGACAACTGTTCTAAAGTATAGATATCTACTGTGTTTTCTCCTTCACAAAATTAATTAATAATATTGATCTTTTTGTTTGTTTTGTTGATAAATACTTTAGGGGCCTCAAGGGCCACAAGGCAGTCCAGGCCCCAGAGTGAGTGCCATATTTGTTCTTACTGATTTTAATATAGCAAGTAAATATATACTTCATATATACATATATACTTGTTGTGATTTTCATCATTTTTTACTATGTTTTTTTCTCAACAGGGACCCCCTGGTG